>LPNX010347240.1:8871-19965 GCA_001517045.1 Pseudotsuga menziesii
TTATGTTATTGAGTAATAATTAATATAGTCTTAAATCTGCTCTCAGCTGAGATAGGGTTAAATAGGATAGATAGATTAATTAGTTCTAAATTTTATTTTGTTGTTTAATTAGCACTGTTAAATCATTTTGCATACTATAAGTAAGTTTTCATATTTAGAAAACTTCCCAAAAATCGAATTCTTTCCTTAAGAAAGCAACCTTAGGATATTTTAGGTATTTAAATAGGATAGATATTAGAATAGGTTAGATTTTGCTGGTTTTAAGTTCTCCTTAAGAGACAAACTAGATGGTAGCAGGACCATAACCTGCGAGGTTTTGTTAAACCAAACATACCGGACGCTGCTCTAAGCTGATTGTGTGGACAAAACCTCCTTATTGGCTCTGATTCATAAAATCAGGCCAACAGTTGGCTAAGCTAGCAGAGGACAAGATCCGAGCTCAACAATGCTCCAAATCCACTCTTGTTCCATTCAGACCTATGGTTCCTCAAAGAACCCAAAATCTGCCAGCTCCTAGAACCACTCCTATCAAGCATTTGTCTGAAGCAGAGATGCGGGAATGTCAGGAAAAAGTGATTTGTTATAATTGTGATGAGAAATTCGCCCAGGGACATAGATGTGTTGAGCAAAAGCTCTATCTCCTGGATGTGGATTCTCCACCTACACTAGAAATTTGTGAAGCTGCTCAGGATCCAGTAAACGCTCAGGTTGACATTCAACAACCACCTATTAACCCTCATTCTCATGATGAACACCCCAAGATATCACTCTACGCATTAGTCGGAGTCACCGCCCGACAAACCATGTAGGTCAAGGGTTTCTTCAAGAAGATTCCTCTTATAATACTCATTGATTCTGGTAGCACCCATAACTTCATTGACCCTTAGATTACCAAACAAGCCGATAGTTTTTTCCATCCTTGCTCCATCTTTAAACTCATGGTTGCCAATGGGAGAACCTTAACTTGCAAAGGAAAGTGTCGCAATGTGTGTATCTCTATTGGAGATTATAACTTGCGCTCTAACATGTTTTCCATGCCTATAGGAGGATGTGATGTGATTTTGGGAACTCAATGGTTACGCACACTAGGACCCATATTATGGGATTTCGCTAAACTATGGATACAATTTTCAGTCAATGGGAACAAACACAAATTCAATGGATTCCAACCAGGTTCTCTCAGCACCATTCATTCTCATCGCATGGAAAATATCCTTAAGACAAATTCACATGGTGTCATTGCTCAGCTCCATTTCATTCAAATGCAACCTTCAGCAGTATCAACTACTCCCTTGGATCTTTCATTCCGATGCACCTTTTAGATGCCTTATTTTTCCTAGCTCTTCACTCTTAAGCATGATGCTTACAACAATGGACTTGGGTTTGACCTCTTTCAAGATGAACATCCCATTTCCTTCACCGACAAATGCAATTCTGGAAATAATTTATCCACCTCTACATATGAGAAGGAAATGATGACTATTTTGCACACAGTACAGAAGTGGTGGCCATCCCTCTTAGAGAATCCTTTCGGCATCAAGACTGATCACCAGAGTTTGAAATATTTCTTGGAACAATGGGTCTCATCCCCAACACAACAGAAATGGGTTCTCAAACTTAGGGATTATGACTATAAGAAGGCTCAGGAAAATCTTGCGGTGGATTCTCTTTTCCACACATTTGATGCCCATGTTTCTCTTTCAATTATTTTTATGCCTCTTCCAACTTGGTTACACTCTCTTCAACAAGGCTATGTCAATGAATCCTCATTATCTAAAGTCATCCAACTGTTGGCCAGTCACCCTTCTATGGTACCGTATTCCTCTTGGGATGGATTTTCTCTGAGATACAAGGGTCGTCTGGTGCTTCCCCAGAGCACAAACCTTAAACATGTGGTATTTTATGAACTCCATGCTTTTCCATTGACAGCGCACTATGGGTTCATCAAAACATATGAGCTGGAACACCGTAACTTCTTTTGGAAGGGGGTGCAACATTAAATTCAACATATGGTTGCCGAATGTGTTCCTTGTCAGCACCACAAGGGTGAAACTACACTCCATCCATATATCACCTCTTCAATCGCACAAATTTTCATGGCCTAGATATTCCTTCTTCATGGAATCCTTTATTCCATTGTCTCAGACCGCAACACAACTTTAACAAGTCATTTTCACCTCCCTGACACCAAACTGCATATGAGTTCAGTTTATCACCCACCAATAGAGGGTCCGACTACAGTCATCAACAAATATTGGGAAACTTATCTTCATTGTTTCATCTCTAAAGAACAACATCAATGGGAACAATGGCTCCCTCTCGTTGAATGGTGGTAAAATAATTCCTACCATACTACATCTAAAATGACTTCATATGAAGCAGTCTATGGTCACGCACCTCCAATAATCCTCCCATCCACCCTTAGCAGTTCACCAGTTTAGGAAATTGACATGGTTCTTCGAAACTGACATCAGATTCTTCACCTCCTGCAAGACAATCTTCACCTGACAAGAGCCCGCATGAAACAACAGGCTGATCAAGACCGTTCTGAGCGCACTTTTCAACTTGGTGATATGGTTTTTCTTTGTCTGTAGTGTTACAAGCAATCCTCCATGAAAGACAAAGGGCATCAAACACTCACTCCAAAGATCTCTGGCCCATATCTAGTTCTTCAAAAAATTGGGTATGTTGCTTATAAATTGGCACTTCCTCCTTCTCACATTCAGCAAGTGATCAATGCCAACATTAGCGCACAAATTCTTTTACCATAATGGGTTACTGAAGGATCCATCATTTTGAAGTCGGAGGCCATCCTCAATAAGTGCACTTGTCAGCTTCTCTCTCATTCCATCACAAAGTTCTTCAATTCAGTGGCCCATCATGCAACCAGAGGATCCTACATGGCAACCCCTCCTTCAGATTTAGTAGTTGTTTCCACATCTAAATATTTGAGGACAAAGATTTTTCTAAGAGGGAGGGGATGTTAAGAACCCGTGTCAACCCCCTCTTTATTTTGTTGGTATATTTTGTCAGACGCATATGCTTTGTAATCCGTCCAATTAGTATGATGTATTATCCCACATTCATGGGGAGTAAGTAATAGTTGTTAATTCGTCCAATTAATAGGTTGCATTATCCCACATTCATGAGGAGTAATAGTTGTTTAGATTAGACTTAGTATATAAGTATGTGTTGAGGCTATTAAAATCACTGAAGAGTTATTTTGTATTGAGCTTGCTTAAAGGAGGTTACCCCTCGAAGTGGCCGGTGATCAATAAAATATCTTTTGTGCTCCAGTATTTTTGCATTCTCATTGTTTATTGTAGGAGGTTCTCCACACCAGGGGATTCCATTCCATCTCCTTTATATCATTTATTCTGGAATAGGAGTCTAGAGTCATTTGAGTGCCTTGAGACTCACAGTCATCAGTGGTAGGTTCTCTCACCATCGCCAGTTTTGGGAATACATCAATGTCCCCTGATTGATGGATTATCCCAAGTGTTCAACCTCAACACATCACTTGTTAGATTGCACTCTGTACCTTGATTACCATTTTCATTATCGTTGGGTGATCTCGTGTCTATTAATGGTATACATCAATGACCGGTAATCAGACAATGGACTACTATGTTTGACCTCGACACATCTATTCGCATAGTAGGACATGTACTCGTATCGGTTCATGTAGAAGACCTTCCATCTTCATGGAATTCCATATATGTTACCTCCTTGATCATGCCATTGTTCATGAGATTTCATCTATCATGATTTGATTCCAGTGTATATCAGATATCTTCATCCACTATGGAGATATTGATCCATTGTATATCTTGGGCTATTATGGAGATCTTGATCCACTGTATATCTTCATCCACTTTGGAGATTCTGATCTATTGTATATTGTACGTTGCAATGACCACACATTTCACATTTTGTATATCATGCCTATTCATGGCCATTATACTCTTATGTATATAGGACTACTATATATACTTATAGTCATATGCAGAGATCGATTATTGTATTGTACTGATGAATGGCTAGTTCTTCCACCTGGGTCTTCATTACTCCACTTATGGGATGGATTTTATAATTTATTTCGGACATCATGTTACTCCTCTGACCTCACATATTAGGGGGAAACTATTATAGCTTATTTTACCACACATGGTTGATCACATATTTATGGCCTTCCCAATACCTCTGTAGACTCTTTAGACCCCATGGACTTATATTATACTTTGATGTTCCAAGACCATCCCTTAAAAACCCCTGTTTATTGGAGTACATGACTTTTAAACCCATACTCGCATGTACACATGACTTTTGACCTCAAACCCGCGTACATCAGGATGCATGCATAAGTCCAAATATTTTTGGAGTTTTCTTCATAGGATTCTGAAGATCTTGACTCTTGGCCTTCCATATGCCTTACGATCACTCAGATTCGACCCTCAATTACCCTTTTGGAGTGCGATATAAAAAACCCATTGGATACATTGAAGAGGAGGAATTGAATAGCAAAGAAACTATAGTCCATTGTTGCCACAGTTTGCATATACTTGAGTCTGCATCCCTTTGTCCCTTTGGAGCACTTTGTGTTCTTCCCAATATTTCCCAAGCTTTCCTTTGCTTGTGAGATTGCTATCGAGAGATGGAGGATTAAGGTGGTGGAGGCCCAGGTGGAGGACTCGGTTTCTCCGGTTCATAGACATGCCAATAGAGGTTGTCACTATTGTAATCTCTGATTTTATTAATAGAAATATCTTTTCCTGTCCAATTATGTGCATTTGATAATGAATATTGAATCCATGGATGTATTTAATTACTTATACATTGTTGAATATATATTCTAGAGTAGGTCGAATGCATTATTATAGAGCATTCTTGTCTTGTTTGTTGTTGTTGAGAGAGAATTGCTAATGCAAGCATGAATTTGAAAAGCTCAATGGGGATCTACTTCAACCATCTAGAACAAGGTACGGTTCGGTATCCCTTAGTGTTAGATGTTTGGTTTCTCTTGCATATTGGGAAAGATTGGTTTCTAGTGTCGAAGCAGTCTGTTGTGGTACACCCCAAGCCATAGGAAGTTTCTCTCCGTGACACTTAACTAAGTAATTCTTGTCCGATTTATCTAAAATTTATGTCATGAATGCTTTCCCCAATGTATATTGATATTAATTATTCCACTGCATAATTCCTTTCCAATAGCTCACATATTGGCATGTAGGTATATGGTTCTCAAGTTTAACATGTTATCATAGCCTTTCTTCAAGATACCAGCAAACCTCAGAAACCTCCATTGTGCACTAGAAGAAGCTAAATTTCCTCATAGTTCATGGAATCATAGCATTTCTCCCTTCGGTTTATGTCCAGATAAGTCTATCCAGGTGTGACGAGCTCTGAAAAAGTGCACATGTCATGGTGGAATGGTTTGAACTAACATATGATTGTGAATTGGTTTGTTTTGCAGCGATGTTTTGCAGGTACCTACATAGATTTTGAAAGATTTGATTGATCAACATACAATGAAATGGATAATTCTTATGATAATACACCCATAATCCTTACACCCTTTAATTACATTGATTGGAGGGAATATATGCAGATGGACTTGCACAACAAGGGAATGTATAGGATGAAAATGGGAAAATAATTTGAGCACCAATAGTATGTTGAGAAATCCAAGTTTTTGAACCGGCTAGATGAAGCCTCTAGTTTTATGTGCATTCAGGTCTTCAGGGATCTTTTGTTTCACCTTAAGGGAATCAAAACTCCAAAGGAAGCATGGGACAAGATTGAATCTTTGTTTGGAAAACAATATGATATTAGAGGCATATTCTAGAGAATGAACTCATTTCACTACACCCCAGCAGTTTCGAGACTATTCAATGATTATTTTCAAAATACAAAGCTCTAGTACTTTAATGGAAATAATGCGGGATATAAAGGAAATATGAGCAGCTTTTGTTGTCAATTATGAGCAATATTAGCTCATATTTCTCATTCTTTGTCTCTACTTTCCATTCCGGAATATTTTCCATTCCAAATTGGAAGATGCCTTCTCTAAATGCTTTTGAAGAGTCTTTGATCCAGGATCAAGACAAATTGATTCAACTGGGAGTGCTTCAAACCTCCAAGAATAAATAACTCTTAACTAGGGACTTTAGCAATAAGCAAGATGGAAGAAAAAAGGGAAGGAGACCAAAAATACTGATTCAAAACCAAAAGATAATCGGAAATCTTCCAATGGAGCCTTAGGTTCCAAAAAGAAGAAGAAGTCTGAGAAGGCTAAGTGTTCCTATTGTGTGAGAGGATTTCATCCAGAGAACCAGTGCATGAAGAAAACCATTGATGATCTATCAAATATCCTTAGATAGAACAATATTTCTCTCCCACAAAGTGCAAGGAAGTCTGAAGAAGGACAACATAGAGAAGAAGATGAGAGATTACATACCTTGAAAGCAATCTTCTCTCGATAAAAGTCTTATATGATTGATTCATGAGCATCTAATCATATGGTTGCTTCCAAAGAATCCTTCACCTCTATCGATGTCTCAGGAGTACCTAGAATTCATATGGGGGATGGATCACAAATCCCAACTGTAGAGATAGCTTCTATTAAAATCCAACATGGAGAGTTCAAAAATTTACTCTATTTTCCCTCTCTTGCAGCAAATTTGTTATTTGTATATCATATGACACATGTTGGCCCACCAAAGCGAGTGGTATTTGGTCCTGAATCGGTAGAGATCACAGATATCTAAAATGGGAATATTATAGAAAAATGTGTTGCAATCCATGCCTCCAAAGCATATTAATTCTTACACTTCATGCCATACTCAAATCCAGTACAATCTCAACTTTCATTCGAAGCAAATAAAGGTATAAAATCTCCTTTATTTCCATTTGCATATACATATTTATTGTCTAATATTTAAGACTCAAATGATGAGGAAAATCAACATGATATTTATATTAAGACTACACCTCAATAGGATATTGATCAATATCCAACATCTATTCCATCTTAGCAGCCTAAATGGGCCCAAAATTTAATTAAAGTATCTAGGGATGTTGCTAGGAATCCAAATGATAGAAGAAGAACGAGGTCCCAGTATCAGAATGAGTATGTTGCCCTGTCTTGTACAAATCCACTTCTCCCTGAGAGGTGTTTCATGGTGATGTGATCGGATCCTCAAACATTCAAAGAGTCTTTCCATGATCCAATATGGAAAGCAACTATGAATGAGGGATTTGATTCGCTACAAGACAACAAAACTTGGGAGCTTGTCACCTTTCCTCTAGAGAGGAAATTAGTGGAGTGCAAATGGGTCTACAATACCAAGCTAGCATCCAATGGAACCAAAAACAAGTACAAGGCTCTGTTGGTGTTTAAAGGATACTCAAAATTCCATGTATTGGAGTACAATTAGACATGCACTCCAGTAGCAAGAATGGACTCCATCATACTAGTCTTGGAAGTTGCAACTTCAAAGAGATGGGAGGTACATCACATGGATGTAAATAGTTCCTTCCTCCATGGTGACCTGAAAGAGGAAATATACATGAAACAACCTGAGGGGTACATTTAGGATTCTTTCTTAGTTTGAAAACTAAGGAAATATCTCTATGGGATCAAACAATCCCCAAGGGCATGGTATTCCAAGATGGATGCCTTTCTCATGTCACATAGATTTCAAATATGCAGATAAGACTGCAATGTTTGCATGCAAAAGAAAGAGGGGTCAATACTGTTGATTGTCCTATATGTGGATGACTTTCTCATTACTAGCATCTCTATTGTTGGATTGAGAAGCATCATGTCAGCTTTGAATAAAGCATTCACTATGAATTATCTACGACTGTTAATACAGTTCATTCACTAGTACAAGTGATCAATTTTTCCACGGAAAAACGTGGCAATATCCACGGAAAAGCGTGGATATTGCCACATCTAAGTTTTTTTTTTTCCATGGAAACAATTCCGTCGCAATAGAGACGACCCCTAATTTGCGTTGCAAGAGCGACAATGTTCTATATTTCGTTAGATGTCTAAGCCGTCACTATATCTATGCCTGGCCATCTCTGTATCCATGCCTGGCCGTCGCTGTATCCACGCTCTGTATAAGGTTTTTTTTTTTAAGTGCAAACCCAGGAATAAGACGTCGCTATAGCCACGCCTTGCCATCTCTGTATCCACGCCTGGCCGTCACTGCATCCACGCTTTGTATAAGTTTTTTTTTTTTAAATGCAAGCCCCAAGAATAGTGACGGGGATGCTATACCTGCGACGGGCAGACTAGGAAAATTTCCACGTCATGCCATTGCTATAGTGACGCTCTGTATAGGTTTTTTTTTAAATATATATATAGAGACGCCCTGTTAGAATTTTGACCCGTCTTGCTGCTGCTACATCCCTACCATTCTACTTGAACTAGCCCTAAAGACTAACCCCTCACCATTGCCTACCCTACCATTTATCTCCTAGGCTAGAACCCTCTCATCCTAGCCTAAAAACTCCCTAATGCTAGCACTCTAACACACTATCATTTTCAAATGTCATTATCCCTTGCTAAATGTACTGAGCATGCTTAGTGCTATCATTATCTCTACATGTGCAATGTATGATGCAGATTGAAGTACTATAAATATCGTATATCTGGCAGGTTAACATAGCAGGGAAAAGACATCAGTGCCAACAGTGTAGAATGTAATACAGATGGAATGCATCACCATTCAAAAACACTGTTATAGACTTACATACCTGTTTGATCGAAAGTCCTCGTTGTCTCTGACTGTCAATCCAGCCTCTGAGTGCTGTAAAAGATACAACCATATGAAAATTACAAGACCTCCAACATTCTATTATATGATACATCAAAAAAACTCTAGACCACAAAATTCTTAAAATATCTCTTTACAAAGAATCCATTGTGCTCTATCCTATAAATAAGAAAATCCAACAAATAATACAAGTATATCAGATCAATGGCAAACTTACTTGATTTGAAGGTATGGCACTTATATAGTACTCTTTATCCCTGAAACTCTTCTTAACCAAAGTTTCAATATCTGGATTATGTTGATATGTTAGCAGTGATATAAATAGTAATAATTAAAAAAATCAAATAGCTGTTATCAATATCAGACGAGACAACTACAACTATAGGAGTGATGAAAAGAAACTATAACAGTAAACTCGTAAACAAAATAGAAAACAAAGCAGACCATTAAAGGATCAAAGGGAAACGAGAAATTAACAAAAATATGTGAGTCATGGTGAATTTACCATCACTACTGCACATATCCCCAGTCCCTAACAAATGTTTCAATCCTAACGCCAAAAACAAATTTTTCAACGAAAAATAACTGGCATAAGCAAACAGAAATTACACCAAGAACAGGCAACTGTCTTGAGCCTGCAGTACAACTACTGGAAAAAAAGTCACCCTTCAATCTTATTACTGCTAGTACATTTGAGTTAATGATTTCCCAAACTGGTGCCTCCGTGCCATAAATAGAGGTTCCCCCAAATATAGACAATGATGCATATATCATCAAAACAAACCCTATAGAAGCCATGGCAGGTACTACTAAATCAACAGGAATGATGGATTACCATTTGGAATCAATTAATGATGGTTGGCTGGAAAGATAGGCTGGTGTACTAAGTATATTGAAAGTTGAAACATGGATCATTTTTTAGGGAAACTATACAGATTAACAAACTAAAAATCCTTGCATATGAACTTTTCAAAAGAGTTGGTTTTATGGTCAGCATGCATACTTTCTAATCCCAGTATAAGACTCGCAAAATATATTAACTAGGAAACACACCTTTCATCAATAAATAACTCGACAGCCTTCTCATTCGCTGCACTAAGGACTCTAGTCATTGTTCCTCCTGCTCTACCAGCAGAATAAGCAAGATCCATTGAAGGATATTTCACACAATCTGGATCTTTGAAGGTTAATGAGCCCAACCTGCATAAAAACATATAATGCTTCACTAATCCATGACACATCGAACCAGTATGTGTGTACAGATTTATAGGCCACTCAGCAAAAGAGACAATAGAAGACAATTGTAACTATGTTAAATCATTAACAATTCAAATTTCCAGAAAAACAGTTTCTCATAACCAATCCATTCCATTCTAATCAGAAATACAAGCAAACCAGCTTATTAGTAAGAATACATACTTGCAAAGATCAAGCTGTGGCCATGTTATCTCCAAGCATGATATTCTTTTAGGCCATGACATTGTATACAGTATTGGCAATTGTAAATCTGGCAAACCCAGTTGAGCCAAAATAGAGGAATCCTGGTAAATAAAAGCAGCCAAAACTCCATCAGAAAAGCATTTGGTGTTGACAAAAATAAGAAGCAGATCCTGAACACAAGTACATTTTCTAGAGAACATATCCTACCTGTGTCTCAACCATTGAATGAATTATCGATTGCAGGTGGATCATAATATCAATATTGTCATAGTCAACTCCATAAAGGTAGTGTGCTTCTATTACCTCAAGACCCTGAGAACAAATAACATTTCCAATACCAGATATTCAGATTTGGAAAGGAAAACAACTCAATAAAGCATTAAGGTTAATAAAGAGAAATAAAACAATGACAAATTACAAAGCAATGATGCCATACCTTATTAAACAAGGTGGCAGAGTCAACGGTGATTTTTTTCCCCATATTCCAGTTAGGGTGCTTTAGAGCATCAACAGCTTTTACCTCCTTCAATTTCTCCACCGGCCAATCCCTAAAGACAGAAAATGCCACTAAAGCATCAACTCACTTGCCTTTTGATACATTCTATGACAACCGGTTCCTAAAATGTCTCAACTTCCTTTCTCAGAGACAAAGTCACAACCATAGCCATACACAACAGATAAAGTCAATCACAGTTGATTCTACATCCCAGCTGCAGTCTAAATCAAAGGATATCAACTCAGTTCTTGCAAATTACTGAAGGCAACTTTTTGGAATTTGAAATATTACAATAATTTTAGTCAATCGTTTTATCACTTCCCTTCAATATATGCGATTAAAAATGCAGGTATCCTAGAAGGCTGGCAGCTA
>LPNX010347243.1:10619-31512 GCA_001517045.1 Pseudotsuga menziesii
GTTGTAAATGCCTGATGGTCCTAGGAGTCTCTTATAGATTATACACCAGTAGAATATTTTATCTTAGCAAGACTGTAGATAATAATAATATTCTTGTAGATGCTCTTCAAAAAACTTTGGATATAGCAGCAGACAATAATGGAATGTAAAAGCTTCTAGACTCTGCCTGGCAGAGGATTTGTTAATACAATGTAACTGTTTATGTGACAAAAAAAATTAACAAGGTGGCCAGTACAAATCTCTATAACACGCATATTCGCATATATTTCTGTAACATAGGTAGTACACATCTGAGCATCTCTATGTTCTGAATCAATGTCAATAAAATCCAAATAGCTAGATCGTCCCACGTCTTCATGTAGCTTCACCAAAGGAACAGGATTACCTGTTTTTATCTTTAAAAGATTTAAATCATGTAATACTGCAATTTGAACAAAGAATAGGTTGGAAAGAAACATAAAAGCAACAAGTGAAATTACATTCATCAGCGTGCACTTCTGTTGATATATTAACTTTACAAAAAAAAAAAAAAAAAATTTAGATTTAAATACAAAGTTAATTATTTTAAATTTAGAGACTGCAATGTTATGTACCTTGCTTCAGTGAGGACTTGGGTTGCTTTGCTATATCTAGAGACTGCAATGTTGGTTGTCGCTTCAGAGAAGCAACTTCTGCTTCAGTATCACTTGCTACAATCATGCTATCATTTGGTTTTTCTTCTGTCAGTTTGCAATGAGCATGTACTGAAATTTGTTCTGCAATTGGATTAGGTACTTTAGGATTATCATGTACTTCTTGTAAAGGGTTCACAATATTCAGATTGACTTCACTCATGGGAAAATGCCCTAACAAACACTCTATAAACCAGAAAAAATGAGATATCCATGAAAAAAAGGCATTAAATCAAAGTACAAAAAATGCCTAAATGGGTGATCGAAAAACATACCATTTTCGGAGGAACGGGATCCATCTCAACCAATCTGAGAGACATCTTGGCGATTTCTGAAATGGCATGGTCCCTAGCTCCTAGAGCTTCACTCTCCAGTTCTTCATATGCAGCCTGAAATGCTTCTTGCCAGAAACTGCTCAGTTTCAGATCAGTAGTCTCCTGAGTGTGCAGTAGTAACTCGATAGTGATCTGGAGTTGTAAAGACAATGATGCAAGGAAACTTTCGGTACATACAATAACGAACCGCCTGAAAACTTATCTCGAGAGAAAACCTGCAATGCAGATGCAAGGAAACTGCAAGGAAACTTTCGGAACACGCCTGCGAAATGGGCGGTTCTGACAGGCGAAATGGGCGGTTGCCCTTTAAAGCGGAGGACCAGCGGTAAATGAAACACGCGGAAAACACGCGGCGTAACCAGCGGATCGAAAAAACAACACGCGGAGGACCTCCGGACCGTCAACAGGACACGCGGAGGAGCAGGATTCGATGCATAGACGAAAAGGAACAGTGGTTTTCCGAACTTCTTCGGAGAGAAACGCCTTACGGCGTAATTATGTAACTGACAAACACCGCTAAATGTTATAACGGATATAATGACACAATTAATCCAAACTTAATATGATCCATAAATTATGTAACGGCGATCAAACGTTAAATGATATGGATATTGAATAACTATAATATAATACACTAAACATCGCATTCCAATCACTAACCCCGGTGTTAAAATGTTCTATTCGACTATTCACTAATGTTGTAGCCGGTGTTAAAATGTTCTATTCTACTATATAATGTTGTATCTAAATCTCTAAACATTTTATCTATAAATCTACATTTTATCTATAAATCTTTAAACATTTCGTTTAGTTCACCAATAAGAGGGGTTTAGTTTGTTTGGTGACCCAAGATCAAAACCTGCTGCTTCTCTAAAGCTACATTTAAATCCAACCATGTTAATTGTTCCAGTTGGTGAAAGTGCCATCCTCTAATGATTTTGACTACTTATATGCCCTAAAAAAAAGTGATTTTGACTAATTTTCTCTAATGTTGTAAACATCCTATCTCAATCCTTAACCTAGATATTAAAATTTTCCACTCAAACAATCTCAATCCTTAACCTAGATATTAAAAATTTTCCACGACATCAATCTTCACAAACATTTGGAAGTTCATCTCAATCCTTAACCTAGATATTAAAAATTTTCCAAGACATCAATCTTCACAAGCATTTGGAAGTTCTTTAGGGTACCAAAAGAACAAGCAAGTTAAAAAGTATTTATATAATATCATTGTAATTATAAACATAATATAATTGTAAGGGCAATTATTTTCAACTTTTTTTTCATAAAAATAATAATTTAAAGAAAATTAAATAATTTATGACTTTAATCTTTTATTATTATAAAATATAATTTAAATATTATAAACTTGTTTACAACTAAAATTATACAACTATTTAAACTTGTTTACAACTAAAATTATACAACTAATAGTAGGAAAACACTCATACATAGTGACCTTAAGCATTGCAAATTATCTTAAATATGTTGCACTCACATTGCCTTTTTGATTGCATATGTTATCTTAGCAATTGCCCATTCAAAATTGCATTAGATATGTTCACCATTTTTTTTTTAAATTGTCCCAACTTGTTCTTACTCGTTCATATGCAGGTGGTATGAAAGCAGGTAGTATGATACCGTAGGCGGTTAGTGTTAAAGCTAGTAATAGGTACCTTCAAGCAGGTAGTGTAGCAGGTGGTGTGAAAGCTCGAACAATTGGTGTAAGCATGGGCTTGACCTTAAAGCTTCAACTTAGTCAATAATTAATAAACTATATAACATTGTTAATTAAAAATGAATAAACTATATATATTAAATTTGTAATAGTTGATAAATTCAATAATTTATATTATAAAATTAATAAACTATATAACATTGTTAATTAATAATGAATAAACTATATATTAATTTTGTAATAGTTAATAAATTCAATAATTTATATTATAAAATTTACAAATTATATTATAAGCTATTATAGTCTTATAGTCTATTATTTCTCATTTCCTATTTATGCTAGTCTATAAAGAAACTTGCATATTTTTATAACATAGGTCAAGAATATTACTAGAAGTATGTAAGGAAGCTTGAATATGCTTGTTTTATGCTACATTGCAATAACCTATATAGTATTTAAATGGACATTTTTTAATTCATTTTTGTTTTAATTTCTTTCAAATTGTAATTATATTTGTTTTATCATATATTTTTATAGCAAAATTATCCTATTGCTATATATTTTCAATCTCTTCTTAAGAGGCAGGTACTAAGAAACTTTGTTGCTTATTCCACTTGTTTAACATAGTTTTTTCCTCTTTTTGGAGTGCAATAGATTAAATGCGTTAGTGCACTTTATGTTAAAGACCACATTGGTGCACCTAACATAGTTGGGCACACAGATTACTTCAAAAATTATTATAAAGGTTGTTTGAGGTTAGAATGTTACATGCTTTTAATACTTTCTTTTATGAATGCAAACATATATTAATTTTTTCCCCCTTAAATGTGTGGGGAAAAATCGCAATATTGAAGGCTAATTCTTCAAGTTCCTCGATCCATATCATTTCAATTCCACTAAGTTTTCCTTTTCCCTTTCTAGTAATTCAATATTTTTTATCCTACAACAGAATATATAGTTCCTTTGTAGGTGTATTTAAACAGATGTGCATTGACATTTGTAGGATCTTGATTCAGGACTGAATCTGGGTGTGTAGGATATTCCACTAGTCCAACCTATACAAAAATATAGAAAGATATTGCAAACAAATGAAATTTGGAAATAGTGAGACACTCTATCCCTCCAACTATAACATGCCCTCTTCTAGTATCCATCCCTAGACAATGGTATTTCACCATGCAGTGGATCACTTCTATGACACTCCAATAATATGTGGTTTTTGAAAATGTAAAGGGTTGAAGGTGAATATTTGGTGTGTCACATTGTCCCGCTATTTTAATTATTTACTACCACAAGTTGGTAGTCTAATACCTCCCATTGTTGTTAATCATTCAATAGGATATGTATGAAAAACACATAGGAACACTTACATATTATCCCTATTTTGAAAAGTTGGAAGACAAATCAATTGTGATTACTTTTAAATTAGCTAACATGTCTCTTTCTATTCAATCAATTCAGAGTTATAGTTAGTTAAATAATAATATCAATGTGACCCAAAACATCTCTACTAAGATGTCCAAACATTTTTTCAATCTAAGAGGAACAATGTATGGTTACACATTATTACTACACAAACTAGCATGTTGAATTAAAGAAAAAAAGAATAATACTAACCCATGAGCAACTGAGAGGGGATATATTAAGTTTTCTCTCCTCTAAATCAAGGGGAGTATCCGTAGGAAATAAGATTAGTAAAGTTATATAATGAGGCACAAGGTGATATGAGATAGTAGCTTTAGAAAAACATTTTTGGTCTTTTATAGTATAGTAAAGTTAAGGGAGGATCAAGAGACTAGTTCCAATCCAAACAAGGGAAAATGGAGTCAAGAGGTTGATCCAATACAAGGAGTTCATGAATGGATTAATGCTACAAGGGATACAATCTGCATGCCACAAGAAGAACTTAACATCGCTAAAAATGGAAATAAAGAATACTAGGAGGGCCTTTTTTAAACGTTTTGAAGACAAAACAATTGTGCTTAGTTTGAAATTAAATAAAATGTCTCCTTTTGTTGAGTAAACCAAGGGTTATAGTGAGATAAAGTATGATATCAATGCTACCCAAAACATCTTTTCCAGGGTGTCCAAAGAGTTGTACAAGATAAGATAAATAGCGACTATATACACATTGTTACTAGAAAAACTAGCATGTGAAATTAAAGCCAAAAAGAACAATTCTAACCCATGAGAAACCAAGAGGGGATTCCCATTAAAACCTCGGTAACTCCACCTGCAACATTAGCTTGAATCTCCTCCAACTCAAGGGGGGTATCCCTAGGAAATAAGATTACTAAAGCTAGATAGTGAGGCATAAGGTGATATCAAAGAGTAGCTTTAGCAAAACATTTTTTGTCTTTTTTAGTATAAGAAAGTGATGGGAGGATCAAGAGACTAGCGATAATCCAAACAAGGAAAAATGGAGTCAAAATGTTTATATAAGAGGGTATGTTCATGAATGGGTTAATACTACAAGGGCTACGATATGCATGCCACAAGAAGAAATTAACATTGCTAAAAATGAAAATAAAGAATACTAGGAGGGCCTTTAAAAGTGTTACCTCAATAATTTGTTAATTATGGTGATCCTTACCATGGAGTATTAGTCTAATGACCATTCATCACGGGGGCTTCACTTGTTGACCAATATCCTATCACGTTACTTCATATTGTGGGTTTTAAAATTATAAAAAATCAAACCAATATATTGCAGGTATTGGGGGGATGAGGGGTTTAAGGTGGGGGTGGGTAGGGTGGTTTATAAGGATTGAGGTATAAAAATGGGTGGGGAGGAGGTTTTAAGTATTGGGAGGGGGTTTCAACAAAAAGAGTTTGGGTCAATATCTCTCGAAATTAAGGGTATTCTTTAATATCCTACGATCATGCGTGCTATGTGAGAGGTTCACTAAGTGAAGTC
This sequence comes from Pseudotsuga menziesii, assembly GCA_001517045.1. NCBI lineage: Eukaryota > Viridiplantae > Streptophyta > Pinopsida > Pinales > Pinaceae > Pseudotsuga > Pseudotsuga menziesii. The sequence goes on from LPNX010347243.1 coordinate 16,224, forward strand.
CCCACGCCATTCATTTATATGTAATATGTAAGACAATATTCTATAAACAAGACAAGAAAGGGATAAGGAGGGATAAAACTCTCACACAATCCCTTCCAATAAGATATAGGTATCATTTATGAATGGTCAATCAATTTCAAATACAAACAACTCTACAATCATATGAAACAATAGAAAGAACTAGAACAATAAACCACATATTGATAGGAGAATACCCGTACGCTTCACATATGCTCCAAGAAACATATATCCATTAATCTCCAAGGATAGAAAACTCCAAAAAAATCCAACCATGAAAAATGAAAGAGAGAGCAAAGCCTTATATAGCTTTCAACTTATCTTCCTTATACAAAAAAATAACATTAAACATCCTACATATAACCGAGGGGGGGGTAAAGAAACCAAAAGAATCCATATACTCCAACAACATGCATAAGATAAGGTGGCCAAAGCCACATGTACAAGTCTCCAAGATGAATGAATGGAATGTCTCCATCAAATGAGGACAAAATGATAAGTAGAAGCCAAACATCTAGCCTTCAAAGGTTCTCCAAAGGAAATTATCCAAGAGAAAAGGTCTCCAAAGAAATAAATGAACCCTATATCTAAGGTTTTACCCCATATACCTCCTTCAATGTTGAACAACCTCTATCAAACCATCAAAGAGTGTGCAACAATCCCTCCAAAGTAGAACAGTACATAAAAAAATGACATAGAATGATATGTGGGACACCTCTAAAGTGAATACATGTCCATGAATAATATCCCAAAGGTGAACTTCTCCATGAATCAAGCATGAAGGGAGTGCAAACCAAGTCAAAGATACTCGAATAGCCACATGTGTGGCTCTCCAAGTGAATTCTCCAATCATGAAATATGAATATATGTGTAAGAAACCACAAAGGAGCGGTCACTCCTCAAAATATGGCATCAAAACTCATGTGGAATGCTTATAAGGTATACACTTCAATGAATAGGCTAAAAAAAGATGGAGTGCTACATCAATAATAATGAATGATTGTGTAATGAAGCTCCACAAGTTGGAATCCCATCTTAATCTAGACTATTTAAAGAACAAAATGAAGGCATCAATATAAAATGGTAACACACACACAAATATTTTCCTAAGAGAACACTACTATGGTAAAACCCAAATTTTATTAAAGAATGGAATTGAAAAACATTGTAAACTAAAAATCAATACAAACTAGTTCAGATGGTGGTAGTTTATCTTTGAAGAGATATGTGACATTTACACGCATTCACGGGAGTTGATTACACAAAGACCAAAAATGAATAAGCATAATGAGGCAAAAAATCTAAACATCCAAAACCTAATTGTAGGAGATGAAGCTCCAAAAGGATTTGCGGGCCTCGAGGTGGCTAGATGATATGCCAAATTCTTGGGGGTGCAACGTTTGCATACGATCTCCATTTAGGGTGTATGATAAATTGTTGGAAATAACTAGTTGAGGGTTACAACTTTTGAATAGGATCGGGGCACTCCATTCCAACCCCTAGCCTCTAATTGGACAAAAAACGTTGTTTGGGGCCTCAAAAGGGCCCTATAAGTTTGGGACTTGAAAAACTATAGAAAATTACCAAGAATATGGAGAACTGTTGTAAATCCATGGAATGGGTGGGTGGACACCAGTATCCACTTTGATCGCATCCAATAATTTATATCCAATAGAGTTGAATGGTCCACCTAGAAGGAATAGAAAAGTAGTGCAATCAACCTCTCAAAGGATAATGGTTTCAACTTCATCAATGTGCAATGAATTTCCTCCAATAAATTATGTCCATATAAACAAAAACACAATCTCCAATCGTATTTTATCAATCTATGAAAGAATAGAACATACAATCTAAAAGTAATGTGCCCACAATAGTCAACAACTCCATTATAAGGGAATGCACCCTTTGAGCATGCCTCCACTCATACCAAGAGAGATAAACAAGTGGAGAATGCCATTAATTATGGTAATATAGCATTCCATGAAGACAACCAAATGTCTAGGAGTAGGGGCGCTCCAATAATATATGTGATATATGCCACCAAACATGTGTTAAGGGAGACAAAAGTAGGGCATTCCATAAATAATGATAGATAACCATGATAATATGTCAACCAAAGGTCTAGTAGTGAAGGTTCTCTAACGGAAAACAACCACAAGCCATCCATAAGTGAAAATCATTCCTCATTTTCTAAGGAACTCCAACAAATATGATAATTTATGTCATGAAGAAGTCAAATAGCCCCAAAATGTTAGGGTGCTCCCACTGACAAGTCTCCAAATACCTTCTCATCATATAAACAAGTCAAGGACTTCATAGGAAATGATAGTCCATGTGATCATGAAAAAGTGCAACATCATCTCCTACTACATCCCATAGATACTAACATGAATACCCATCAATTATTCATCAACACTAGGCTATCCATACCTCCATCAACCTATGAACCCCCATTGAGTGTGTGATGAAAATAATATGAGGACACCCATGATAAAATCATGGGTAACAACTAGCTCCAACTATGGGACATGTGCTCTTCTTGGGAGTGCATGAGAACCCTAGAATGTCAAAATGTACATGTTATCATTGACCACCAACTACAAGAGAAAACCTTGTGGCAAAATGGATATCCTCAACATCCCTAAAGACCACATCAAATCGGAGAGTTAGAACAAAAGAAGGGCATAAGCCAACAATTCCAAAGAGTTCAGAAGTGAAATCTAATGCTCACATCTTGAGCTTATTTATTGTACTCTAATGCTCTCAAGAGATTATTCTTTCCACCCTACTCTAAACATGAGAGAAAGAAAATGCTAGGTGAAATCATAAACCCTATGTAGCCACATTATCATTTCATTAATTCCATGGCCTCTTTGCTTATGTTTCATGACCAACCAAAACAAGGATCCATAAAATTCCAAGTAGATTCATGTTAGGATCTCTGTGAAATGCAGACTAAAATATGAGATTTGCTCATGAAGAAGGACAAGAACATCAAAATCATGCCAAGAAGGGCATGCACCATCATAAGAATCATCTATCCAAGCTTGGATAGGACTAGAGTAAACATGGTTGAATACATCATACATCAATCCTTCAACATTATACTCACTTCCCTCAAGCAACAAGTATTAATTTGTCACAATGGTCTAGGAACTGAAAACACAGTCTCACAAAGAATATAGACAGATAATCATAAAATTGGCAAAATGGTGCTGCAATGGAAGTAGCAGCTCTGTATAATTAAATAAATAATGAATAATACAATGATCATGCTGCAAGCATGAATGACAAAGCAATTCGAATTCCCAAGGAGGTCATTCGAATTGAATGAGTGAGTCTAGCTTAACTGAATGTAAGCCACAATCAACACTCAAGTTAACCACTAATCAAAACCCTAATTGACTCAACTGAGCCCTAACTGAAGTCGAAGTGCAATAAATGACTAAGTCTAACTGAAAGTAGCTCAGAAACATGTCACTGCAAGCTAACCAAGAATTGGTAGTGCATCAATGACTCCAATGAACCCCGATGAGGTTAACTAAAGTGTAACTGACCATCAGAAGTGGTTGGAGCCGCCCCTGTTGACTCCAATTCATTAAATAATCAATTTAATGAAGGAAGGCGCCTTCACTGCTCTGTTTATGATTTTAACCATCAGTTAGCAATATGGGGCATTAATGACACTCGGATCACCCTCGGAGTGCTCCAGTTAGCCTCCTCGAATGTAGGAGAAGGCTAAGTTAGCCTCCTTAACTGAAGGTAGGTGTGGGTGTGATCTAGCTGATGTCATCTAGTTCTCCTCTGATGTTAATTAAGTCAATAAAACTTAGGATAGTGGTTTAACTAGGCCAAATTGACCAAAATGAGTGTGTATGGTGGTAAATGTCTCCAACAACAAGAGCATAAAAGGTTCTTTAAAAAACTTAACATATGATGCCTATCCTCCACATAAGAAGTACATGAGATGTGACACAAAATTTTAGGCTTTGAAAAAAATTCAACCCCAAATCTAGGGCTTGAAAACACCCTTTTGTTGGTTAGAAATTTTTGCAATGAAACACCAAGTGAATAGCTTGTTGCCTCCAAAGAAATTTATGCATCAAAAAACATTTTCTAGATGAAATCGCAAGCCAAAGATGCCAAAGAAATAGGGAGTTGGAAATTGTTGTCATAAAACTATGTAGTATCATACATTTTTCAGCTCCTAAAACATCTTTTGCAACTAAAACATTAGGCATGATATCAAGAATACATGAGGCAAAATATGGCTGGAAATTTAATGTTTCTTTAGGCCCATAAACCTACTCCATATACCTATAAAAATCTATATGAAATACCTCAGTAATGGATGGAAATTATCCTAAACGTTTTGCCACAAATCAAGCCTGAAATGTAGAGGAGATAATTGAAACAACCCCGCAAAAATATGCTCAATATGATTCCCAATTGTCTAATAGAAAAGGCCAATTGCATGAAAATGAATAGTTTTGGGGGTCTACTAAAAGAGACCAATTTTGTGAAGATTGGTAGTTTTGGAGGTTTATTAAAAAGGAGAACTTAGAGAAAAGTGAAAATTTTTTAGGACTATTAAAACATGGCAACTTCATGAAAATAGACAATTTGGGGGTCTATGAAAAATGGTCAACTTTGGTGGAAATTGAAAATAAACTAAAATCAATACTAAATTTGATATAATTAGTGGTTATAAAACAAAAACCCAATTTTTATTTATTTATGTTTTCCATAGAAAAAAATCCGTAGCTTTATAATATATAAAAAAGTTACATTTTCCAGATGCTATATTAGCATGACCTAAAATATTATGCAAGTAGATTATACTACAAACAAAAAACTAGGGCATCCTCCATTGTTTTCATATCAACCATGTTTGTACCATCATATATCATCTAATAAAAATATAGAGAATCCATCTTGGATCGTCCTAGATATTCTATCATAATATTGCATACATGTAATACACCAAATATCATTATAAGGTACATCCCCTGTATTAGCTCCAAACATAAAGTCCAACAATGGTAGTACCAAAAAACAATAAAAAAGTGTCTAGCCTCAAAAGGATTAAAAAGTGTATCATGAAGAGGAGTGTTATAATAATCCTAGGGCTGACTCAAATCATCTTCATTGATAAAGCATTCACCGTGAGGCCTGCTAATGGCTCCTTTATATAAACCATATGTAGAAGTGATCATTTATTTGTAGATGTGTATGAAAGCTATAAGATCAAATATAGACGCCAACATGTGCACCCCCTCAAATAAAGACTGAAGCATGAAACAATTATAGGTTTTCTCTTTCCATAACCACTTCATAATGATCATTGAATCCCCAAATACCTATAAATAATAGATGCGTCTTTCAACTGCTGAGAATATCAACAATTTGAGTGCGAATAATTCAACATAATTGTTAGTACCAAACATGAAAATTCATATTGTGGTCAACATTAAGATGTATTACACCACCAACCCCACACCTATGTGGTTCACCTTGTGCACCCCTGTCAAATTATGCTTAATAATAATATTTATTTGTTTTTTCAACTACCACCAGTCTAGTTTTCACATCATGCTTTTCTTGTGGAAAGAAACTTAAAAAAAAAATCCATATGTAGCAACTTGGACTGGGGATAAGTATTTATCTTAAAAAAATCTAATGTTCCTAGCTTGCCAGATGCCCTATCAAAGGATTAGAGGCAAGTCATTGTAATGATAAACCTTTGAATTTGAGCACCACCTTCTAAGACCATAATCCCCAGAACACCCAAACCAAACATTTATTAAACCTATTAATTACCTTATAGTCCTTGCAGACCTAGTCCACATAGGAGAAAAGCATAACCAAGTGATAAGTTGTTTCTTCCTTCCATTTACAAAGAGCTCATCTTCCAGGAACCGATATGTTTCTCGATTGGAGATTATCCCAAGTTAAATCTTTATTACAAAGGAGAAACCACATAATTTTTTTGTTTTGTTTTAGCAGGGCAATGAAACTTCCAAACTACCTTTCACCACCAGGTCCCTTTCCTTCACAATACATCGAAGCAAAGTGCAACATAGCCAAATTTTGGTGTATACACATTTGTAGGTGTTTTTGACTAGATCAAGGAGTCCTTTTTCTCTTAAATGCAAACATGACTACACTTCAAATGCTTGACATATTGGTTTCAGGATTGAATTAGATAACAAACCTTGAGCCTAAATGTTGGTTGACCATGGGTGTACTACATGTGATAATTTAAAATATCCTCTCTGCCTCAAATTCTAAACAAGTTTTGGAGGAAGCTGATAATGAAAACCACTCCCCTCCTAGGGGTCCTCCCCAAGTATAACCCTATAAGCATACCTAACTTTCTAGACAAGAACATCACCAATTAAAGGGAAAGAGAGAACAAACTCTTTCCAAATCATTGAGATATTTTGAGTTGATTTTTTAGGCCTACGAATCCAATCTTCAATTGTTTTTGAATTAATATATTTATGGTAAATTGCCTAAACCTATAAACATATAACTTGTATCAACCGCCAAGTTCCCTTGGGTGCTAACACCTTTAAGAAATAAAATATATTATTTATTCCCCATCCTCTAACACACTTTGGAATTGAAAGAGAATCCCACTTGACACAAGTAAAACCCTTCTTGTCCATACAACTCGCCCACAGAAAATAAAAACTAAGTCTTGTGAGATTTTCCATGATCCCTTTTAAAATCCATGAGAAATGCATCTAATGGATTGGTATTTCCTCCATGACAACTTTAACAAATGCTAGCCTCCCCCCCTTTGAAAGCCACCTAAAACACAAACTAGAAATTTGTTTCTCAAGCTTTCAGAGAGTCAATCCTAGTCCTTCTTCACATATGAGTGAGGATTTGAAAAAAACCTTAGATACTTCCATTCTAAACCCAAAAGAATTTGTTTATAATGGAATAAAGTCATAAAACAAACAATCTTTTCCCCCTCTATCCCTCTGAAGGAAATGGTCGATTTACCAACTTTCATTTGCATCCCAATGGAAATACAATAAAGGTTAATGATATCAAAGAGCTTCTCCAAGTTTCTCCTCAAATCATCATAAAATATAAGAATGCCACCAAGAAACCAAAGACAAGAGAGACAAAAATTACCACCAAGGTTAATCCATTTGACTCTCCCTATTTGTTTGGTAATGAAAAGAGATATGCTTAAACTGTTTTCCACCATGAGGAAGAGTAGAGGTAATAAAGGGCACCCTTGCCTCAAACCATGACTAAGATGGAATACATAAGAAGCAACACCATTAACTATGATTGAAAAAGAAATCGAGATAACACAACTCATCACCCAACTGGAAAAAGAAACATTGAAGCCAAGAAGTGTTAGCATTAATATCACATATATCTAGTTGACCTTGTTGTATGCTTTTAATAGGTCAATCTTGATGACAACAATCTTCATTTTTTCCTTATAATGGTATGTAAACCTTAATGTGCAACAAAAATGGCATTGTGTATCTACCTTCCTTCCGAGAATCCAAACCATTCCTCCAAAAGTGAATTTCATAGAAGCTTTCAAACCCTTTTTGTAATAACCTTGGCCACAATTTTATAGATACAATTATAAAGAGAAATTAGCCTATATGCCTTGGAAGTAGTAGGGTTATATGTCTTAGGAATTAATGTTATAAAAGTAGCATTGGATGTAGCTAGCATCTTGTCTATCGTTCTAGTGTCCTCAACAACTCATAACAAATCCTTCTCCATAATTCATAAAAACCATTGAAAAACTCCATTGGCCACCCATTTGTGCTTGAGCTTTTACCCTTTTGAATGTTGTAAAGAACAAATTACAATTCATCCTTTGAAACTTCCACCATCAGAACTTGGTTATCTTCTTTGTTAACAAAACTAGAAAAGTATTGCAAAATCCTCTTGACCTCATCAATGCAACTCACTCCTCAACATAAAAAAGAGAGTTGAAGTGATCTAGCCCTACACAAGTTATTTCTTCAAATTTGTTTACTTCCTTTCCTTCCCTGTTCATTATTTGGAATTTACTTTTTTCTGGTGGTTAGCATAATGGTGATTTTTTTTTGAATTCGCATCACCTTGTTGAGGCCATATAGCCATTCTCTTTAATAACCACTCAACTTCCCTACCCTCTAATATCTTTCTTCTATTCTTCTCAAGATTTAGAATCTCTAATTTTGCTTCTTAGACAAATAACTACAACCCTCACTCTCATAACATCCTGTCAGTTGAGATTTGATCCAAGCAAGCTACATAGTATCTCTAATTTTCTTTACACGTGATGATGCCAAAGATGTTTGTTTAACATGTTGAATAGTGGTATCAAATTGGATATATACAGACTCTCTCCTATCACCATCATAATAAATATAAGTATCCTTAACTAGCTTCACATAGTCCTCATCCAAAATCCATCTCCATTTGAACTTAAAAGGATTGGGAGGTTTTATGCCCATACCAGCCAACTCTAACCTACCATATAACCCTGAAGGAACCCTCTAGCAACTGCTCTGAGATTAAAAATCGATCAATCTCTTGGAAACTCTATCATATCCCACTAGATTATTTCACCACATAAGAGAGACATTAATAGGAGCAACATCAGAGATCCCAACCTCTTCTAACTTCCTAACAAAGGAATCAAAGAGATGATCGACCTTGGATGACGACCCCCACACTTCCTACTTTCCATAGGAGAATTTTTAATCACTACCCAAGATGATGTTCAATCACTTCAAGCAATCCTTTGTAAATAATTTCTCCCAATAACTCATGCCATTATAGGGGCCATATACATTTAGTACTATAATATCATTTCCCAAATCCCAAGAAAAGATCTCAATTTTGATACCTAAATCAAATTCCCATGAGTTAGTATAGTTTAAAAAACCATTACACCAACTCATCATCAAGCCACCCGATTTACCCATGGCGTCTACAAAACAAAAATTTCGTCGCACCAACAACTCTAAAAGATCCTTTACAACATTACATCCATCGCACCAAATCTTCTGAAGTAATAATAAACATGGCTTAAGTGACTCCATCTCTTTCTCCACCTCTATATTCTTAGAGGGGCTAGTTGGCCCTTGATAATTTAAGGTCACACAAATCATTGCATCACCACGTTAAGGGCATTCTTTGCTTGAAGCACCCCAACTAGGGATATCTATCTTCCAGAAACCACCTCACAAGATGCCCTTTCTTGGGCCAAATGGATGTAGGAATTTTTTCCTTTCCCCCAAACTTTGGACCCCCACCATCTAGACAAATACCCCTCAGAAAACCCATAAAACCATCCCTTGTGTGGCCCTTCCTTGATCTAAGATTATACTTGTATCCAGCCTCCTTAGAGTCTGAAGAGGAGACCATACTCCTAGACTTATCCTTTTCCACCTAACAAGAAGGATGGGTTTCCTCCAGAAGGGAGATAGTAGGCTTAGTATTAGAGGGATTGTTGCTATCAAGTATAAGGTCTCCTCCAATCTCATGCACAAAATTTCCCATATGACCTAACAAATCCACAGTGTTTCCTACCAATGGACAAACGCCAAAAAATAATATTTGCAAGGTGAAGGAACAATAGAAAGAGAAGGTAACTCCTTAATTTGCATGCCTTTAGACTCCTTGTTAATCAATGCCATTTTGCATGTAGAGACCTCTCGCTCTTACGTGTAAGAAGTATGTGGATCTCAAGAAAGAGCGACTACCTCAATTGACTATGGGACTTCTAGAAGCATAGTAATCAAAGCAACAACTAACATAGAAGATTCTAAAGGAATGTCCATCCCCACATAACTAATATGTGGGAGTACTTTACTAGGTGCCTTTGTTTTTTGAACATCAATATCACTACACTGACCAGTACCACCATCAACCACAATAGATTCATTTATCCCCATAACCTTGACCAAATCTATCCCCCCCAACATCCTGTGAGGATAACTTTTGCTTCTACACCATATGCTTGAATGAAAGAAAATTATCCACAACCACATGATCGTATGCATGGAAACAATTACATAGAAAAGGTATTGCCCATATAGTCACTCATCTGAACATGTTGAAGGGTCCCCTTATGAAGAACTCTAGAATTCACTAATCCTTCAATCATATCCAAAGCAACCAACATATCTGCCAAGCACACCACCCCTCAGTTAAGGAAGATATGTTTGCCTCCTTAAAGCAACCCAAAGAATCATGATAGATTTTAAGACATCAAGTGACGAAAATTCTTAAGGCAACAAGGTAATTTAACCCAAAGAGGCACCAAATCAAAATATTCATGCTTGGCATCAAAAAGTGGCGACCAATGCTTCAACAACAAAGTGTTAAAATCTCATTTCCAAGCACTCATGATGATTTTCAAAGAAACAACACCAGATTGAAACTTAAAAGCAGTTCAACTTTGGGACAACATAAAGGAACAAGGATTGTAGCCTATTAAGTCCTTCCAAATAGAGAAAACCCACTCTTTTAGACCTTGATCACTAATTCTTCATCCCATAAAATGATCAACTAACAACTTCCCCATCTCCACCACCTCGTCAAGTTTTATATCATCACCCAACACTAGATTCATAGGAATAATTTTTTTTAAATATTCTTCTTGTTTTTTTCTTGGCCGATCTCGGGGCCTTTAGGCCAGAATCGAGGTTTAAACCACCAAAACAAGGGCATTTTGGAGTCTCTTGATCATAATAAGAAAAATTGCCTCTAACAATTGGGTAACCACTTATCTCGGAGAAGCTAAAGGATTTACTAATAAAACCTCCCTCCTAACCTTAAAGATCCTCCATTGATCTCTTACTAAGAGTTGATAAAGATTCTAGCCCACCAACAAATGCAATAGCACTAAGAGGAAATGGAAAAAAATACCCATTGCAATTGGATGGACCCAAACTCAATGGATGATGAAATCTAGCCACATCATCATTAAATGATCCATAAAGGGCTTTCCCATCTAGTATAGTATCAAAAATCCTCCCAAGTCCAAAGTCCATTGAGTATCCCATCTTCATGTAGTTTTCATGATGGAGCATGGCAAAGTTGACAAAGACTTGTCACCCAATTGATCTAACCACATCATTTCCCATGCCTAAAACCCCATGAGAAAAGGAATCTACGAATGATGTTGAAGTACAGGGCTTTGTAACCTTTCCACAGTGACCAAGGAAACCCCTACCAACACATGACGAGCTCCAAATGTTCACACCATCGAGAATCTACTCACAGAAATCAATTAACTCCATAGTGAATTCAGTAAATCTCTCCATACTCGATAAAACTCAATTTACAATATAACTAAGAAGATTTAAAACACAAAATAACAAGTAAAAAAATTGCAAATGTGGATTTCAACTTATTATTAATTATTAATAGGTTGAAGAAGCTACAAATCCAATTCTAATAGTGAAATACATAATCCATACAATATGCATTCACCTAGAAGGTGAATTTAATTTAGAATTTAATATTTATTAAAAATTAGAAGGTGAATTTTTATTTTTTTTATTTGTTACAAATGCCCGTCACTTGGGGCCGGTGAATTTCAACCATTGGCTAAGAAACCACAACCTAGGGGCATCTAAGCCGTCAAAATCACCTGAGGATCGCACCCGTCCTAGGCTACACCAACCCTTAAACTAGTTGGATTTTTTGGTGTCTCCTTCCAACTAAGTCACCCTTAAGGGTATTGAACTTGGGTTGCCTTATAAACAAAACCCACACCCTGATTGAGCGAGCTAGCGAGAATTGAAAATTAGAAGGTGAATTTAATTTATATTTTAATATTTATTAGAAATTAGAAAGTAAATTTAATTGAAATTTTCTACAACCACAACACTTTGGACCTTTTCAGGTGGCTTTTTTCGACAGAGTTCCTCTATGAATCCACGAAATTCGAGGTGGGAGCAAAGTTCCAAGGGTGTAGTGGTAGAGTTTCTTTATGGAACTTTGTTCTTGGGGTTTTGCCACATTTTAAAACGACCCAGATACTCGAAAAATCAATCAGAATTCCTGATCAAATTGGAACTCTGCCTTCTTTGAATTGTGAGATTCTGACTAAAATGATGCAAAGTATTGTGTTTTTAGACAACCCCAATTTAATTTAAATATTAATATTTATTTAAAATTAAAATTGACCCATAAAACTTAAAAAAACATAATATATAAAGACAAAAGAAAACAAAAGTACATCCCAACGACAAAAACATAAAGTTTGTATACATTGTATGGACATTGACTCACTTATGCTCTTTGAATACTGATTTCTTATATGAGAACCCAAGAGGAATTAGTATGATTCATTATTGGTAAAAACTAAAGGGGAATTCCAAAGGAGCATATGAGTGACAAATGGGTTGATTAAAATGTTTTTCCACAACCACATAGAAAATACGTCTCAACTTAGCACCAAATTGGATCTACCTCCATACAATGTCTCGAATCTTTTACTTTTCCCCTTGACAATCGTTCACATTGATCAAAATTATAACTAGAATACCCCCAAAGCAGGGAAATGAAACACCAAAAAGAACTTCGGTATGTCTAAAATGAATGAAAGTTATGTGTATGTAGATAATGTAAGTTTATGTGTCAAAAGCAAGTATAGTGAATCTATAGAAATTATAGTGCAAATACATAGAAACCAATGTAATGTTATCTTCAAAAATAAAGTGGCACTCCACTATTTTGGTATCTTTGTATAAATATTTGTACCAAGGGTCTTATTTTGTATTCTTATTCCTCTTTATGTGATTTTTTTTATTACTCTTATTTTAAGGTGAGAGTTTAGTAAAGATCAAATTGACATATGAAATCCTTTTATTTGTTATAATATTGAAGTGGTTAGGTGATTTTGCAAAGCATTCTTGAAAATTTTATTCCATACAATGAATAGTTTTATGTTTCTTTAAGTTGTAATATTATGCCCCACAACATTTATCTTCACTCAATGCTCATGCATTAAAAATGGTTGATACAAATAAGGAGGGTTGATTAAACATGATCTATGGTTTAAATGCTACAAAATACCCTTGAAATATTACGCAAATTAATATGACTTTCTTGTTGTTTAATCCTTTTTAGTGCATAATACCTTTCATGGATATCCAATTATATTTCCATTGGGTTTAAATTTTTTATACGAGTTGTTAACTTAATAGGCATCAGTTGTTTTTTTAGTGCCAAAAATATTGGATATGCAAAAAAATTGTTAGTGATATTAGGCTCAATCATAATTATAAAAACACCATTACAACTCTACATGATTATTTATGTTTTCTTTGATAAATTGATTAAAAGTCCACAATGTGATTAAATTAACATAATAAGAGCACAACTACAATTCTATAGTAATAATTTTGTTTTCTTTAATCAATTATTTAAGAATATGCAAAATAATTTGAATTTAAGAATTTGGGCTCAACGAGACTTGTGGAGAAAGAATCCGTGAGGAATTTCTCTAGCTTCACATAGATTTTGATTTTTTAAGTCGTGGCTCCGCAAAACAATTGTTTTTTTAAGCCGTCGAAAGATTAATTTTAGAAGTTGGAATCTCTTGCTAGTTATATGTGGAACATTTGCTTGAATCGAGCCATGAATTGTAGTGTTTTTGTCGACTTTGTGCCGACGTCAGCAAAATTAGACATCTTTAGTTAAAATTTTAATTAACAAACTAAGCAGTGACCATCACATGAATTTGCACTGTAGAGGTTTCATGTTTTTAGATGTTTTGATTTGCGAAAATCTTAAAATAAAAAGCACGAGGAGGCTCCTCATAGGCAGTTGACAGACAAGGAAACCTACAGACGAACAACGACAAGTTAGAAATATTCAATAGTTGTGTGTTTTGGAATTGCTTTTATATTTAAAAATCTTCAAATATGTTAGACTAATTACTAGAAGGTGGGGCTCAACGAGATTGACAGTGGACATCTAAAAATAAAATATGTTAGACAGACCATTGCATTAAGGGCTCAACGTTAGATTGAAATTAAGACGTCTAAAATTATATGTTAGATGGGTCACTGCATTAAGGGCTCAACGAGATTGCTCTCAAGTATTGATGTATAATTACTTCAACACCTTAGCCATATCTCTTAAATATTAAGCAATTCCAAAAGTGGGGCTATGAATAACTCCAGGTCGTCAACCCTATCGTCACGGATAAGTTACAAGGAACCATCGATGAAAGAACGATTATGCGGACACCCTGCATTAAGGGCTCAATGAGATTACTTGAGCAAGTATTGATGTATCATTACTTCAACACATTGGCATTGATAGAGACTTCAACACCTTGGCCAACCCAACACGAGATTGCTCTCAAGTATTGATGTATCAATCACTTCAATGGCGGACTCATTTCTATATAGTTTGAAGAACATATTAATAAAAAATTTCAATCAACCATATTGATAGCAATATCATACTAATGATATGTTAGATCATAAAATATGTTAAATTAAAATATCCACTCGACGTCTTGTCTTGTGGATACGAAGCTAACCTATTTGAAATTGACAGTGGAGACAAGGATGACTTATTAGAAATTGATTTTTTAAATATGATTTATTAGAAAACTATATATATACATATACATTTTTTAAATATGATTTTTACAAATACAGTGAATGAGTAGACTTGTAGTTTATTTGAATATGCCCTTTAAAACATGACATTCAATTTTTTGTAACTGTTCCTTTATTATAATTTTTTTATGAGAAAAATGGTAAATTTTAATGAAAAAAAATTATATCAGCTATATTATCGCCCCATCCAACAGTGTGTGTGTGAACATGATTATCAACTATCTTATCACAAATAAATGTGTCTATCGGGTTTGTATGAACGACACATGTAGGATGTTTAGGATGTGCTGAGTACCGACACTTTTATGTATTCAAAATTATGAATCTACGAATACCTATGTACATGATTGTGAATGGGACATATAATTCTATATTTCATGGTTGTAATACCCTGGTTTTGACCCCGTTTGCATTAAAAGATACATGATGTATATATTGTAATTAATCGTGGTGAGGAGCTAAAGGCAAAAGCCCCGCCATCGATTTGGTTGTGTATGTTTCGGCAATAGGGGTAGTTGTCGATGGTATATCGTGCTATCCGGCACATTATAGTTTGGCATCATGTAAATACACACATCAATTAAAATAAACCTACAGCCAGCTACGACGGTGCAACGTTAAAATGAAAAGGGCATGATTCCAAAGGA
>LPNX010347243.1:40561-57521 GCA_001517045.1 Pseudotsuga menziesii
TGCCCACACGTACACTCCACCAGTGGGTTGACCTCACATTGGCAAGCAAACCACCACCGCCATTCTCTCCACGAGGCCATTCTCTCCATTGTGGGTTCACTCTCACACAGGGACACGCAATAGGGGGCCATTTCATCTTCCTCATGCAGAGTCGAGTTAAGAAGGGGTGCGATTTCTTTTTTGGGGGTTCGTTTTCCCTCTCTCACGTTGTTTGTCTGTCTGTGGTGGTGTTCCTTCCATTCACGTAGAGAACCAGTTTTCCTTTGGCATTATTGAGCTGTGTATTGTTTTCCATCCTTCGTGGTGGATCATGAGCTGTAGACCGCTGTGTTTTCTTCCATGTTTTGCCTGGGCTATGTCTTTTTCCCTTGCGCACAGGTTGAGAGTTAGTTCTTTCCCCTTTTCTACCTGTGTAAGTTCCCCAGCCATTACATTGGGGATTGTGTGTGTTGTGGGCTCGTGGATGTTGGTTGTGTTACCACCTAAGTTGTACTTAGTAGTTTTTTATCAAGTGATCCTGGTAAACCGGACAAGGATAACTTGTTCAGACTTCATAAGACCTTTGGAAGTACTTCTGGGAAGTGTTTGTTGTACTATATCACATGTTCATACCCCATGGGGGAATTGTAATAAATGTTCTAGCATGATAGTGTCTGTAAAAGACTCGGTCTCTTAGACTTTATTTGTCAATCCGATTAGCCCAGGGTGTTTTTTCCCTTGGTTATTATTGGTTGTTGAATAAACGACTGATAATTTCTGAGTTTTTCACTCCATACCTCCAAAGTTGGGGTGGTTGGCTTGGGATTTAGGCCTATTGAGGTTATTAGAGTCTATGTGTCAATGTATAAACATGCTAGACATCATGGTCGAGTCATATGAACATGTCTAAGTCCCCCTAGGTTTTTTCGATTTTTCAATTTTTTAGTTTTCTCAGTGTTTTTTATTAAAAATTTAATTTTTCCAAAAACTTAGGCTATTTTTTAATAGTTTAATTGGAAAATTTGATTTCGTAATAAAAGTGGGCCAAATAATCAGTTTTAGTCATGTAGGTGCTCATGTTCAAGCTAAGAGCACCATGTAAACCCATGGCCCCACTATTTCCTAGTTTTGAGTGATTTTCCATCACTCAGGTCAGAAATCCCCAAAAAATCAATTATTGATTATTTTAATTAATAAATTGATGAATAATTGAGCAAATCCAAAATCATAAATCAATGGATTCTCAGCCGATTTGATTGAAATCAGTCAAATCTGAACCAGATTGACTGGATCTGACAAATCCTTGACTAAAAGAGGTGATCAAATCAGAGCCAAAGTTGATCTTCAGCTGTCTTCATGGGGAATTGTGCCCTCTCTCTTTCCTCCACACGTGTGGACTCTCCTGGATGCTCTGTGGACTGATGTGTCCATTTATGGGTTGATGTGTCAGCTAAATCAAGCCCCCGGTTGACATGTAGGCTCAGTTCAACTTCAGATCTGCATTGATTGACTCTCCATCAGCTAATTTGATCTATCTCCTTCAGGATTCCGCCCCCCCTGGGCTGGATGTCCTGTTTTTTGTATATATCCAAGCATAGCAGCCTCTTCCAAGCTAGTTAGAATAGGGATTGAGGTGTTGCTGCTATTGTATTGTTTTTATTGTTCATTTGAAATAAAGAGAAGCTTTGGAGGCAAGACGGTGTTGTGCCATTGTATGTGTGGATGATCATTGTCATCTTTTTACTGAGGTAACCTGTATCTATGTTCATGATTTGCTAATTGCTTCTAGATCTGTTGTTAAGATTGATAATAAGCTTATTATAATCTTGATAGGAAAGGTGCTTTTCAATAAGTTTATTGGCCATCTCTTTCCTTTGATGCATGTTTAGAGATCTAGATTCAGCATGTTCTATAAGCTTATATGCATGTTATTCTGAATCTCTGTGTATGTACTAATCGAATCTCACAAGTTTTTCGGCAAGTTTTTTTATTTTAGCTAAGCTGCAGGTTCCTAGATTGGAGAGGATGCTGATCTAGTTTGCTTCTTCACTCTCTCCAAAACCTTCCAAAGGCATAGTCCCTCGACATTCCACCTGAAAGCTCCACTGTGGATCTTCAAGGCTACCAGCATTTCTCTCCTCCTCTTCCTCCCTCAAAATCAACTCTTTTACCTGGTTACTTTGTTCATAGATTTGATATTGTTTAGATCTATCATCTTAAAAGTAAATTTAACATAGATCTATCTTCTCAAATCCCATAGTCTAGATCTTGCTCGTAAAAGGTTTCATAAGCATTCTAGATCTAGCTTTAGGGAAATCGTCCTTTTTGCATGGAATTTTAAAGAAAATTGGTAGCTTGCATGCATTAGATTTATGTTTGTTGTTATAAAAGATAAATCTAGCAATTAGTGCACATCATATTGGCTGCCTAAAAGGAAATCCAAGATCCCAAGGAAATCTTGCTTTCCTTGGTTCCTTTTTTACCTTTATTAACTAGTTTTTACTTAGCATTTTTTGGTTAAAAGTAAGCTGACCCGAAGGTACTTTCAGAGTGATTTTGGCCATCTTTCAGTCTAATAAGCTTGCTGTTTTTTGGAAGGCATAACAGAAAAAAGGAGGAGCTGCTGCTCGAAAGTGACTTTTGGGCCTCTGAATCCCCCCAGGGGTCTCCCTTTTTGACTGAAATCTTTAATTTTCGTACTTTGTAAGCTCTTGATTTCATTCTATATAAGAATCAAGAGGCATCATATCAGTTTGTTGATATTGTAACCTCTGGTAGTAAAAATAATTTTTGAATAGGCTCTTTCGATCCCATTCCCCATCCCCCCTGGGGGGGTTTGCGCCCGTGTCATTTTTTTGCTTTTCGTTCATCTTTTTCAATCTAGCGTAGTATTAATCTGTAGGGTAGTATACTTCGATATAAAATCAATTATTCCATTTCTATTGTTTTCAAAGTAACTTTAATACTTACCCCACGAGCCTCATTTTGAGTCGAAAGGTGAAGAAAGGTTCGTGGTAGTCTAATTAGAAAATTGTGGTTTGCTCATATTTTTACGTTTTATTTGCTATCATCATTTGTTTCAGTAACCATAATAAAATCAACCCCTCCTTGATTCCCCGATTGAGGTCCACTTGGACCGAAAGAGGTTCCTGGAGGGTTTTCTTTTTAACAAGAACATCCATCTCAAAATTTACTAAAATTGACAAGACTCCGGTGTGTATGCTCTGCACTTGGATGCAGTTCACCCGATCAGTCAAGCTATATCAAAATCATTTGAGTGACTAGTATAATTAGGATTCGCTTTCCCAAATTGACAAACCATCAGGTGAAAATCCAACACCTAGATCAAACCATTACGGTGGCAAAATACCCAAAGGAAGCGGGAACTTCTGAAAAGTGACCTCGGGGCGCCGATCTCTGTCACACCCTAATGGGTGCGTTATGAACAATAGCCCCAGAGACTCCATTCAACCCACATATTCCTTGCGGGTGGCCGTGAAGGTTTAGTTTTGGACATACTCCAAGTACTCTCGGGTATATCTGGAGTCCACCCCTTCGCCTAATTTTAATCAACTCATATTTTCACATTAACTTAAAACGTACCAAGAGGCAATTGCAAAACATTCACTCCAAGCACATGCAAGTATATTGATTTCTTTTTTACTCCATTTTTAAGGCACTGGTTATTTTCTTGCTATATATTTATATTGTGTCTCAGCATTGTGCTTTTGTGCGCTCTTTCTTGTATCTTGTCATCTATGGTTGTTTACAGTTAAATTTCAAACTCCTAAGTAACTCATTCAGTTCAACATCACCTTACTAAGTAATTTAGCCTTAGTAACTCAATAAGGTCTACCCCCCTTGGCTTCGTTAGGAGTTGAGCCTAAACAGAGGAGTCAAGAACAAGGTGACAACCTTGACTCGAGACTTGCCCCCAAGGACACACTGAGTGGCTTGAAGATTTCTGCCACGTGACCCAGGTGTGTATAAGGCGGAAACATTTTTTGGCGCCGTTTTTGGGGATAAGTCTTTTTATTCCCGAGTACAACTTAGCTTAACTTTTTTCTAAACAACTAAAAAGATAAAAAAAAAATTGATTGATCTAGTCTTTAAAAAACATAAAAATTAAAGCTCGATCCATCTGGCGACTCCACTGTCTAACATCCCTTCAAGAATTTCTACCCGAAGAAATCGCCGACAATTATTCAATCCTATCCCTGATCCCGAAAGGTTTATTAGGGAAAGATTGAATAGGCATACTTCTCGTAGAAACCTTGAAAATTTAGGAGACCAATCCCTCTCAGATATCCATCACATATTTGTAGAGAGTCATACCTTCCAATCTCAGGAAATGATGGAATTTTACAAACCCCTTGACTTTTCTCAAATAGCAGGTAGTCCTCATGACATTCCGAATGATGCTATCAAGAAGCTCCCCATATTCGAGGGAAATAATGACATCATTGCCAAGTCTCACATCCGAAAGTTTGATAAGCACCTGGTCAGTTACTGCAATAATGCTGCCTCTAACCATGAAGATGTCAAAATGAAGCTCTTTGATTTATCTTTAGAGGATGATGGTGCGGAATGGTACGCCGACCTTGGTGATGATTCATATAAAACTCTTAATGAATTCCTAGAGGGTTTTAAGAAGAAATGGGGGGAAAATAAGGAACCAAGACATCTGCTTGCTGCCCTTCATAACATAAAGAAGATGGAGAATGAAACCATTGATGAATTTAATACTAAGTTCAGGCGTGTGGTTGCGGACCTCCCTAGAAAAATAAAGCCAAGGGATGCCTCCATCCTCATATCTTACATCGAAGCTTTCACTGGTGATTTGAGGTACCAGTTAAGGGACAAAGCGCCGGTCGATCTAAAAACTGCTTAGGATTTGGCAGAGAAAATAGAAAAGAATATGTAGTCTTCGGGAAAATCCAATATTCCAAGTTACACAAGGGAAACACTTCATACAACAAAGAGAAGGGAAAATTTGTTGAATTAGAGGAAAAGGCAACCTCTAAAGACCCCATGGAAAAGGTAACTAACATGATAGAAAAATTGGTTACTAGTCAGAACCAAATCATGGAAAATCAATATGTACAATTGAATAATATTCAGAACAGAATAATCACAATGGAAATAAATAATGGACCTAGGAACTTTCAGCCTAAACAGAATTAGGTGTATCAGAAGAAAGCTCCTCAACAAGAGCCTAGGATTCCAAACCAGTTAGACTCAACTAACCTGGTAGAAGAAGTCATTCCATGGTGTAGACCTTGTGATTAATTCCACCAGGAAAGCACTTGCTATATAGCAAACCAAGTTATAGAACATGGAATGGCCGAGGTCAGTAATCAGGAAACAACATCAAGCGAGTCTGATCATGTGTACATGGTAGGCCGAACCTATCCTTTATCAAACCAGCATTGGCAACAGGCCACGGATTATGGTTACGAGAAGGATCTCCTTTCCAACTTTTATGGTGTAACGCCTTCTCCGGAAGCAATTAAGGAAATGAAGGAGGCTAGATTCAAGCTAGCAGTATATCAAAGAAGAGAGAAGCCATCACCGTCTAAATAGTACAAGCCAAAGGTAACCGCTCCTCCCCTCCCAGATCCTCCTATTGTCCTTGAATCAAATATTGATATGGGAGAATGGATAAGTAGTGCTAAGATTCATGTTTATGCAACTGATGTCCTTAAAATTCCTGGGCAAAAAGAAAAGTTGTTGAAAGCCTTAGAGGATAGTCAAAGTAAAGCTCATAATATTGTCAAAGAGGATCCTCTTCCCAATAACAATGCTATATTTGAAGCTGAACATATTGAACCTATAGATATGCCTATAGTCCTCAATAGTGTTGATCCGAGAAGAGAAGACCACCCACCTTTTTATGTCTCCCTCTTAGTTGATAACCTTCTCCTTCATAATTGCATGTTAGATTCAGGTGCTTCATCAAATGTCATGACAAGAAAAGTAATGGAACAGCTAAATCTAAGGGTCACCCGACCCTACCACAATGTTTGTGCCATGGGTGTAAGAGAAGTTGAAGTGGTAGGGATAATCTTAAATTTACAGGTTAAGTTGGCCAAGTATCCTGATATCGACATGTCGATGGATGTGGTGGTGATATATGTTCCAGATAATTGGGGTATGTTGCTATCCAGAAAATGGGCCGCAACTCTTGGTGGGCACATTCAAATGGATTGGACACATGCTACTATACTTGCATCAGAGAACACTAGGGTGATTCTCCATAGAGAAAAGCTAAGGAAACGACATGTAGAAAACCCTAAGAAGCCCGGCAATGAATTTGTTCATTTCACTGATAACTTTGGAAACTATGTTATTTTGTCAAATTTCATGGCCCCTATTAAGGAAAACATTAAAAATGAAAAGATCGATGAAGTTTGGCAAATGTACTTTGACGGGGCTTATTCCAAAACCGGAAAAGGTGCAGGCATCGTGATCATCTCTCCTTCAGATAAAATCTACAACTTTGCATTCAGGTTAGAGTTTGAAGCATCAAACAATGTAGCCGAGTATGAGGCATTGCTCCTAGGGTTAGATATGGGGATAAAGATGTTGAACATAAAGGGTGATTCGGATCTAGTTGTCCTCCAGATTAAGAATCAGTATCAATGCAAAAATGACAGACTAAGAAAGTATAGAAATGCCACATGGGACACTATGGAATGGTTCGATGCACTTAACATTCAAAAGGTCCATAGGGAAATGAATGGGTTAGCAGATAAATTGGCAGTAGCAACATCCACCCTCCAGCCATTGGATGAAATGATTAATGGGAATGGAAAGATGGAAATTAATTTTAGACCTTCAATTCCAGATAATATAGACCACTGGCAGGTGTTCAAAGATGATGAGCAACTCTTGAGATTCATCCACAATCTACAAGAGTTTGAAGGTTGCAAGATCAGTTATCAGCAGGAAGGTAAAGAGTATCAGGAGTGCGAGGATAATGAAAGGAATCACATCCCGAGTAGCCTTATAGCTTTCGATAATCTTTTTGATCGACAGGATCATCATAAAAAACAAAAAGAAGAAATAAAAATTGGGAATTATATGGAAATAAACATAGGAACTGACAAAGACCCCAAGTTAATAAAAATTGGAAAAGGTACTTCGGAAAAGGAAAGGAACAATTTGATCAACTTAATCAAAGAGTATATAGATGTGTTGGCCTTTAGTTATGATGAGCTTAAAGCCTATCAGGAGGATGTGTTTCAACACACTATTCCCCTCACAGAAGAAGCTAAGGAGGTCAAACCTTTCTGACAAAAACTTAGGCGAATAAATCCTAAGTTGGCCCCCATTGTATAGAAGGAACTTCAGAAGATGTTAGCAGCAGGGATCATAGCACCTACAAGACATTCATCTTGGTGCTCCAACTTAGTTGTGGTCAAAAAGAAGAATGGGTCAATTAGAATATGTATAGATTTTAGGAATCTAAATACATCATGCCTCAAAGATAATTACCCATTACTCGACATGGAAACATTGCTTCAAAGAGTAACAGGATCAAGAATGATGTCCATGTTGGATGGCTTTTCCGGTTATAACAATTTGTTGGTAAATAAGGAGGATCAACATAAGACTACATTTAGCACACCTTGGGGTACCTATAAATTTCTAAGAATGCCTTTTGGCTTATTGAATGCTGGTGCCACCTTCCAAAGAGCCATGGATTTTTCCTTCAAAGAACTTATAGGCAAAATAATCGAAATATATCAAGATGACTTAACTGTTTTTTCAAAGGAAAGATCTGACCACATAAGTCATCTTAGGCAGGTTTTTATAAGATGTCGGAAATATGGTATTTCCTTGAACCCCGCCAAGTCAATCTTTGGAGTTGATGAATGCAAGTTGTTGGGGCACATCATTTCTAAGGATGGTGTCAAGGTTGATCTTGAGAGAGTTGAAGCCATTAAGAAAGTCCCCTTGTCCCATAATCTAAAAGCTCTCCAATATTTTAATGGTCATATCAATTTCATAAGAAGATTCAACCCAAATTTAGCAGAATTAATGAAACATCTACAAAAGTTATTAAAGAAAGATGCTAAGTTTGAGTGGATAGATGAAGGAAAAATTGCATTCAAGTCTATCAAAGATGCCATATCCATGTCCCTGGTCTTGATTAGTCCAGATTATTCCAAAGAATTCCAGATATTTTCCTTTGCCTCAGAAGACACCATTGCCGGTGTTTTGCTTCAAAAGAATAAGGAGGGACAAGAGCAACCTATAGCCTTTATGAGTAGAGCCTTACAAAATTCAGAGTTGAAGTATACCACAATGGAGAAACAGGCCTACGCTCTTGTCAAGTCCCTTAAACATTTCAGAACTTATATAGGTTACTCCAAAATCATTGGATATGTACCCCATGCAGCTGTCAAGGATATCATGTCTCAATAGGATTGTCTAGGAATTAGGGGTAAGTGGGTTTCAAAGATTCAGGAATATGATTTGGAGATAAAACCTACTAAGTTAATTAAGGGACAAGGTCTTGCAAAGATGTTGACCCAAGGAAATGAAAAGGCCTTAGGAATAATCTGCCAGAACACTGATTCAGAACAAAGTGTATTAGACGAGCTTCAGAGATTAGAGTAGCACCCTTGGTACACCGACATCATATTTTTCCTCTGCAACCTTACATGCCCCGATCACTTACTTGTCCATAAAAGAAGAGTATTAAGGCTAAAAGAAACTAAGTATTGTTTGACAAAATATGGTTTGGGTTGGAGAAACCCCGATGGTTTAATACTTAGATGTGTTGATGAACTTGAGGCCAAGAAACTCATGGTTGAGTTCCATTCAGGATTTTGTGGTGGACATTTTGCAACAAAAACAACCACCCACAAAATCCTTAGAGCAAGATATTATTGGCCAAACCTATTTTCAGATGTGCACAAGGCTGTCAGAGTTTTCCCCCAGTGTCAGTTATTCACTGGAAAACAACAAATGAAAGCCTTGCCTTTAAATCCAATACTAGTCCAAGCCCCTTTCCAGCAGCGGGGGCTTAATTTCATCGATAAGTTCAAAGATAACTCAAGCAATGGTTATTCTTGGATTCTTACCGCCACTGATTATTTTACCAAGTGGGTAGAGGTGATACCCACCAAGAAGGCAACCGATGCTATAGTCATGGATTTCTTAGAAGATAAGATTATCACAAGATTCGGTGTGCTAGCTAGAATCATCACGGATAATGGCTCGTGCTTTGTTTCCTCCGAGATGTCATCTTTCTGTTTCAAGTACTACATTATCCTATCCCACTCATCTAATTACTATCCCCAAGGAAATGGTCTAGCAGAATCAAGTAACAAGAACTTAATGACCATAATCAAAAAAATTGTGGGTGACAATAAGAAGGCTTGGGATAGCAAGATCAAATTAGCGTTATGGGCCGACAGAATCACCAAGAAAAGTTCAACCGAGAGGAGCCCTTTCGAGCTAGTCTATGGCCTTGATGTCACCTTACTAGTCCATCTAAAGCTTCCAGTTTATTAGTTTCTCCAGACCTTCAGCTCAGATCAAGAGGCCATTCAGAACAGAATAAACCAGTTGATCGAACTTGAAGAGAGTAGAAGAAATTCTCTGGACCAGAGTATCAGAAATTTAGACAAGGTCAAGAGAACCTTTGATAAGTCTACCCAGCCAGGATCCTTCCAAGTAGGTGACACAGTTTTGCGTTGGGACAAATGACAAGAGAAACCTAGGAAACATGGAAAGCTCGAAAACTTATGGTTGGGACCATACATCATCGATGGAATAGCACGAATGAACTCCTTCTATCTAAATGACTTAGAAGGAGAAAGGTTGAGCCTGCTAGTGAATGGTTTCCTCCTCAAGTTGTTTTTCGCCGAGACAGTTTGATGCCTTTATTGGCATCGGTGGTTCCAGGGCCAATTTCTAAACCTTGCCCTGCATGTATTTCTAAATTTTATATATCATGCTGTTGTATCATAGATATTGTTGTATTATAGTTGTTTTGTAACATGTTGAAAATTTTCCTTTGTATATTAGTTTTTGTAAAATATTCCTTTTTGCACATTATAGACTAATTATGTACATTAGTTTGCTTTTTATAGTTAAATTTTTCTTATATATACATGTTACTGACAAACTCTAATTGCTATGTAGGACCTAGAGATTCCAGAGTTCTCACATCCTCTCCTTTGAACAGAAGATCAGTCAGAGAATGTGTCCCTAGATGGAGCCAGAATGTTACCACCTAAGTTGTACTTAGTGGTTTTTTATCAAGTGAACCTGGTGAAATGGAAAGGATAACTTGTTCGGACTTGAGAAGACCTTTGGAAGTGCTTCTGGGAAGTGCTTGTTGTACTATATCACATGTTCATACCCCATGGGGGAATTGTAATAAATGTTCTAGCATGATAGTGTATGTAAAAGACTCGGTCTCTTAGATTTTATTTGTCAATCCGATCAGCCCAGGGTGTTTTTTCTCTTGGTTATTATTGGTTGTTGAATAAACAACTGATAATTTCTGAGTTTTTCACTCCATACCTCCAAAGTTGGGGTGGTCGGCTTGGCATTTAGGCCTATTGAGGTTATTAGAGTCTATGTGTCAATGTATAAACATACCAGACATCATGGTCGAGTCATATGAACATGTCTAAGTCCCCCTAGGTTTTTTCAATTTTTTAATTTTTTAGTTTTTTCAGTGTTTTTTATTAAAAATTTAATTTTTCCAAAAACTTAGGCTATTTTTTAATAGTTTAATTGAAAATTTTGATTTTGTAATAAAAGTGGGCCAAATAATAAGTTTCAGTCATGTGGGTGCTCATTTTCAAGCTAAGAGCACCATGTAAACCCATGGACCCACTATTTCCTAGTTTTGAGTGATTTTCTATCACTCAGGACAGAAAAGCCCCAAAAAATCAATTATTAATTATTTTAATTAATAAATTGATGAATAATGGAGCAAATCCAAAATCATAAATTAGTGGATTCTCAGCCGATTTGATTGAAATAAGTCATATCTGAACCAGATTGACTGGATCTGACAAATCCTTGACTTAAGGAGGTGATCAAATCAGATCCAGAGTTGATCTTCAGCTGTCTTCATGGGGAATTGCGCCCTCTCTCTCTCCTCCACACGTGTGGACTCTCCTAGATGCTTTGTGGACTGATGTGTCGGTTTATGGGTTGATGTGTTAGCTAAATCAAGCCCCTGATTGACATGTAGGCTCAGTTCAGCTTCAGAGCTGCATTGATTGACTCTCCATCAGCTGATTTGATCTGTCTCCTTCAGGATTGCGCCCCCCTGGGCTGGATGTCATGTTTTTTGTATATATCCAAGCACAGCAGCTTCTTCCAAGCTAGTTAGAACAGGGATTGAGGTGTTGCTGCTATTGTATTGTTGCTATTGTTCATTTGAAATAAAGAGAAACTTTGGAGGCAAGACGGTGTTGTGCCATTGTATGTGTGGATGATCATTGCCATCTTTTTACTGAGGTAACCTATATCTGTGTTCATGATTTGCTAATTGCTTGTAGATCTGTTGTTAAGATTGATAATAAGCTTATTATAATCTTGATAGGAAAGGTACTTTTCAATAAGTTTATTGGCCATCTCTTTCCTTTGATGCATGTTTAGATATCTAGATTCAACATGTTCTATAAGCTTATATGCATGTTATTATGAATCTCTGTGTATGTACTAATCGGATCTCACAAGTTTTTCGGCAAGTTTTTTAATTTCAGCTGAGCTACAGGTTCCTAGATTGGAGAGGATGTTGATCTAGTTTGCTTCTTCACTCTCTCCAAAACCTTCCAAAGGCATAGTCCCTTGACATTCCACCTAAAAGCTCCACTGTGGATCTTCAAGGCTACCAGCATTTCTCTCCTCCTCTTCCTCCCTCAAAATCAACTCTTTTACCCAGTTACTTTGTTCATAGCTTTGATATTGTTTAGATCTATCATCTTAAAAGTAAATTTAACATATATATATCTTCTCAAAGCCCATAGTCTAGATCTTGCTCTTAAAAGGTTTCATAAGCATTCTAGATCTAGCTTTAGGGAAATCATCCTTTTTGCATGGAATTTTAAAGAAAATTGGTAGCTTGCATGCATTAGATTTTTGTTTTCTGTTATAAAAGATAAATCTAGCAATCAGTGCACATCATATTGGCTGCCTAAAATGAAATCCAAGATCCCAAGGAAAGCTTGCTTTCCTTGGTTCCTTTTTTACCTTTTTTAACTAGTTTTTACTTAGCATTTTTTGGTTAAAAGTACGCTGACCCGAAGGTACTTTCAGAGTGCTTTTGGCCATCTTTTAGTCTAATAATCTTGCTAGTTTTTAGTAGGCATAACAGTAAAAAGGAGGAGCTGCTGCTCGAAAGTGACTTTTGGGCCTCTGAATCCCCCCAGGGGTCTCCCTTTTTTACTGAAATCTTTAATTTTTATACTTTGAAAGCTCTTGATTTCATTCTATACAAGAATCAAGAGGCATCATATCAGTTTGCTGATATTGTAACCGCTGGTAATAAAAATAATTTTTGAATAGGCTCTTTCGAGCCCATTCCCCATCCCCCCTGGGGGGATTTGCGTCTGTGTCATTTTTTGCTTTTCGTTCATCTTTTTCATTCTAGAGTAG
Source organism: Pseudotsuga menziesii (assembly GCA_001517045.1). NCBI lineage: Eukaryota > Viridiplantae > Streptophyta > Pinopsida > Pinales > Pinaceae > Pseudotsuga > Pseudotsuga menziesii. The sequence continues at coordinate 53,174 of LPNX010347243.1, forward strand.
TATTAATCTACAGGGTAGTATACTTTGATATAAAATCAATTCCATATTCCATTTCTATTGTTTTCAAAGTAACTTTAATACTTACCCCACGAGCCTCCTTTTGAGCCGAAAGGTGAAGAAAGGTTCGTGGTAGTCTAATTAGAAAATTGTGGTTTGCTCATATTTTTACGTTTCATTTGCTATCATCATTTGTTTCAGTAACCATAATAAAATCAACCCATCCTTGATTCCCCGATTGAGGTCCACTTGGACCGAAAGAGGTTCTTTGAGGGTTTTCTTTTTAGCAAGAACATCCATCTCAAAATTTACTAAAATTGACAAGACTCCGGTGTGTATGCTTTGCACTTGGTTGCGGTTCATCCAATCAGTCAAGCTGTATCAAAAGCATTTGAGTGACTAGTATAATTACGATTCACTTTCCCAAATTGACAAACCATCAGGTGAAAATCCAACACCTAGATCAAACCATTACGGTGGCAAAATACCCAAAGGAAGCGGGAACTTCTAAAAAGTGACCTCGGGGCGCCGATCTCTGTCACACCCTAATGGGTGCGTTATGAACAATAGCCCCAGAGACTCCATTCAGCCCACATATTCCTTGCAGGTAGCCGTGAAAGTTTAGTTTTGGACATACTCCAAGTACTCTCGTGTATATCTGGAGTCCACCCCTTCGCCTAATTTTAATCAACTCATATTTTCACATTAACTTAAAATGTACCAAGATGCAATTGCAAAACATTCCCTCCAAGCACATGCAAGTATATTGATTTCTTTTTTACTCCATTTTTAAGGCACTGGTTATTTTATTGCTATATATTTATATTATGTCTCAGCATTGTGCTTTCATGCGCTCTTTTTTGTATCTTGTCATCTATGGTTGTTTATGGTTAAATTTCAAACTCTTAAGTAACTCATTCAGTTCAACATCACCTTACTAAGTAATTTAGCCTTAGTAACTCAATAGGGTCTATCCCACTTGGCTTCGTTAGGAGGTGAGCCTAACCGGAGGAGTCAAGAACAAGGTGACATCCTTGACTCGAGACTTGCCCCCAAGGACACACCAAGTGGCTTGAAGATTTTTGCCACGTGACCCAGGTGTGTGTAAGGAGGCAACAGGTTGGTTGTTAATTTCCACATTCGTTAGCTAATTTTTTCTCTGTCCACGCTGGGAGTTTGGCTTCTTTCCCAATTGCAGACTGTGTAAGGTTGCCATCGTCTCTTTGTGAGTTTGTGGTTGTTGATGTACCCTGGTTTTGGGTTGCTGCTTCGTTGTTTTGGCCACGCTAGGGCCAAGAAAAACCCTGAGTTGTCTTGTGGACTTGAACTGTGTTTCACCTTTTGTTTGGGATTGTCACCTGGTTGTCTTTGCCTTCTTCACAGAGCTGTGAATGGGTTGTTTTGCTGCGGTATGCAGTGGATGGTCTTCATACTATTGAGAGTGGGATTAGAGGCTGGGTATGCTTGAGAAAACTGGTGTTTGAGGCCACCAGCTTAGCATTTAGCCTTTCCTAGCTCCTTGACGGCCTGGTGAACCCTATTGTGTGGGTTTGGTTGATTTGTGTACCTTGGCTATGTGTAAGCCTGCATTGACCCTTATTCCTTGAGGAATCATGCCCAGCTCGGGGGGTGGCAGTGTTGCTGAGATATTGATGAGCACGCTGGCCTATGGTTGGGTGGAACGTTGCAGCGACATAGCTGGTTGCAGGGCGATTTCTTCATCAAAAGATGAGTATTCCTGACTGTTTCATCTCTGCAATTATATCTATTGTTTCATGAATTATGATGAACATGTTGAATGCTGGAATGTATATGTTTGCTTCTGCTGAATGTTGAGTAACTATGTATCCTTGTATCTTTTATGCATCTTAGTATGTATTATGTAAGATTTTTAATATCAGTATTTATCCCTGTTCATGATCATGGGGTTGTTTTCCCATTTGATTGGTGTTAGTAGCATCTTCTTCGCTGGTCGGAGAGTCGGGGACGTTACAATGGCCATCTCGCATCAAAGAGAGGACATGATGTTTGAGAGTTTTTTCTTATTTGGATGGTCTTTTGCCTTAAGTAAAATGCAAACTGAAATCTAGTGCATGCATCCAATGAAACCAAGAATATCTTGGATACACCACTGTAAGCCATATGTCATATACTATTTGACACATATTATTCATGCAACAAAGGTCCAAGCGTCTCAAGTACATGCTGAAACAGGAGCATTCAATGGTACGAATCTGGTTGAAAAAGTGACACTTGCCATTGCCATTGCCATTAAAGACTTTCGAGGGTTCTTTGAAACTTGAATATATGCGACCATGCTGCTATAGTCGGCTCTGGATAGAATATTTATGAATATTTAATAGACTCCCAGTTCAAAATTTAACGACACTCAAAGGTAGACAAGGTATAATTTAACGGGTTCTTTAAAAGAAATTGTACCTAAATTCGTTCAATTCAGCACCCGACCCTGGCTGGAATTCGTTCAATGCTACACCCGACCTTGGTTGGAATGTTCATTATACTTAATTCGAAATTGACCAACACTCAAAGGCAGATGAGGTAGAATTTAACGGGTTATTTACAAGAAATTGTGCTTAAATTCGTTCAATGTTGCACACAACCTTGGCTAGAATTCGTTCAATGCCGCACACGACCCTGGTTGGAATGTTCATGGGACTCTCAATTCAAAATTGGTAGACACTCAAAGGCCGACAAGATATAATTCAATGAGTTCTTTAAAAATTTGTGCCTAATTTCATTCAATGTTGCACTCAACCCTGGTTGGAATGTTGACGAGACGCTTAATTTGAAATTGTACACTTAAAAGCCGACATGGTATAATTTAACGGGTAATTTAAAAGAAATTGTACTTAAATTCGTTCTTGAGCCATTTATGTCTAATTATTTCATCGATTAAATTTGTGCTTGGAAATATTTGTCATTTTAAGTGTTGTTGCTATTCATTTCACAATAAATTATGTCTTATGGAAGAAAATTTTGATGTATAATATTATATATTAGTTCTTGAAATGTTTATGGCAGGAAATTTAATCTATTAAATTTCGTTCTTGAACTTTTAACAACAATATTTGATCATTTAAATTCATCCTTTAGCTCTAATGACAAAACATTTGGCAAATTAAGTTCGATCTCGATCAATTTTTTATGGCAAATATCAGATCATTAAATTTGTCCTTCAATTTTTCTTATGGAAAAATAATGGATCTATTAAATTCATTCCTGAACTTCGGTGACCCAATATTTCCCATAGAAGCATAAATTATAATTTCATTCGTGGACATGAAAAAATATTTAGCATACATATATACCAAGGCTTCACAACTGATTTCCCATCTTGATAGAAGCAAAAATAAAAAATACAACATGATTGGGATAAAATTTGTGCATTCAAAAGAATTCTGGCTGAGATGTTGGTTTTTTGTTCTTTTCATTTCAGTCACCGTAATTGTAAAATTTATGAACGAACTAAGTGAATATTGTGTCGAGAGACGTAGTTGAGGGCTTCGGTTTTCGAATTTGTGTGTCATGGAGGTTCCTCTGAATATGATTATTCAAAATGTAGAGTTCTTTGAAGGGTTTCTATTTGTTTTGCTTTGCTTTCATTAATATTTAAAATTCGACATGGATTAGTTTCATATACGCTTAAAGAACTTCGGTGTCTTCTTTAATTATAACCCCGATTGCATATTGTCTTCTTTTAATATTTGCCGTAGGTACTCTTCTTTGATAAATTCCTTTTAATTGCAAGTTTGACGTAAAAATGACCGAGATGCTAAGTCAATAGATAAATCAAACTTTGATCATTTCTGGTGAATTGCATGTTTTTTTGGACAAGATGGAATACATGTCTGAAGAGGAGGTTACTTATCAAATGGAAGCGGCTATTTCCCTCGCCTTTGTCCAAATTTTCATTTTTTCTCCAAACTATGCTAACTGGAAATGGTGTCTAGATGCACTCGTCCATATGACAAAGTCATAGACTATGGTGCTCCCTGTATTTCACTATATTTTGCAAAGTTCAGCCTTCTGAATTCAGGTTGGCGGGCATTGATAAAGATGTATCATACGTTGAAGCGCTACACAAACATGAAACTAAAGGACGATACAATGATGTCGAGAGAAATTTGCACCCAAATAGGATGATACGATGATGTTGAGAGAAATTCTCACCCAAACAACTGGAAATCAACTTTTTGAAGACATGTGGAGGCTCCGCATAGGCCGTCGACAGATGACGAAACCTGCAGAGAAACAACTCCTTAAATAACACCTTCGATGTAATAATTCATATTCTTATACACTTATATATATATATATATATATATATATA
>LPNX010347243.1:58220-186527 GCA_001517045.1 Pseudotsuga menziesii
ATCATTGTTGATGTAATTACTTCTCTTTTGCAAGTCAGCCTAAGAAAAGCCATGACTAGTCAAAGAGATTGTCATAAAAGATTGTCTTTGAAAAAAAACACCAATTATATGAAGAAACTGGAAGGAGTCATTTGCCGTCCTCTAAGTTGATTGTGGATAGATAAAAAGAGTTGAGTCCAACATGTCTTATGAAAACTGCTACATTTTGCTTGAAGACTGTCCAAAAATATTTTTGTAGCAGGGATTTAGTGAGGCAAAATAAGAAAAATCCTGTGGGGGTACTCCTTGGCCTCTGTGTCCTTTATCTCCATGATTTTCCAATACCCCCATTGCAGATTCAGTCCCACCTTTGAGAGTTTGTCCGCATCCGAGTTTTGTTCCCTGTAAACATGTTTGAATGAGATTGATTCAAATATTGAGAGAGTCCTGTTTACCTCTTCATAGAGAGTGTCTAGTGTAGAATGTTTGCATCTCTGAGTCTTATTTATCCAGTTTATAACAACCATTGAATCACCAAAAACTTGAAGCTTTTTGTAGTTTCTTTCAATTGCAAAACAGAGAAGTTTCAAGGTCATAAGCTCAGCATAGTTGTGGTACCGGATCCCAGCCCCATGGAGATTTGGAAATAGTGGTTTGGATTCAGATATAAGGTGGCTCCTCCCCTGCATGTCAAGTTTTGAGAAGCACCATCAAAAAAGGCCCAGGGGATGTTTTTGTTCAACTGTTCAAGAACAATGATTCTTGGAGAGGGGTTGTTCTTTGTTTGAGGAAAGTAAGAAAGGATATCCAGACCCTTCCTTGCTACTTCTTCTGGAGAGTTGGCTTTTTCAAGGAAAATGACCCTGTTTCTGGCCAGCCATATTCCCTAGATGTGGATGAGCAGGAGGGCTCTGAGATGGGTAGTTTGAGGGGATGAGGACCAATCCTTCCATGCCTCTTCCACTGAGCCACCTTTCCGTTGAAAGTGGAGGAGGTAAAATATTTGGAGTGCTCCCATACTTTATTGGAAAAGGTATAGTTTAGGAAAAGGTGGTTTGTGTTTTCCTCATCATCCTTGCATAAGTTGCACCACCCAGGCCCTGCTATCTGTCTTTTCTGTAGATGATCCCATGTAGGGATTTTGTTTGCAAGAGTACACCAAGTGAAGATTTTTGCCTTTAGAGGGAATTTAAGCTTCCAAATACCTTTCTGCCACCAATTCTAATTTTCATGGAAGTGTTGTAAACAAAGTTGTTGATATCCAAGCTTTGGGGTGTATCTCCCATGTTGTGTTTTTTCCCAAATCAACTCATCTTCTATGTTGGTTATCCGAATGTGAGATGATTGCAGAGTTAGGGTGTACTGATCCCATAGCCTTGCCCATTGGTCTGGAAGCTCTAGATCCTGACTCTTCCCCCAACCTTGATGCCAGATGTTGTATGAGATAGGGTCTGCTATTTGATTCAAGTGGAAACACCCCTTCTGATGGATTAGTTGAATTAATTGTTGAGGAAGTATGTGGTTCTGAGTGCATCCTGGCCATGGATCCGCTCCTATTCTTACATTTGTGTCATCCCCTACCTTCCAGACCAGACCTTCTGAGATAAGTGGGAAATCTTTGCATAAGGCTTTCCAGGTGATGGATCCATTTGGAGGTTTTATGGTTCCCATATCCCTGATCCAATCCAGAATTGGGGTCGGTAAAATGTATTTGTGGATGATGATTTCTGTCCACAGGCTCTGAGTTGAGATGAGTCTCCAACCTATTTTTGCTACCAAAGCTTTTGCAAAAAAAAAAGTGTTTTTGATGCCCCAACCTCCCATTGATTTTGGTCTTGCAATTTGGTCCCATTTAACCCAGGGGAGAACCTTTTGGTCTTTTTTCCCTGACCATAGGAAAGTGGTGCAGATTCTTCAAGATTTGTTCAGAATTGATTTGGGAATCCATGCCAATGCCATCCAGTAGACAAGAATTGCTTCTAATACTGATTTAATCAATACTAACATGTTGGCTCTTGATAGCCATCTATTGCACCAGTTGTTGATTCTGTATTCCAATGTAGCAAGCAGCCAGTTCCAATCCTCTTTTTTATAGCAATTTGGTTTAAGTCTAAATCCCAAGTATTTTATTCTGTCATCCAAGGAGAACTGTTCATAAGGGAATAGCTCCTGAAAAGATCTCTGAATTTGCTCCTCCAAGTTTATTGCTGTAAGTGAGTATTTCTGAAGATTTATTTGCATTCCTATGGCTTTGCAAAATAGGATTAGGATTTCTGAGAGTCTTTCTGCTTCTCTTTTTGAGTCATTACAAAAAATAAGGATGTCATCCACAAATAATAAATGTGTTATGCTCAAGTTTGTGGTAATTTTGATTCCTTCAAACAATCCTCTTCTTTTTGCATCTAGAATAGCTCTACTTAAACCTTCCGCAACTAGTAAGAAGAGCAGAGGGGATAGGGGACAACCCTGTCTTAATCCTCACTCAACAAGGAAAAAAGGGGAAGCTGCTCCATAGATGAGGACTGTAAAGGAGGCAACTGTGATGCATGCAAAAATCCATTTTATGAAAGGATAGTTGAAACCCAGATGAGTGAGGAGTAGCCTGAGATAGATCCAGCTTACTCTGTCAAAAGCCTTGGAGAGGTCAATTTTTAGGATCGCCCCCTTTGCTTTTTTTGTTTTTGTGCTGTGAAGACCCTCCTGGGAAACCCCTATGGCTTCATGAATTTGTCGATCCTCCAAAAACCCAAACTGTTCCTTGGAAATGATTTTAGAAAGGACCTTCTAAAATCTCTGTGCAATTATCTTAGTGACCACCTTATAAGCTATGCTGCACAGTGAGATAGGCATGCAGTTCTCCAAACTTTCTGGATTGTCCTTTTTTGGAATTAGGGTTAGAAAAGTTGAGTTCAGGCATAGGTGGAGGACACCATTTATTCTTGTTTCCTCTACCAACTGTAATAGGTCTGGACCAATGGTGTCATACCCAGCTAGAAAGAATTCTACTGTCCACCCATCGGGCCCCGGGCTTTTGTCTTTTTGAAAGCTGAGTAAAGTTACTTTTACCTCCTCCTCTAAAACTTCTTCCATTAGCTCCAGATTATCTTCCTTGTTGATGCTTCCTAGGAAGCACTGAGATATTCGGATTACTTTAGCTATGGTTGCTTGTTGGTCTTCTTTGAATATGTTTTCAAAATATTTCTTCCCTGTTTCTACTAGGTCTTCAAAGGTGTTTGCTGTCTCATTGTTTTCTTTTTTTAACTCCCATATGGTATTTTGTTGCTTCCTGCCTTTTCCAAGTGCCTGGAAGAATTTTGTATTATCATCTCCGCATTCCATCCAAATTGCTCTACTTTTTACTCTCAAGACCTCCTGTCTTTCCATTAGGATTTTTTTCATCGAGGCTTCCAATGAATAGAGTTTCTCTCTGTCCTCTTGAGTGAGGAACACCCCCCCCCCCCTCTTTGTTTTGGAGTTCTTTCAAATCCTCCTCAATTTGNAGTGAGGAACCCCCCCCCCCCCCTCTTTGTTTTGGAGTTCTTTCAAATCCTCCTCAATTTGGACGATTTCCTGATCGTCCTAATTCTTCTTATTTGTTGCCCACTCCTTAAGTAGCTTTTTTATTTGGAGTACCTTTTGAGAGAAATGAATGGCAGCCCTAGTGCCATTTCATGCCTAATAAGGTATCCAATTTGATTGAATGAGTTAAACTACCTCTTCATTTTTGAGCCATCCAGAACAAAGCTTAAAAGGGCTTGTCGGTTTTTTTTGTTGTTTTCGGATTTCCAGGCAGATTGGTAGGTGATCCGAGTCTGCTCCTAAATCCACCCATTGTTTGAACATACAATCTTCCTCCAGAAGGTCTTCTAATAACAGAAATCTTTCCAGTCTCTTCACTATTCTTTCTTCTCCCACCCGTCTGTTTGACCAGGTTGGTTTTAGAATCTGCGGATCTAGGTCTACTAGTTTTGATTCCATCAGGAGGTTGCTGAAATAAGGGGCTAAAGGATCTGTTCGTGCTTTTGGCCCCCAGATTTCATGATCTCCTAATGTGAAATTGAGATCCCCACCAATAATCAATTTTCTTTCTTTAATAAACCCATATTTTCTGAAAGAGTCCCAGAATTCTGATCTGTTAGAATAAGGCCCATAGATGTTAACAATTGTTAGAGTTACGTTTGTCTCCGCCCAACAGAGCTGGGCTCCTAGCCCGAAGGAGGATCCCCAAGAGTTTGTACATCGAATACTTGAGTTCTTCCAGCCAATTGCTAACCCTCATGAGTGTCCAATAACACTCTGTGTTGTGAATGAATAGAGCGGTAAAAGTGAGGATAACAAAATTTCTACTTCCATCTCTAGTCCCATGGTTTCTTATAGAAGGATGACTTCTCACGATTGGACCACAATCATCCTCTTTAGGGCAAGTTTTTTTCGGGTACTTGACAGATCACTACAATTTAGAGAGAGAAATTTCATTTTGGAACCCCGTCTAGGGTTTGCACTACTCTAAGCGCCTCGAATAGGGTTTGTTGTCTTCCACTTGCCTGATCCCTGAGTGCCTTGCTTTGGGCCGCAGAGAGATGTGAAGGTCTTCCCCTTCCTCTGCCTTTGGAGGTGATATTAGGGTTTACCCCAAGCCCTTTAGTAGGGACTCTTTGATTCATCGAGACTGGAACATCTCTTGATCGAAGTTAGAAGTGGATAGAAGTGGATGGGTTGGACGAATCAAGTTTTGAGAGGGGAGGGGAGACTACCAAGTTGGTGGTCGAAGTTGTTTGTTGGTGGGGAGCAAGGGAGCAGCTCTGGGTGGGGGTGGGACTGGTTGTGAAGGGAGAAAGCAATTTTTTATCCTCATTTAAAGATAAAACATTCAAATGCTTGCTAGGTGAAGAGGGATTCATACCCGATGAGGTCGGCGAACTCGGTTGAAGCTCTGGTTGCTGAAGAGGTCCCTCATCTGCTACTGCGGCCATTTCCTCCAATTGTTCCAACGGCTGATCTGCAGCTTCCAGTGCACGATGTTCTTCTACCAAGATTGGATTTGAAGTGGTGCCCTTTGGACTCGAAGCCTCTGTTCGTCTGGCCCATTTCTTCCTTCTTGATGATGATGGAACATAATTTGGACAATTCTTAGCCAAATGTTGTGTTTCATGACATTTGTGACATCAAAAAGGGAGCCCTTCGTAATCCAATAGCTATTTCCTTATCTTAGTTTGCCAAAATAGGTTTATATGATCTCGAAGACTTGTTCTAATGTTTAATGAGACTAAGATCCTTGTTACCTTCCTGATTTTTGTTTGCTGGTATGAGAGATCCGCCTCTATGAAAGTCCCCAGCCCCATTTCGATATCACCAAGCGATGTGGGGTTCCAGAATTCCCAAGGTAAACCTGGAAGTCGAACCCAAATTGGAATTGTGTTGAGTCTTTCTGTATCTACGTCGAATAGCGGCGACCACCTCTTCAACTAGAAAGGGGTTTTCCCAAAGGTCCAGACTTTCTTGAGGATGAAGTCCGCATCCTCTCTGCAGCTAAAATGGAAGCCAAACCAGCCTTTTGCTAGTGGGGTGATTTCGGGGTCTTCCCCTTGAAAACACGTCCAATTGTTTCTAACCCATTCTTCCATTTTCCCTTGCGTGGGGTTTCACCCTCTAATTTTCCCAACCTGGGCCATCCCTTCCATCTCCTGAGCTTCTGCCATTGAAACACTAACTCCACAGATTAAGTTTACGATTCCTCCGGAAGGGTTTAAGCAATGGTTTTTCCGCTTTTTGGAGCCTGGAAGGGTTTTATCCGAGCTGCTATCAGAGAAAGTGCCTTCTCCTTCCAGGTTGGGGTGCTGCAATGGAATGTTCAGGAGTCCTTTCGGTGGCCCTGCGGTCTTCTTTTCTTCTCCTATGGATGCGAGCTACTCCAAGAACGAGTCTAGCCCCCTGTGCAAATCATCGTCCGGCTGTGGAGAGCTTTGATGTGGCGTTGCTTGAAAGGAAACACTGTGGGTAATTACTGCATCAGAGCCATGTAGGGTTTGGCCTGTGGAGAATAATGTGTATGGAGCGTCTCCTAGCGATGGGTTTAGAGGTCGAGCTGTGAATTTCCTGAGCAACCCTTCCTCAGCGAAGGGCCGCGAGTCCGAAACCCTAGCACCATTTCCAGTTGGCAATTTCTCTAGGTTGTTCTGGACTGTTGCCAGTGACGAAATTCCGGTAATTTCCGGGGTCGAGAAAACGTTTAGGCCCTGCCACGGGTCCTCCGTGTAGTCCACCATATCTTCTACCAGTAGACCTGCTCCTGGATCCATGTTGACCGTGACCGTTTTCTATCCGTTTGAAAAAACCAAAAATCTGAAAACTGTCTTCTGCTCCTTTCGTTGCTGCCTGTCTAAAATTGCCCTATCCCCCGTGGAGCCCCCATGGGCTCCCGTTTATAACTCCCGCATGACCGTGCGCTACAAACCCCAAAAATATATAAATAAATAAGTATTAAAACTTATATATATAAATAAAACGTGATAAAACTTATTTTTGATTTAATAGTTTATTATATATATTTTAAGGTGATACAATTTATTTTGATTTAGTTGTATATTGATAGCGAGAACAAAATGATTAATATTCATGAATAATAAGTTGATGTGTTATTGTTATTAATAAAAGATTTTGTTGTTTAAAATGATTTGTTGTGATCTATAAAGGGGTATATTTTTAAACTTTGTTATTTAAAATAATTTGTTGTGATTTTAAAATGGGTAGATTTTTATTCTTATTTGATTACAAAAATATTTAGGGGTGAAAATTCAGTCCATAGGTTAATTTCGACATTTTTTTCCACAATTTCCATTTATTTCTAAGTTGATTTGCTAAAATTTTAGGGGATGACATTTTTTAACTCTAAAAATCGCCAAAATTGTCTAGAAATTATATAAAATCCTTAGAAATTTGTATCTTTTTACAAAAATATCGGTCAACATTTTATGGTTGGAAATTTAAGAATTAGTGAGATTCGCCAAGGTTTACACACTTTCAGAAAATTATGGATGGTTAAATTTTCTTACTCGACGCCTCTAGTATTTTGGGCTTTAACTTGTTGCACTGAGAGTAGCCAGATGCTAACAACCCAATATTGGGGAGATGTTATAACACGTAAAGTTGTGTTGTGTAACGTTATGTAACATGACATTCCCATATAAAAAAATTAAAAAATACAAATGATGTCGGCTGAACCAAAAAAATTTAAATTATATTGATTTGATCTTAGCATAGACATATAAAAAACCGAGAGGGATAAAATAGCTTGGGGTGTACATTTTTTCTTAATGTATACAAAATTTAAGATAACAAAATTTACATCTAAAAAAATTGGATCCCTCTCAATTAGATGGATCTATACTAATTTCTTTATATTCAAAGAAGTCTATCTTCCTTTTAAATTTTACTTAAAATTTAAAAATAATTTTAACTTAAATAATATAGAAAAAACTAATATTTTTTATAATTATCTATAAAACTTCCTTAAATAAAATCAATACATTATCCACTGAAAAAATAAATCATATACATTCAATAATATTTAATGTTACTTTCATACATAAAACCAAACACTATTCCCCTTCAATTAAATCCCATTAAAATTAAACCTTTGAATTTGTATGAATAAACAACGTTGAATCTTACAAAATATATGGACCCACAAACGAGGATCGTATGATTAAATCTTCCAAAATATAGATGGACCTATAAATGATTTACAACATGAACAATGATCGAAAAGTAGTTAGTCTTATTTATTGTTCAACTCCCATCCATCATGCGAACCGGTTGTTGGAAATGCATTTATTTTCCTACCCACTTTCCCAACTTTGATTTTGCTTCCTCTGCCATCAAAACTTTGTGACGTGTCACGTCGTTCTTTTATTATTATCATTTTTATTCATTTACGGTACCTCCAAGAAAAAGTGCTAGTGCCGGAGTACGGGTTTCCTCGATCGGTATTTTTTAAAGAATAAAGTTGTAACTAGCCTTTCATATCCATTTGTGTGAAATAAATTGCAATGAAGATGGACCCCATGGTGGACTGCTTAGGAGATATGTTTAAGCTTACTTCCAACAACATTTTAAGGTCTTGATACCTTGTTTTTGTCGTGGGGCAGAATGTTTGCGTACAAAACGCCGAGAACAGAAACTAGAAGTCGCCTTACAATACAGGAAGACTAGAAGTCGCCTTACAATACAGTAAGAAATTTGAACGTGACCTTTGGCGTGTCGGCTTTTTGTTGGAAATGAAGTGAGTTAAAATAATTTAATAATAAATAATTAAAATAAAAGTTTGATTATTTGAATTTTTTTAAATAAATTAATAATAAATAATTAAAATATGATTATTTTATTTAAATAAATTAATGATAGATGAATCGAACTGTTGAAAACAATTTTTTATATCAAAATTTCTATAAATGAAATAGAACAAATGATTTCAATAAAGATTAAAACTATTGTTATTCAAACATAAATCAAGGTATGGCCATCTTACATCATCAACACATTTAGTACAAAGGGTCACCACAAGAGCATATCAAGCATTACATAGGGGCTCACAAGATCATCATGTCATTTACTAGAATTGAACCTAGGTGGGAAGGGTAACAATCATTCCTCCCAACCACCCAAGCTACATCGAATGGACAAAGACTAAATACACTTATGCTTTATGGATAACACAACATTCCAATAAAGACTAAAATACACTTATGCTTTATGGATAACACAACATTCCAATAAAGACTAAAATACACTCATGCTTTATGGATGAATAAATAATTGACCATCTCTTTGTAAGTTGTGTGTTTTCCAAATAGGTTTGCACGAAGTTGCAAATATGCTTAAGATTTCTTAATGTTGGGCACAAGTCTCATTGGAAAACAGTTTGGGAAGTTGTGTAAAAAATGTTCCCTCTTTTAAAAGGAGTAAGCTATCTACCTGACCATTTGCACCCGGGCCCCCGTCGGGTGATAGCTTACTCCGTTATCTTTTCGTGAGACCAAGAACAACTGATTCCAACACCTACTTTCACACCAACTGCCCTCTCGAATTCATCCATCCATAAATTTAGCCATGAAAAATCTTGTTTTTTAAGTGCAAGTTTAAAATTGTAAGTTTTGATTGTTTTTTTGAAAATTGCAAATGTATGTTTAGAACTGTATAATTTTAGTCAACTCCATAAAAATGATTGGAAAGATCTAAAACTTGGAACGTTTTACTGACTTCCTTGTAACAATTAATGAACTCCTTTGTTTGTTTTATGGAACCCGATCCAAGTTTAAACCTTGGATTCTTTATCCTTCATGATCACTGAGGTTAAAGTTTTAAACTAGCATACACACAGAACATTGGCATTGTCAAATCAATAACAATTGAATTTCAAATTAAAAGTTTTTAGAACACAATTTCATATTAGGTTTAGATCGGTTCAGTATGTAGATTCAATTTGATTTGGTAAATTAGTATTCTTCATTATTGCATTATACCAGAGTGTAATAATAGTTTGTTGTAGAATTGATCTGCAATGAAAATGTAAGAAAAGAAGCAGAATTTGTTGTTCTTGGTCTCACTGTCACCGAAAGATAACAGAGTAATCTATTACCGGACGGAGTCAAGTGGGCCTCGATGCAAATGGTCAGGTAGATAGCTTACTCCCTTTTAAAATAAAAATACGCTTCTATTTGTTTTACGATGGGGGGATTTGGAGACAAAGAAATATGGTTTTTTTTAATAAAATGTCACAGTAGATATAATAAGAACTAACAGTAAGGTGGTGGAAGTTTACAAGGAATTTCAAGTTAGTTTAAAGGATCAAGTAATCAAGTTAATCAATAAGCTTAGATGGAATTTCGGTCAGTTTTTTTGATGGTGCCTCTAAAGTAGATTGTTGTGGAGCTGGAATGGTATTAAAACTTAGTGGGAGTCTTTTCTTCCCTATTTAGATGAAATCTAGCACACAGACGAACACTGGAGCTAAACTTTTAGTTTTGTGGGGATTACTATATTTTGTTGCTATAAGAAATATTGTTTATTTGCAAGTCACAACTGATTCTAAGTCATTTTGGATTAAGTCAATTGGAAAGCTAATCTACAAGTTCTACTTTTGGAGCATCGAAAACAAAGAATCAAAGAGTTACTTTTAAAGTTTCATCATATCTCTTTCACTCATATTTCTAGAGAGTTCAATGGGGAGGTAGATAGTTTATCGAAGAAAGCTATTGTCAGTGAACCTCGTCTTATGATTTTTAAAGAGTTTAAGGATCATTGTTCAGTGTTAGATGGATCTGTTCATGTTTTTTTTTAGCTCATATTGTTTTGTCATGTGTTAATTACATGATATATTTTGGAAGGCTGTATTTATTATGTCTTGCCATTATGTCATGAGGATTTTCCTTTTTAGATGGGAAGCTTTGGAAGGTAATTATTTCAGCTCGATTTGAGTTTGTTTTTTGTATTTTTTATATCTTGCCACTATGTCACGAGGATTTTAGTTTTTAGATGGAAAGGAAGACAATTATTTCAGTTGGGTTTGTTTTTTATTATTAGATGCTCACATGGTTACACTATTTAGTTCTCTAATTTGAAATCATAGTGGAATGTTCTTGCCACATCATTCATATACAATACTATGTTTTTTTAAAAACAGGAATGAGTATATTAAGCGACAGTGGTTTAACCACTGGTAAGAACCACAAAATTCAATGCCTACAGAGTATCAACATAGAGTCTTAATACAACTAAGAGCCCTTGTGGAAGCGGCAAAATTCAGCCTTTGCGAGAGCGACAACCAGACATTTCTAAGATAATCCATAATTCAGTATTACTGATAGAGTTTTAAACAAACATAAATAGTAACATAGATGCGAACAAAAAATACAGGATTCGAAATTCAGGGCTGCGAACAGAAACTACAGGCCTCCACAGTCAAATCCTCCATAGTGTGTAGAGGGTCCAGAGTTTCGTTGCATTTCCAATCTTGCCACCTTCAACTCCAGCCTTTCCACCTTGACTTCCAGCTCCGCCAAGAACCTGATAAAAACCTGCTCAGTCTTTGAAATCCCAAGTTTGAATTCTTTTTTGAGATGAATTAAGTCTTGGTCCACATTTTCCAGCCTACGTCCCCCTTCGAAATCCATACAATGAAACAGACGATCCAACTTTTTTCACCTTCCTTTTGAGGGTTCGCAGCTCCTCACCCAAATTCCCATCCAGAGAGGATGCAGAGGATTCAAGAGAGGAATCCATGAGAACACCACGCAACAATAGACGTCCAAAGCCAGAGGAAGCATAAACTTCACAAATTTTCCACCGGTGTGAAATTAACAGCCATCCACCACCTTTAATTGTTCAAGGATTGATCCGCAACATCATGCGAGCAGATGCGGTTGTACTGGATGATCGCATTGTTTTAATGTCGACGATGGACGAAATCAGAGCAGCGTGAGGTGAACAAAGGGAGGTACAAACCAACCTGCCTCCCTTTAAAATGCATTAAACATAAGTGTGGCAACCTCTTGCCACCACGAGTCCTGGAGCGTGGCAGCGTTATTCCATCACATGTCAACCTTGTCTCCACGACGTGCCAAACAATGAAGTGACTTCCGACTGCTCCCACAATCAGCCACGCGTATTGGTTAATGATGATTAGCAAGGTCATGGTCGTATGGATGCCCAACACTTATGGGATGGGGCTCTAGGATTTGTGACCATTGAGGTCAAGAGTCCCTCGAGCCAATGAGGAGGCTGCATTGGCTGCTAAGTCAGCACGGGCATTATTTTTCCTTAGCACATGGAAGGCATCGAAATTTTGAAAAAAAGAGCTAAGACTTTGGATTTTTTTAATCAGCTGCCGGATCTTTATGTCTTCGGGGAGATTGCCCAAGTTTAGGGCTTGAATGACTAGTTGAGAGTCCCCGATCACTACCATGTCCTTTAAACCCTGAGTTTTGGCGAGCTTTAGGCCTTGCCAAAGAGCTAGTGCTTCCGCCATATTGTTTGAATCGATTCCCAATCCCCAAGAGAAGAATAATACATGGTTTCCATTTGGAGAAAGAATTACCCCACCCCCTGCCTCCCCCATATACAATACTATGTTATTATGTTATCTTTAATTCATTTTACTAATAACTATCAAATAAGAGCTTTTTCGTTATAATTAAAAAAAAAACACTTATTAAATGCACCAAGATAATATTAATGATCAAAACCAGCTATTTTAAATAACGACTTTATGCTTGAGTACTAGCTAATCTATACCGTTCAATATATGTTTTAGCCCAAAATCATAAAATCTTAGCCTAAATTTTCACCATCTTTGCCTTTTCTTTTTCCTATTTTTCTTAAATGTAAATGTTAGAGGGTAATTAAGAATGTTAAATCTTTTTTCTTTTTCCTATTTTTCTTAAATGTAAAAGTTATAGGGTAATTAAGAATGTTAAATTTATTTTTACATTAAAAACGATTTGAAACTAAAAAAACTTCAATGTAAATGCCATAAGATAATATAGATACCATAGGGTAATTAAGAGCTAAAAAACGATTTGAAATTAAAATAATTTCAAATTCAAACGAAATCAATTCGCCACATTATGGACGAAAACCATTGGACGGGTGAAATCTCCGAGCCGGGAACGTATGGTGTAGTTAGAAATATTTAAAACTTTTTTTCCAAAGTTTTATTCCAATCTCTACCCAAAAAAAACACATTCGCTGTCGCCAAGAATGTTCAGCAGAAACAACAGCTTGCCATGTCATCGTTCTACGTTGAATCTCAATCGCGCAATCATCGGGCTTAACTATGCCTCTGCACCGTCACACGTCATTAAATCTATCAAAAGATTAAGAAACATAAAATGCAATGCTGTGTCATCTTTACCACGTGGCATTTCTGTTGAATACGAATTTGACACGGACGGCACCCTCAAGCAGCCACCGACGGTCTGATCCCAACGCGGTCTACGGCGGTACGGCCGGTACTTTGCCACGTCACGTGACCGTACAATAAAGACCTCGCAGCGTATGTTCCTTGCAAGCTAGAGGTTCACGGTTCGATCCTCCAGTAGACGGTGAACCCGATGTCGGATTTGTCTTTGTCGGTGTCGGGTTTGGCTGTGGAGGAGCCAAAGGCTGTGGGATTTTATAATAATTCTGGACTGCCGGTAGTGGCAATGGTGGTCTGGGACACATGGCTGGGATTGAACTCGCTACCTCTCTTTCAGTAATTTGACCGTAAAAGTAAACTTCGTCCGGGACACATGTCCCAGGGTTTGAACAGTTTACAAATTCACTCGCGCGAGTGCGTGAATTTCCATGTTTCTTAGGGCCGTTTCGGTCGATTAAATTGCGAGATAAGTTGCGTGTCGGTTTCGCACAGGATAAAGTCCCGACGAATTTGAGTAAATCATACAAATTTCATGGTCTTTTGAAGCATTAAAGTTTACCCGTGACTTCCGGAGGTACTTAGAAACTTATTCGTCTCTGCTTTAATTCATTTTGCGGTGGCTAATTTACTGCAATTTAATATGGAATGGCGGTCTCTGCGAAGTGGCGCTTAGTCTATCAAATGTATTGTATAGTTATCGACTGAAACGGGCTACATAGATTTCCGAGAGGAGAAGAAATACTTTGTTAATTGAATTTAGGATTCCCGGACTAGAGCGACCTTCGCCCAGACCGTTAAAATAAATGTAAAAAGAGGTGCTTTTGTTGATCTTTAATTCTGTTTCTCCAGGGCCGTTTAAATTTGTACAGTTTATTATTTTTTCATTAATTTCCGTTGTAGCACAGATCGATCATCTTATTTATTTATCACGGCGATGCTGCCTTCAATGAAAACCGTTAGTTATGTTCCTGGAATTTTGTTCAGAATAACGCGACTTCGTCCTTTACAAATTTGATTCCCGGTGGTTGGATGGACTCCGATTAAATAATTTTTCGATCTTCTAAGAATATCTTAATGTATTTATTACGTTCGGAGTTTTCCAGAGTTATCAGAAGTTAGGAATCATTATTAACCTCAATTTATCTGTTTTGTTCTTAATTTTCATTCAGCTTTTAATCTTCGATTTGTTAATATTTATCTGCTGACTCTGCTTCCTTAATTTTTCTGTTTTTTTCCCAGGTATTCTCTTTGGTCAGGTTCTAGTCAGTTTTATTCTGAAATCCCCTTTTGATGGAGTTGGAGGAAAATGCAAGGGGTTCTTAGCACCTAACCAAACCAGACGTCTATTGGTGCTGACACATTGATTCTTTAGATTGGGATATGCCAAATACTTATTGTAACCATTAACGTTTGTGATGAAGCAATTGATGCAGATGCATTTCAGTTTTGCAAGTATGGAAAAAAAATGGATCCTTCCTCTTGCCTTATGTTCCCTAGGATCTCTGTTTCTTCTGGTGATAGACTTCAACGTGGGGAACATTTATACCCAGAATACATTAAGCTCTATTTTAACCACTTTCCATTTTGGGGATGTCCTAGGTTCTTCAAAACCAGTGTTTGCAGAATCCAAGGTCGTGCTTCCTTTCCCTGTTGCTCGTCCAGGGCCTCCAAGGTTTGCCTACCTTATCTCAGGATCGAAAGGTGATGGGAAAAAATTAAAAAGGACTCTGGCAGCTCTTTACCATCCCTTGAATCAATATGTTGTGCATTTGGACCGGGAATCTTTGCCGAAAGAAAGAGTAGACCTTGCCAACCATGTCAGATCAAATCCGATCTTTGCAGAGGTGGGCAATGTGCACATGATTACTAAAGCTAATATGATCACTTACAGAGGACCTACCATGGTTTCAAACACACTTCATGCTGCAGCTATTCTTCTGAGAAAAAGTAAGGAGTGGGATTGGTTTATCAATCTCAGCGCATCAGACTATCCTCTCGTAACTCAAGATGGTATGCTTTTTCTTTCTTGTACCTTACATAATCCATTTGTATGTTCAAATGATTCATAAAAATACAATCTGAATCTATGTATCATGCTAGGATCTGTTTCTATTTGGTATTTTTTATTAATTTTGTCATATACTCCTTCCAATATTTATTTGTCTCTAAGATTTAAGAATTGCACGAGTGTTCTCCAAAAGGTAAATAAGACAACTTCCTTCCATTCATTTAGTGGGGGAGTCTGTGAAGAGGAATGGGACTTGGAACTTTGTTTATGGCTAGCTAATAAATGTTGATACAACAATTTGATCATTTTGCTTTGTTGTAGATTTGCTCCATACATTTTCATCGCTGCCTAGGGATCTAAATTTTCTTGAGCATACCAGCAGTTTAGGATGGAAAGAGTAAGTGCAGTTTTCTAGACATCTTATACTTCTCACAGCAGAAATTGCCCTGTTTTGTTTCAAAGAGTTTATTGCTTACATTTATATACTAAATGCAGGAATCACAGGGCAAAACCGATTATGATAGATCCTGGACTGTATATGTCCAGGAAGTCTGACATTTTTTGGGCTACTGAAAGGAGAAACATGCCTACTGCATTCAAATTGTTTACAGGTGTTGTATCTGAAACTGTCATCTTTTTGCTTTTTTATTACAGATTGGCCTATGTGTCAGTAGGATGACCCTTGTGGGCCTGCACTATGTGTGCCTTGTTGGCTTGAAGGGTGTCTTTTGAGCATGAAAATGGATCCAAGGATTTGTGGACATTTCCTGTTTATTTGTCCTTTCTCAGTTTTTTTTATAATTGTGCCCCCCTTTATTCCTCATCCTCACATCTTTGTGGTATCTTGACCATCTTTCTTTACATTCGTCTATTAAAGGCTTGGGGCATATTTGCATGGGATTTTAACTTTTTAAATATAATAGAAAGGGTTTATATCAGATAAAATGTGTAGCTTGTCTTCAAAATAACAAAACCCTCTAGGAAAATGGGAGTGGCTTTCAAAATTACAGCAATTCGTAAAGTGGGAGCTTACATTCATTTTGAAAAAAAATATGAATATTGGGCTTTCATATATTATGTGCCAAGGCATTTTATACAAAGAGTGCAAACACAACCACCATGAGCACTAGCAAAGCCAGATTTGGGCTGGTTACCAACCAAAAATGCTCTCTAAACTAAACTTGGGCCCTTGGGCACATGGTCATATAATAAGTCCATAACAAATCATAGCATCAAACGACTTGCAGTCCTGAAAACATAAGTCCAACATAAAAAATCAGTGGGGAGGAGCCCAACAATGGGTGGCAAATCGTCATGGTCCTTGGGTGTTAGACCCCATCCATCGACAACAGTCTTAGGATTAGTAACTACAGGTTCCTAACCACCATTGTTGGGTTAGGTGGTCATTCACTATTAGAAATGGTGATCACAAGTGTGGGGAACTTGTTAGTCTGATGTATTGGCAGAGGGGGCCAATTGTGTTGTTATTCCCTTCACCCGACTTCATGACTAGTCAAGTGGTAGAACCTTCCCCTAGGGCGTTTGTGATTGCTAGGATTGTAATGAGTGTTGTGGAGAGGCATCAAGAGGTTATTTGCTCATGGTATAAGGTATGCCTCTTCAAAAATCAAAGGAGTTTCCTAACGTGAGCCACATCCATTTCCACCTTTTGCACTTGTTCCACAATATAAGTAGAAATTTGCACAAATTAGTGAGTTGTTAAACCATGTGAAGCTTCTAGGAGGTCAAGCATTATTAAATAAAGATTCATTCCTTTTCTTCCAAATGAAAGAGAGTATCTCCACTCTTATCCACTGCCACGAGGATTGAAACTCAACAACTCGGGAAATTTATCCCCTAATAGGGGTGCTTTCTAGGAAAAAGATGTGAGAAGGAATTGACCACAAAAGGCGACAACCCAATCCTAGGAAAGCATGACAAGGGGACAGAACCAGAAGAGGTGTTTGATTGTATGAACTGGACCATGTTTAGGACGCTTAGGCTATGCGACTCTTGGGTGATTCAATTTCCTATTAATTGGAAAGACACCCATGATAAGTGACCGAGCAAGAAAGGCTTTTTAAGGGTACACCTGAAGCTTAAACAACCAAGTCCTATGTTTTGATTATAGTCTTTATAGCTTGTTTAATTGGCCATCAAGAAGAGGTTTTGGACACAACCACTTGTAGATTAGATAGATTATAGTTGGTGAAGGCTTTACATTTGTTCTATTTCCACTCTTGCCTCTTGTTATGGTTTAGAAGCCCAAAACTTGTTTTAGCTTGGGACATGGAATTCAATATATTGCATCAAATAAGTCTCTAACAAAGTTGAAAAAGTGTGTTTATTTAAATATATATGTAGTTTGGACGACAGAGGACTGACGGAGGCATTCTCAGGAGCACTGACAGGTTTTTCTGTTGCATGCAACACGACGCATTTCATTTCTCTGCAAACCGGTACTAGCGGCACCCCTTACCCACATGTAGGCGAGGAACGACTATGGGGGAACCCAAGGGGGGGTTGCAAACCCCTCCCACGCCGATATAATGGAAGGCAGTTCATACGCAGACTTACAACACACAACTAGCTCAAAAATGGCCGACAATCTGAAAGGAGAAGACAAGCAAATGCACGACGGTCATCCACAAGAAGTACAATAAATGTATTCCGAATGCAAAAGAAATCCCTACTCTGCAAATCCATGTCGAAGGCCTCAGGGAACATATACAACACATGAAAGATCTTGCTCTTATTGGCAGATTTGTGGGGATCTGGCCCTCAGAAAAATCCCTTCTGTGGTGGATCAATGTAACCTGGAAACTCGAGGGACATTATGGCCTCCACCTGGGGACTTAAGGGATTTTTCACGGTCATCTTCCTTAATCTCGAGGACATAAACATAATCTTTGAAGGAGGGCCGTACTTCTTCAACTTTGCTGGACTTTTTCTAAAACCTTGGAAAGAAAGGTTCAGTTCGAAGAAAGAGGATTTGACCTTTGTTTTGATCCGGATCAGGCTATTCTCGCTTCCCTGAGAGTACTGGCATGAGAATATTCTAGAAGCCCTGGGGAACACAATAGGGGAATTTGTTAAAATAATAGAGCAAACTAAAAGATTGAGATATACATCGTATGCTTGCATCTGTGTATACATGGACATAACGAAAGAATTACCTGAAGGCATCAATCTTAGCTAGGATGATGAAGAATGGTTTCAACTCATAGATTATGAACATATACCTTTCAGATGAAGGTGCTATCATGAACATGGACACCTGCTTAGAGAATGTCCAAAAAACAACCCAACAATTCAGCTGAAAAGCAAGGAGATCAAAGATGCCGATGGCTTCACCAAGGTATCTGGGAAAAAAAGAACGACAAAAAGAAATCAAGGCCCGAAGATAAATAAAAAGCCCCTATCTTCTAACGTTTTCAATGTTCTTCAATCTGAGCAGACACATGTTAATCTCGACACAGAAGGAATACACAGTACCATTAGCAACAAAGAGGCAGATAAAGGGAAAAAGGAACAACCCCATCCCAACCCCCTGGACCAAAGAACATATATGGATACAATGGAGGACGACACCTATGATATGGACATAGGAGACCTAGATTTAGATGGGCTAGAAAAAGTAGTTCAAGATCTGGAAAAAAGGGGTTATTCCCTCACAACAAGTGGTTCTGATCAAGGAAGCCATTATCAAAACCAAAAAAGCTAAAACCCTTGGAGTGGGCACTAAAAACCCTAGTACAAAAATCCTTGAAGTAATAAAAAAATCTGGCATTGAAAGACGTGGAAGAAGAAGCAATTAGCAGCGCATCAAGGACATAGGGGAGAAACTGGTAGCTTCAGGAAAATTTCCCACTATAGAGGCAACATTTTCCTTACCTTGCAAACCTTCCCAATGAAGCTCATCTCCTGGAACATCGGAGGCTGCAGTGCGCCTCATAAAAAAATGATTGCTAAAAAGGAAAATTGTTATGTAAAAACCTACGGTCATGTTTATACAGGACACTAAATGCTCAGAAGAAAACTTTAAACCAATGGTGGCGAAAATCTGGAAAGGAAGCGAATTGATAACTATTGATGCCGCAGGCGCAGCTGGAGGTATTGGTATAATCTGGAACCCCCTAGACAACGACCTCTATAACTTTCTTGCAACCAGATTCACCATTTCGGCTGATTTTCACATCATTGGTACCAGCCTCAAGGCCATTCTCACCAATGTCTACGAGCCCTTCTCGCTTGCACCCAAACAAGCCTTCCTTCACTCTCTTAAGCTTCTGAATCATTGGGTTGGTTAAAAGCATTGGATCCTTGGAGGAGACTTCAATCTCATCCGAAACCTTGGGGAAAAAAAGGAGGAGTTCCCTCCTTAAGCGCCTCAAACACTTCCTTCGACATCTTAATCAATGAGTTAGCATTGGTGGACATCAACACAACCAATAACTTATACACTTGGACTAATAAGCGATCTGGAGAAAGACACATTGCCTCTAGACTAGACCACTTTCTAATCTCGAAATCCATACTCATAGGAGGGGCAGACATCTTTGCCCTCATCCTCCCCGCGGCAAGCTCGAATCACCGACCCATCAGTCTCAACTGGAGTAGAATAGGGGAACACCTGAGGAGACCCTTCAAATTTGAAAAATTCTGTCTCGCACACCTTGATTTCCAACCCCTCATGCAACAATGGTGGAATGATTTTTAGCCTCCTGCAGGAACTCTCATGTACAAATTTCAACAAAAGTTGAAGTATATTAAGGAGAAAGTAAAAATTTGGAACAAAGAGCACTTTGCCAACATCCATTTGGAGAAACAATAGATTGAAGGCCAACTTGCGGATATTTAAAGAACTATCATGCAAGAGGGATATACTGACTCCATCAAGGAGGAAGAAAAGAACCTGCAGGAAGCTTTGAACACCAGAGAAATACAAGAAGAAATCCTATGGAAATCTAAATCCATAAATCTTTGGCTCAAAGTGTTGATGTATTTGTAACTTTGGAATGTATTCACTTGTATATCTTATGTATTGTACCCCAATGTTTATTCCGGGAAGTATCTATAATGTAATTGAGTCATGTCATGACCTGATGTTCCGATCGGGAGATTCAATAATGTAAACAAGTCATGTAAAGTCATTGAGGTTAACCCTCCATTGTATGTCAGGGCAATAGTCCCCACATTTGTGTTAAGGTTAACCCTCCTTGTTGATTGGAGGGCGAAGTCCCCACAGTTGTGGGGCACTAGGGTTATTAGACTCTCCTAGAGATGTTGGCCCTAGTAAGTAATTGTTAAGTGGGGCCGACATGTTAAAGTGGACATTAAGTGAATGAAAGAATATAAATAGAGAGTGAGCCTCTCTATTTATCACACACACACTCACTCATTGAGGCGCATGAGTGAGAGAGAAGTAGCTCTTTCAAGTGAGAGAGAGAGAAGCTGTGGAGATCATCTTTATGTTTTCGGGTTTTATTGTTGCCTTTGGTGCTCATTCTATCTCTGAGGAAGTTGCAGGGTTTTCTCCTTTATGGTTTCCCTGAGGAAAATTCTTTGTGTCTCTTGTCTCTTGTGTTTATTGCTGTGCATGTTATTCTCTTAGTTAAGATCCTAAGATAATGCTAGTTTGAATAATAAAAATCTAACATGGTATCAGAGCTAACCTGAGAAGAAGACATTGTGCAGTTGCAGAAACTAGGGCTTCTTACTTTTTGGGTCTCTCTCCACAATCCATCAGCAAAAGTATGCTAGGCTGACTCTCCATTGAAGGGCGCATCTTTCTGTCGAAGCGGAATTTGATTTCGGACATTTTCAGTTGCGGGAAATTAGGGCTTCTTACAGAAGAGGAATTTTTGAGAGAGCCCGACATAGGATTTCCCTCCTCATCAAAATCGAAGTTTAGAGACCTGGGTCGAGATTTTTGGTTGGGTATAACTCTGAGAAAGTCAAACCCTAGTTTGACCTCGGGCCGGAAAAACCCTAAAATACTAAAACTGATAAGTTTTGGTACATTTGCTATATCTCCGGATTGTAGAAGGCTCAGGAGCTGAAACTTTCACAGGTCGAAGATAAAATCTTGATTTACATTGTGTCCAAAGTTTAGCCTCATATTCTCTATATTCTAGGAGATATGATCCCTCCAAGTTAGGGTTCTAGCCTCTTCCAGGATTCATCCCTAATCAGGACACCTAGGGAGAATTGCTATATCTTGGGCTATAAAGGTCCAAATGAAATTTCTGAAGATGTTCCAGAAAGGGCACAAACTGTACTTTATGTGGTAGAAGTTTCAGATCCCGAAGCTGAAACCGTGACACGTGGCAGTCCGTACAACTTCGCTATTTTGAACAGTCCTGAAACAGGTCACCTTGGGAATACGATCATAAGTCCCAATTGGTGAAACCAATTCTGATGAAACCTGTGGTGTTGGAACAGGGACAGGCGAGGCTACCTCAATGCGAAGTTTCAGACACAGAGGAGCAGTAATTTCTGAGATACCGCAGAAACAGTATCAGGCATTTCTGCAGAAGAAATTGGAAAATTATGGCTTTCTGTTTCGGGAGCTTCCCTCCACTGTTTTGAGAAAAGGAGTACATTGGACAGGTCACCTTGAAGAGGTCTATCTTTCTATCCAATCAAATCTGAAAGATTCCAAGTTTTCAAAATTAGGGTTTCTCTGACAAACCCTAGATCAGCCAGCTCCGGAACCAGGACGGACACCTCAAATCGGTAAGATCTAATATTTTGCTATTTTCGTTTGAGGTTCTCATTTCAAAGTGATCTATCACATCAGCTTGATGATAAGCTTGGTGAAGTTGACAATTTCCAAGCATAGAAGTATATGATCTCTTTGAAGAAAATGAATTGGATACCTACATAAGTAGAGAGGTTCCAGTTCTAGAGAGAGATGAGGCTAAAAGCCTTACACAAGAAGAACTTGGTCAAGGCCAAGAAGATCATTGTTGATTCAATCACGGATCACCTTGTACCACAAGTGTCTTCTCTAAAGACACCGAAGATGTTTGATTCCTTGACCAAGCTATTTGAAGGGAAGAACATAAATTGAAATGTGACCTTAAGAAACCAGTTGAAGAATGTGAAGATCCAGAATGTAGAGACCATACAGTCATACTTTACAAGGGTCTCTCAAATCAAAGAACAACTTGAAGTGGTAGAAGAAGAAGTGGAGAATGTAGAAGTTGTGATAACCACCGTGAATGACCTCCCAGGATCATGGGATTCATTCACTCAAGGAATGTGTGCCAGAAGGAAGTGATTACTTTCAGAAAGACTTCGGGAAGAGCACACATAAGAAGATGCTCAACTCATAATAAGAGAAAAGAAGATGGGAGCAACTGAAGATAAAGATTTCATGATTCAAAGAAGGTACCTCAAGCGATGAGGAATACGAAGGACTCAACTCTTGAAGAAACTCTTATCCATTTTAGCATTTGGATAAGAAATGATGAATGAAGGAGATGATGAAGTTGAAGGTTCAAGAAGGAGTCTACCTACGAAACAAATAAAGATAAGTATTCAATTGTCATTTCATGATATTGTTTTGATTATGCATTTGTTTATATTCAGTTGATGTAATATGCATGATAGAATGTTTGCATTAATGGCAGTATACTACTAATATGCATGTAATGGGTAAGTAGCTCATGGTGCTATACAACTCTCCATTGCTACTTATCTAGAATGAAACCTCTTTGCTGACATATTGGATTAGTGCACAATCTCAATGTTGTCCTGGTAGAGATGGAAGGCATCTAGAAAGTTTCCGTGAGATATGGATGAATGTTGTATTGGCTAAAATAGTTGCATGATCATATATTTATGCATAAGAATTTCCCATTATGAATATGCCTTATGAAATGTTTCTAACCATACAAATGCATTTGATTTGTAGGAAAGATCGCGTACAATCACTTACAAGCAAAGAAGGATGAGACTTGTTCCGAAGAACAAGTGACGACAGTTCAAGATGAAGAATAATATAATGAATGCAGCGACATCATTGATGTAGAACCTTCCAGCTATGAAGAAGTAACCAAGAAGAAAGGGAAGACCAGTTCAAGAAGAATGATGTTTAGGATGCAGTATCAATACATGAAGGGAAGTTCGTAGTTCCATCATGCAGTAGATGGAAACATCGTGGGATACAAGGCAAGATTCGTAGCACGAGGCTTCTCACGAAAAGAAGGCATAGACTACGAAGAGACATTTGCAGCTAGTGGGAGTTGAGACACATGATAGGCAAAATCATGTGTGCAAATGAAAGAAGGCCTTGTACGAGCTCAGAAGACACCCATGAGATAACACATACATGATGAACTTGATGAAGACTTGAACCTTTGCTACAAGGTTGAAGATGAAAGTCTATAGAGGATGACAAGCTCATAGATGGGTGCGAGAAGAACTTTTGAAAAAGAGGATCTTGGTATCCAATGATCCTAGATGGATACATAGAATATTAGAGTAGAGGAAGCTACTTGTCACTCCGGTACAGAATGTTTCAGTGCATAGAATATGAAAGACAGAGGGAGTACGATGCTTCACTTCAGAGGGAGTGACTGCAGAAGATCCTGAGGTTCGACATGGTATGACAGGATGGACAGATTACTGATGACTCTAGGCTTTACTGAGAGTAAAGAGGATTCCAACCATTGCTTCAAGGTTGAAGGCGGAAGACCAGTAATGCTCCTATTATATGTCGATGACTTGTTCTTGATAGAAAAGAGGAACTCATTAAATTTGCAAGAAGAAGACTTGCTGTCGAGTTCGAGATAAAGGACTTGGGGATGATGCACTACGTTCTAGGCATGGAGGTGTGGACAAGGGAAGTATGCAGTAGAGATCCTGAAGAGGTTCAGGATGATGGACTGCAAGGCCATGACCACACCTATGGCATCGAACCTGAAGCTATTGAGTGTTGCTTCATCAGAGTCGGTTGATGCCACGATGTATCGTCAGATGATTTATTCCTTGATGTACTTGACAAATACGAGACTAGATATTTGCTTTGCTCACCTTATGGTTGCAAAGCATGCAGTGAGGTACCTGAAGGGTACAGTTGATTATGGGCTCAAGTACGAGGCAAATCAAAAGATTAACCTGGAGGGTTATGTTGATTCGGATTGGGCAGGCAGTGCCATCGATAGGAAGAGCACTTCAGGATGCTGCTTCAGTATGGGATCATGTATGATCTCTTGGTTTAGCAAGAAGCAGTCCTGTGTGGCACTGAGTATAGCTGAAGCAGAGTATGTTGCAGCTTGTTCAGCTAGTTGCGAGGCAGTGTGGCTGAGAAAGCTACTGTCTGATTTATTTGATCTCCAGTTGGATGCTACTTGTATATATTGCGACAACCAGAGTTGTGTGAAGTTGTTGGAGAACCTGGTGTTCCATGACAAGTTGAAGCATATCGAGATCAAGTATCACTATATCATGGATATGGTGCAGAGAGGAGCAGTGAAGCTCCAGTATGTTGCGACGAACGAATAGATAGCTGATGTGTTGACGAAGCCATTGGCCAGAGTGAAGTTTGAATACTTCAGGGAGAAGCTTGGTGTTCTCTAGATCGAGGTTCCCTCCAAGGAGAAATGATGAGACCTAGAGCCATTCTGACATGGTGAGAGGATTAGGTTCCTTCCATGGTCAGATGTAAGGGTTGAGCCATTCTGTTCTTGGTGAGAGGATTGGTTCCTTCCATGTCAGATGTGAGTGATGACCCATTTTGATGTGACTGTAGGATTGGTTCCTACATGATCATATATAAGTGCTGAATGCCATTCTTGGAATGGAGGCACCTGGTTAGTTACCAGGAATACTCAGCTTGGTGCTGAGTTGCCATTCTCTGGGAGAATGGAGGCACCTGGTCAGTTACCAGGAATACTTAGTCTGGGACTGAGGGCCATTCTGATATGACTGAGGGATGTAGTCTCACATGATCAGATATAAGTGCAGGGCCATTCTGATGTGATTGAGGGATGTGTTCCCACTTGATCAGATATAAGGGCTGATGCCATTCTCTGAGAGAATGGAAGCACTTGGTCAGTTACCAGGAATCCTCAGTTTGGGACTGAGAGCCATTCTGATGCGGTGTGTTCACACATGGTTAGATGTAAATGCAGTGTCCTTCCAATGCGCTGTGTTCGCACATGGTCGGATGTAAGTGCAGAGCCCTTCTGATGCGGTGTGTTCGCACATGGTCAGATGTAAGTGCAGAGCCCTTCCGATGCGGTGTGTTCGCACATGGTCGGATATAAGTGTTGAGCCATTCTGGCGCAATGTGTTTACACATGGTCAAATGTGAGTGCTGGGCCTTTCTAACAAGATGAGGTCAGATGTGAGTGCTGGGCGTGCCTTTCTGACAAGATGAGGTCAGATGTAAGTGCTGGGCGGGCCATTCTGACTTAGGGTTAGATATAAGCGTTGAAGAAGACCTACATGGAGGCTAGGCCTACAACCAACATGAAAAAGGGCTGGCTCTGTAGAACTTCCTATGATGAGAAGAATGAAGAGATAGCACCATTTGATTGAGAGAGCAGAAGCAGTAATGATGATGATGATTCAATGATGATCCAGCTTTGATGATGATCTAGATCAAGTAATGATCCAGGCTTGATGATGATCTAGCAGTGACGATCTAGATCAAGTGATGATCCAGACTTGATGATGATCCATCAGTGACGATCTAGATCAAGTGATGATCCAGACTTGATGATGATCCAGTGATGATCCAGATCCAATGATGATCCAGACTTGATGAAGATGACTTGACGATGAAGATGACTTGACAATGAAGATGACTTGAAGATGAAGATGACTTGATGATGATCCAGATGATACAGAGAAGAAGACTTGTGTTGATAAATTGTGTCGAGAGAATACCTTCCTAGTTAAGAGGGAGTGTTGATGTATTTGTAACTTCAGAATGTATTCACTTGTATATCTTATGTATTGTACCCCGATGTTTATTCTGGGAAGTATCTATAATGTAATTGAGTCATGTCATGCCCCGATGTTTCGATCGGGAGATTCAATAATGTAAACAAGTCATGTAAAGTCATTGAGGTTAACTCTCCATTGTAAGTCGGGGCAATAGTCCCCACATTTGTGTCAAGGTTAACCCCCCTTGTTTATCGGAGGGCAAAGTCCCCACAGTTGTGGGGCACTAGGGTTATTAGACTCTCCTAGAGATGTCGGTCCTAGGAAGTAATTGTGAAGTGGGGCCGACATGTTAAAGTGGACATTAAGTGAACGAAAGAATATAAATAGAGAGCGAGCCTCTCTATTTATCACACACACACTCACTCATTGAGGCGCATGAGTGAGAGAGAAGTCGCTCTCTCAAGTGAGAGAGAGAGAGAGAGAAGCTGTGGAGATCATCTTTATGTTTTCGGGTTTTACTGTTGCCATTGGTGCTCATTCTATCTCTGAGGAAGTTGCGGGGTTTTCTCCTTTATGGTTTCCCCGAGGAAAACTCTTTGTGTCTCTTGTCTCTTGTGTTTATTGCTGTGCATGTTATTCTCTTAGTTAAGATCCTAAGATAATGCTAGCTTGAATAATAAAAATCTAACACAAAGAAGGGGAAAGAAACTCCTCTTTTTTTTTCAAAGCCACCATACAACACCGACATGCTAACATAATCGTTCGCTTAAAAGCAGAGAATGGCATAGTAGCAGAAATGCACGGGGAAATAGAACACACCCTCACCAACCATTTCATGCACCTAATGGAAGAACC
Source organism: Pseudotsuga menziesii (assembly GCA_001517045.1). Classification (NCBI taxonomy): domain Eukaryota; kingdom Viridiplantae; phylum Streptophyta; class Pinopsida; order Pinales; family Pinaceae; genus Pseudotsuga; species Pseudotsuga menziesii. The sequence continues at coordinate 84,881 of LPNX010347243.1, forward strand.
AAATCTGGACAAAAATACAACTATGGAAGAAATTCTTGAAAACATTCCCACCTTAGTGACTCGGGAGCAAAACAAATGCCTTCTCAGGCCTATTGAAATGGCTGAACTTGAGGAAGTTGTCAGGAAATTGAAAAATGATAAAGCCCCAGGCCCAGACGGCTTTACTACCAATTTCTTTCACACTTGCTAGCACACCATCAAGGATGAAGTTCTGGATATTGTTGAGGACTCTCGAAAAACTGGGAAAGTCTTGAAGGCTTTCAACTCAACGTTCCTCTCCCTCATTCCCAAAGAGAATGGAGTTGACTCTTTAGGTAAATTCAAACCCATCGCTCTTTGCAATGTCATATTCAACATCATTACCAAAACTATTGCAAACAGGCTCAAGCCCCTCTTATCTTCTCTTATCTCAAAGGAGCAATCGGGATATGTGGAAGGAAGACAAATTCTGGATGGCATAATTCTATCTCATGAAATTATCCACTCGCTCAAAATCACAAAGAAACCTGGCATGCTAATCAAGCTTGACCTCTCCAAAGCCTTTGATAGACTTAACTGGAAGTTTCTAAAGCAAATGCTGCTAGCTTTTGGCTTCTGCAATCATTGGGTAAATTGGATCTTCACTTTAATTTCTACCACTTTGTTTTCCATTCTCATTAATGGCACACCCTCAAAAACCTTTCAACCTTCCAGGGTATTAGACAAGAAGATCCACTCTCTCCTTTTCTCTTTGTCCTAATGATGGAAGGCTTAGGGCGCCTCCTCAAAGTCAAAGTCCAAAACCAGACTTAAAGGCCTCTCCGCTCACACTGGTATGGATTCACAAACCCATCAACAATTTGTTGATGACACCATGTTAATAGGGTACTCTTCGGTACAGGAAGCCAACTCCTTCAAAACTAGTCTCAACACCTTCCTTCTTGCTAGTGGGCTTGACATCAACAAAGAAAAATCCTAGGTCTTCTTCTTTAATACTTGCCAAATCACCAAACACAATATCCTCTGCATCCTTGAATTCTCAGAGGGATCCTTACGTACTAAATACCTGGGAGCCCCACTTACTGATTCCTTGGCATGAAAGGTCTCGTAGAAAGATCTTTTGGACAGATTGAATCAAAAGCTTAACTGCTGGACCTTTCGCTCTCTCAACTTCCCAAGTCGCCTAATCTTTGTAAAAGCAGTTCTGCAAGCTATGCCTTTATACCTGTTCTCCATTTTGGCTGCTCCCAAATCTTTTCAAAAAAAACTCAGGGCTTTGTAGGGCACCTTCCTCTGGGGAGGCTCAGAGAACCACAAGAAATGGTCACTTGTAGATTGTAACACTCTATGTACGCCCAAGCTTGATGGAGGCTTTGGCCTTAGAGACGCTGCTATTAGCAACCAAATCTGCAACGCCAAGATCTGGTGGAGATGGATAACGCACACATCGAAACCTTGGGCTCTCCTATGGCAGGCTAAATATGCTTCCACTTGGTCAAAGCAGAATCTTATCAAATTCGACACTAATGTTAAAGGCTCGCAGATCTGGAACTCTGCATATGCCAACCGTATTATAATACAAAATTTCAGCTTTTGGGAAATACGGAATGGCAATTATGTAGATTTCTTTCAAGGCTCGTGGAATCAACAAAGTCCACTTATAGAAGACCACAATTTCCCTATACTACGAGAACAATTATTACTTAGGCATGCTTCTAAAGTGAGTAATATGTGGCATGCGGTCAACATAGAAGGTCATTTCAGGAAATGGAAGAGTTTCAATTGGTGGCAGGCCATCAGTCCCACTGAAGATATTCAAGCTTTCTGGGATGATCTTCAATCCCGTCAAATTAGAGTTAACAATGATAATGACAAAATAAGATGGGGACTCTCTCAATTTCGCACCGTCAACATGAAAGAAGCAGCTGCAATCCTATCCAACACAACTATTGACGACCAAGACAATAGATGGAAAAGAGTTTGGAAAGCCAACCTCTGGCCTAAAATATCAACCTTCCTTTGGCTCCTCCTTTGCAGACGTATTTTAACTTGGGAAAATAGGCAAAAAAAGAGGTTGTATTGGACTCGCATTGTGTTGTATGTTCAAAAATAGCGGGAAATCCATCGACCATCTCCTAGACAAAAGCCACTTTGCTGACAACATCTAGAAAGAAGGAGAAAGAATCTTTAGAAAATTGGCCAGAATAAAAGGACGCTTGGACATCTCTATAGCGAACTGGCTTCACCAACCTTTCAGCAATATGCTTCTCAATAGAATCTGGGAACTCTTCCCAGGGTTCGCAGTATGGGAAATATAGATCGAAAGGAACAACAAAATCTTTAATAATAGGATCAGGAAGGAAGAGGAGGTCCGGAAAACCTTAAAGAAGCATATCTTTGAAACCTTGAAATTGTCAGCTTGGAAAGACAAGCATCTCACCAACAACAACAACGAAATGCAAATCTTAATGGATTGGGGCATCACCACCATTCCCGATTACATTGGTCCTGCAATCACGGAAAAGATCAACATGAACTCCCCAAGACAATGGACTCCTCCCCCCTTTGGCACCTTCAAGCTAAACTTCGACGAGGCTTCCAAAGGAAACCCTGGCCCAGCAAGATTTGGTGGGGCTATCAGAGACAACGGAGGTAAAATCCAAGGAGTCTACTAGGGTTCACTCGGTCTCTCCACCAACAATGCCGTTGAGATGGAAGGATTATTGGTTGGTTTAACTTGGGCTCTCAATAAGAACCGAACCCCTCTCATTCTGGAAGGGGACTCTCTCTTAATCATCAGCATGGCCAACACAATACAAGCTGGCTCAACAGGAAGCAAGGTAACTAAGAACTGGAGGCTAGAAGGAAAACTTAGAACATTAAGCACTATACTTATGAGGAATCCAACGATTATCTTCCAACATGTCAAAAGAAAAGCTAATAAGCTTGCAGATTCTATAGCTAATAGGGGAGTCACCATGAATACTACAATCCACCACCTTTGTTGGGACGACAACATTGAACCTGAAGATAGATAGAAGTGGCAACAAATTGCTACACAAGACTACAGCATCTCGAAAGCGGGTGTTCAGGATAGAATTGACGGAGGCACGCGGGAGATAGGGCACATGCTAGTGCAAGTGGAAACCCCTCCCCCATGTCCCCCCAAGCTTAAGGAGGTCACATCGGTCCTCCTTGCAACATGAAGGGACGTCTTATGCATGCAAACATGTCTTCACTCTGCAAAATCCGTAATGTGCTGCTCCGCCATGGTGAGATTCACATGGCTCCTGTATCGGCAATGTCGTCACAACCTCCACGCCATGTCGTGATGTACCTGGTCTGGGCTCCAGAGGACTCTTCACTTGTAGGGAAGGTGTTATAACAGGAAAAATCCGGAGACAGGCTCTCAAAATGCTGTTAGACGATATGACATTCTCGCGCAATGGTCCATAAACCCGCTTCTTGGTCTCCATTGCTTGCAAATTCGAGCTGTTCTGGTGTATTCGAAGATCATCTTGGCGAAATCTTGGAACGAGCATTCCACGGTTCAATTTCCCAATGTCCGGGAAGGTCTCAGCTTGGCTTGCTCTTCTCCCAATTTACTAGCCATGACATCTCATGGGAAGGATGTAGACAACATTGACTCGGAGGCCCTCTTTTACGACGAAACCTTGGACCATATCTGCGACTCCATTGCGGCTATGGAAACCGAAATATTTGGGCAATTTAGGCTTCGAGTTGGGCCAGAGCTTGCGATTTCAAACTACTGGCGTCTAAAGTTTATCCTCTCCAGAGCCATGAGAGAGAGGGAGAGTTTTGGAGATTTAGTGAAGCTTACTGTCAGCACCTTCAAGGAAGATGTTAAATGAAGCCTGGTCCACATGACCGACATCATGCAACTCTCAAAACTGCCCTTCCAGCGAGCCAACAAGGCCATCAAAGAAGCTGGCACCAATAAGTTCAATGAGGACGAGGCCAAATCCACCAGGAAGATCTAGCTGCCTTATTCAGCGATACCGGTTCTGCCCTCTTTTTGCTTTGTTCATGGTTCAATATAGAACATATTTTCCTTTTTACTTCCGTAGGTTTGACAATCTGCCAATTTATAAAGGATGGGAAGCTAACACTATGTTTAGATATTCGGTTTGGATTCTTCTGCGTCTTACTCTTTTTTGGTCCCATGATCATCGCCTAACTCCATGTTTCTGGAGCTAGCATCGAATATGTAACTGTTTTTCTTTTAATTAAGTAATAGAAAGCGTACTTCTTACTGATAAAAAAAAGTCTCTAACAAAGTTGTTGCCTTACCTAAGAATTCAAGGGTCGAGAACCAAGCATTCTTATCCAACGTTTTGCCTTTGGATCCAAAATTTGAGACCTTCGTAAAGAATGATAATTAAATGGTAGCCCAATGCTCAGGGACTGGCTCTTCTAGGTAAGATATGGATAGTTATACAGCTTCCTAGGCTTCTGAAATGCTTTGAGCCACATAAGTTCCTTTAATTTTCACCAGGTTGGTGTGGCCACTAGGGTTTGCAAGTTGATACATTGCCAAGAGGGCTTCTTGAAGCGACGTGGTTCCTTAGTGGCACCTTCCAAGCTTCTTTTCACCCTAGGGATCAAATCAACCACTTAGCATACAAAGCTCGGGCATAAGTGTGTTCTTTAATAATCCCTATCCCACTCTAGTTTCTTAGGGTACCAACTCATCTCCCATTTTATTCTATGAAAGCCTTTGCCTCCATAGCCATTTCCCCACAAAAGGCTTCTCCAATGATCAATATGCAATCATCTAGGGTACCCAATAGGGGAAATAATAGACATGTGTGGTTGTGAGAATTTAAGTGTGAATCTGAATGTTGATTGCATGTTCGATGGGCCTAGTAAATCAATTTTAATCTTCTTTTCAACTAGTTGGATCAACACCTCCCATAGTTCCTTGGGAGAGGCTAGGAAGGCAAACAAGATACCAAGAAATTTAAAGATTTGGTCTAGGAGGATACAAGACGACCCTTGGGCCTTGACCCTCCAACCAATAAAGAAATTATAATCGACTTTGTCAAAAGAACTATGTTTTGGGCCATTAAATATTGGAAATTGGGGCTTCCTAGAGGATTTGGAGACATTCCAAAGTGTTATACCAAGAGCATTAGTCCATCAAAACGATGGGGAGTGGTTATTGACAAGTTCCCAAAATCATTTTTAGGGAGTAAGATGCCTTTGATGAGACCTTGGCCTATTTGATTGTAGATAAGATAACAAGGCCTCAAATGCTATAACATGTAATGTGGATGTTAAGGGACAACCTTGTCACATGGATCTAAATAATCTCACTTTTTTGACTTGCTGATGGAGAGATAAGTTGAGGCTTCAACCAAGAGAGTTTCTACAACCCTAAGGAAGAAGTTCCCAAAACCTAGGGGCTTTTAACAATGCTAGAATGAATGACCATTCAACACAATCTTAGGTTTTCTCAAAAGCAACTTGGATGAAAGGAGCATCCAACCCAAAAATGCATTCTTGTTACATGCCTCCGCAAACAACTAAGATATTATAAAAATGAAGCAACCTCTAATGAATTGTGTTTCCTCAAGTAGAACAATCTTGGGTGGAATATGATTTATGTAGATGTGAAGGCTTTGGCGAGGATCTTGAAAGAGGCATTTGATAGATTTATTGGTCTCTAGTTAGTTATGAGCTCAAGGTCACCAGGTTTGAAGATGAATTTGCTGAGACCTTAGTTGATACTAGAACCCAATGTTTGCCTTTCGACTTCTTCCCTTGTGCATTTGTAAAAGATTAGACTTGACAAAGTCCCATGCTGCTTTGTAGAACTCACATAGGAACCCATCCAATCCATGAGTCTTGTCATCAACCATTTCCATTCGACCTCTTTGTCAATTCATTAAGAGTCAGCCCCTGATTGTTCCTCAAAGGGGGGCATTGCGATGCTATGTTCATAGAAGTTTACGTGTCCACTGTATTGTCCTTTGCATGACTCTGCAGTTGAAAAACCTACGATTATTGCTCCCTTGAGGCTTTCATCACGACTGGCTAACTTGGTGTTGGTAAGCAAGAAATGGTGAAATCAGGTTGTGTTGACTTTAGAAATTTGAATCAATTATCTCTCAAAGACAACTATCCACTCCCAAATTTGGATCATTTGTAGCATAAATTTATGAGTGTGTATGATGTCTATGTTGGATGGGTTTTTAGGATATAATTAGGTGCTTGCAGAGGAGGAAGATCAACATAAGACTGCTTTCACTACCCCATAAGAAACTTTCATGTATCTTAGGAGTTAAGATGTCATTCGGATTGTTGAATGCTAGTTCTACAATTTAGAAAGCTATGGATTATGCATTCAAGGACATCATGGGTAAGATTATTGTGATTTATTGGGCTGCCCTGACAGTTTTTTCTAATGATAGGAATGCACATGTTCAACATCTCAAGCAGGTGTTTGAAATATGTAGAAGATTTGGGATCTCATTTAATCCAAAGAAATAAGTTTTTGGTGTGAATGAAGGAAAAGTAAAACTCTTGAGCCATATTATATTTAAGGATTGTGTGAGGATTAATCCAACGGCGGTGGAAGGTATTTTGTAGGTACCCTTTCCCACCAATAAGAAATAAATTTAATTCTTCTTTGTTAAAACCAACTTCACCAGGTGGTTCATACCAAACTTTGCTAAAATTTGGAAACCCATTTTAGCCATGTTGAAGAAAGATTGAGAGGTCAAATGGAATGCAAAAAGTAGACAAGTTTTCAAGAAAGTAAGGAGGCAATTTCTTCGACACCAGTCTTGGTAAGTCCTAATTATGCTAAAGATTTTAATATTCTCTCTTTTGCATCATAAAAAACTCTTGTGGGGGTGCTATTACAGAAGAATGATCAGAATTTGAGCAGCCCATAGCCTTTGTGAGTAAGGGATTGGGAGGAGTAAATATGAATTATTATATCATGTAGAAAGCCTTGAAGTAGTTCTTAAGTGATATAGGGCATTCCAGGGTGGTTGCTTTTTTACCACATTCATTGGTAAAAGATATTATGTCTAAATAGGGGTGTTTGGGCAAAAGAGGAAAATGGATATCTAGAATTCAAGAATACGATTTAGAATTGAAGTCTACCAAGTTAGTGAAAGGGAAAGGGTGGTTTAAATTGCTTACATAGAAATATGAAGTAGCAATACAACTTGGAGATGAATCAAATCATGAATTCATGTTGGTGTTTTTTTTAATATTTGTAGTAGTAGGGGTGGTACAAGGACATCATCTATTATTTGTAGAATTTATCATGCCGTAGTCACTTACCTAATAACAAGCTGAGATTATTAAGGTTAGATAGATGTAGCAAAATATTGCCTAATGTAAGGAGGATTAGGATGTAAGAATCTTGATGGCCTAATCCTCAGATGCGAGGATCCTCCAAAAGCACGGGAATTGATGACATAGTTGCACAGTGGATTATGTGTTAGACAATTTTTGGCTAAGACAACTGTGCACAAAATCTTGAGGCCCAGTTACTATCGGCCTACTATATTTTCTGATGCATATACATTTGTGAGATGTCATTCTTGTTAGCAATTTACAAGAATATAGGTAGTGGAAGCCTTGTTGTTGCATTCTGTGGTGGTTGAAGCACCTTTCCAACAACGGGGTTTGGATTTTATTGGTAAATTCCATGAAAATTCAGGTAAAGAGTATAAATGGATCATCACTACCGCTAATTTCAGAAGGTGGATCGAATAATTCCTTACAAAGAAGGCAACCAACAAAGTGATAATCAACTTCATAGAAGAGAAAATTATTAAAAGATTTGGAGTTCCTTCTAAAATCACTACAGATAATACTCGAGCCTTCAGGTTCATTGAATTGATGGGATTTCTTCTAAATTATGAAATAATTCTGTCTTTCATCAAATTATCATTCCCAAGGGAATTGTTTGGTAGAATCTAGCAATAAGACCCTGTTGCCGCCTTTCACACACTGGGGGGGGGAATGTGGCAGAAATCTTCAAGCCACTCGGTGTGTCCTTGGGGGCAAGTCTTGAGTCAAGGCTGTCACCTTGTTCTTGACTCCTCAGTTTAGGCAAACTCCTAACGAACCCAAGGGGGGTAGACCCTATGAGTTACTAAGGCTGGTTACTTAGATGAAGATGGTATTAAATGAGTAAATTTTTTAGGAGTTTTGACAAATGAATTCGACACAAGATATTTGCAATATTTGTTATACCACAACAACATAGAAATCAGAACTTGATAAGCAGTAATGCGGAAACATATGATAATATCAGATAGATCAATGCCAATAATGGAGTCCACAAATGAGATTGCTGTTGAAATACAAATGGGTGTTGCAAGTGCTCTTGGTCAAATTTTAAGTTAATGTATGATGAGTGAATTGAATTAGGCGGGGGGACTCCAGATATACCCAGGGGGTACTTGGAGTATGTCCAAAAGTAACAACTGCTACGGCTACTCGCAAGGAATGTGTGGGCTGAATGAAGTCTCTGAGACTGTGTTCATAATACACTTGCTAGGATGTAACAGAGATCGACGCTTCGAGGTCACTGTCTAGTAGTTCCCACTTCCTTTGAGTATTTTGCCACCGTTTACGGTTCAATCAAGGTGTTGGATTTTCGCCTGAGGTGGTTAATTGGGGAAAGTGAATCCTAATTATTCTAGTCACTCACGTTGCTTTTGATGCAGCTTGATCGATCAGACGAACCGCAGCCAAGTGCAGAGCATACACACTGGAGCCTTGATAAGTTTTTTAAGGATTTTAAGCTGTGTTCTTTGTTAAAAAAAAGGAGAACCTCTAGGAATCTCTTTCGGTCCAAGTGGACCTCAATCGAGAAAGCGAGGAGGGGTTAATTTTAGATGATAAGAATTAAACAAAATAAAACAAACATCAAAACACAACTAACAGGTTATCTAATTAGTCCTACCATGCATCTCTTTCCCCTTTCAGGTCAATCGGGAAGTTGTGGGGTAAGTAGTATGATTACTTTGAATTCGTAAAAGATATTGAAATGCTTATGATTCAAAGTATACAATGTTGCAATACAAGACAAAATTAGAAAAAAGTGAAAAAAAGTGCAAAAATCACAAAACGCAGGATCCCCCCTGGGGGGATGGGGAGCTAGCTCGAAAGAGCCTATTCAAACTTGTTTTTTATTATTAAGGGTTACAATAGTCAACAAATTAATTGAAAAAAAGCCGCTTGGTTCTTGTACCGAACGAACCCAAGGGCTTACAAAGTACAACAATAATGATTATAGAAGATGGGGAGACTCCGGGGGGGGTTCGAATGGCCCAAAAATCGCTTTTCGGACAGCACCTCCTCCTCTTTTCGGATGGACCTGCTAAAAACCAGCAAGCGTTAATTAGTGTAAATTGCCCAAAAACACTTTAAGAGTGTCTTTGGACAACCCCCAAAAAACTACCGAAAAAGACTAAATTAAAGTACTTTTTAAGAAAAGACAAAAATAACTCAAGAGGACAAGTCCTCTTGAGGATCTTGGCTAGCTTTGGGGCAGCCAATGCAATGTGCACTTTAGATGCTGGATTTAACTTTTAATAAAGAAAGACTATTCACTTTAAACAAGCTTTTGATTTGGCTTAAATTTGCTTATAAAAAATGAAAGACTTTTACTGCTAGATCTAGTTTTTAAAGAGAAAGGACTTGAATCTTTTTCTTAAATGAAACTAAATCTATGCATGCAGCTCCTATATGTTCAGATTTAGAAAGATATCAGCTTTGAAATAGCAGATCTAAAATATAAAAGCCAAGTAACCAAGGAAGTGTTGATAAAAAGGGAGAAAGAGTGAAGAGGTGGCTTGGTGCCCGAATGATCAACCGTGGAGCTTTCCGGTGGAATGTTGAGGGACTATGCCTTTGAGAAAGTTTGGAGAAAGTGAGGAAGCAAACTAGATCAACACCTTCTCCAAGCTAGGAACCTGCAACTAATCCAAAGGCTTGCCAAGATGCTTGTGAGATCCGGTTAATACATAAACAGAGATATTAGAATAGCATGCATATAATCTTATAAAGCATGTTAAATCTAGATCTCTAGACATGCATAAAAGAAAAAGAGATAGCCAATAAACTTATTAACAAATTCCTTTCCTATCAAGATCATAATAAACTTATTATCAATCTTTTAGCACTGGATCCACAATATCAAAATAAGCAAGTTATGAACAAAGATACAGGTTACCTCAGTGAAACATGGCAATGCTCATCCACACATAATAACATGACACCATCTTGCCTCCAAAGCTTCTCTTTATTTCAACAAAAAGGATGATCAATACAATATTACACAATAGCAAGCCTTTCTTCCCAGCTCTAACTAGCTTGGAAGAGGAAAAAGCTGCTTTATTTATAGCCAGACTGGCCAAGAGGGGCGCATGCCTGACTGAAGGAGAGAATGCAGCTAATGGAGAGTCAAGCCGAGCCTGATTTGATGATGAACTGAGTTTGATTTGATGATGAACTGAGTCTAATTAGATGAACTGAGTTTAACTGGACTAGAACTGCAAATTAGAGTGACACCTCACTCAGTGAACTAAACCAACCAACAAACAACTCCCAGCTTGATCCACACGTGTGGAGGAGAGAGAAAGGAGGGCGCAACCCTAGATCTACATGAGTCAGTTAAGCTCCTCTTCAATCCTGATCATGCCTTTAGTCAAGGAATGGGAACTCCCGGTCAATTTGAAGCCGATGAGACTGACTTTAGTCAAATCAGAGCAAAATCCACTGATTTAGGAATTTGGATTTGCTCCATTATTTAATTAATTTTTAATTAAATTAATTAATATTTGATTTTTTTTTTCGATTTTCTCACTTGAGTGATGGACAAATCACTCAAAACGGGTGCTTTGAGTTAGAAAATGAGCACCCCCATGACTGAATCTGACTTTTAACCCCACTTTTATTACAAGACCAATTTTTCCAATTAGACTATTAAAAAATTAGCCTAAGTTTTGTGGAAAAATTAAAATTAAAAAATTAAAAAAAACAAAACCTAGGGGGACTTAGCACATGTTCATATGACTCGATCATAATGCCTAGCATGTTTATACATTGACACACAGACTCTAATAACCTCAATAGGCCTAAATGCCAAGCCAACCACCCCAACTTTGGAGGTATTGAGTGAAAAACTCAGAAATTATCAGTCGTTTATTCAACAACCAATAATAACCAAGGAAAAAAACACTCTGGGCTGGTCGGATTGACAAATAAAGTCCAAGAGACCAAGTCTTTTACATACACTACCATGCTAGAACATTTTATTACAACTCCCCCAAGGGGGTATGAACATGTGGTAGATAAAAAAAACACTTCCCAGAAGCAAGTCTGAAGGTCTTCTGAAGTCTGAACAAATTATCTTTGTCCGGTTCACCAGGCTCACTTGTTAACACCACCAAGTACAACTTAGGTGGTAACAAACCCTATTGAATATTTTAATTTATAAAGAAAGACCCTCAGAGACAATAAGAAATGTAGGGACAACAAGTTTAAGTTTTCCCTTTGGGCAAACGATATTAGCAGGGAAAGAGCTACAGGTAAAAGTCCTTTTGAATTGGTCTACAAAATGAATGTGACCTTGCCCATGATTTTGAAGATTCATGTATACAAATTGTTGCAACATTTCACTTCAGATCAGCAAGATGTGCAGGCAAAGATAGAACCATTACTTGAGTTGGATGAGTAAAGGAGAATGGCTTTTGAAAAACTCGTAGGTAGTCAAAACAAAACCAAAAAGCATTTTGACAAGGTCCCAGACATGGTCATTCAAAGGAGAGTTTGTTTTGATGTAGGACAAGAGGCATGAAAAACTGGGTGATCATGGGAAGTTTGATAGTTTGTGGCTTTTGTTTTTCGAGATTGAAGCAATTGTTGGCCCAAATACAATCTACTTGTGCCACCTGGATGAAGAAAAGTTGAAATTGCCTGTAAATGGGCAATAAATAAAGCTTACTACTTTTGAAGGCATTTATTGCCTTAATAGGATAGGAGAATTAAGCTCAATGAGCAATACTTACTGAGATATTTTGTTGCTTGATGTTCCCTTTGGCATTTTGGCTCATGCCTCATTTGTAGAGCCTTTTGGAGAATATGGTAGATTAGAAGGAAAACATTTTGAATCCAGGATATTATTTACTGTGTGTGACTGGGATGTGAAGTTTTTGATCCATCCTATCATAGTTTGCTAGTGATTTTGGTTCACTTTGCAGGTGCATCATGCACAAGTACATTTCTTGAATATTTTGAAGTTCTCTGGCACCCTGCAGGGGAGTGTAGTCCCGACTCCCCATATGGATCCACTGTTAGTGCCTAAAAATGTATGGTTCATTTTGCATGCTTCAAGTAGTAATTGGTATTATAAGGGCGCCTAAAGTCTGCAAGCAACACATGGAGAGGTGAACCCTTGCACAAAGTTGAAGATCATTTGCAATTACAAGTGGCAAGCAGTGACTTGGAAAGCATTTCCTCTGTTCAATTTTTGTCTGAGCATGTGTTATCATGCAAATCTACATCAGCAGACCTGTCTAATAATTATAGGCCACCTAACCTTGTCACCGCTAGATGCCTCTGTTTGGATTGGTGCTCTTCCAGTCTTAGGGGGTGTCCCTAAAGGATGTATACTGCCATCTGACTAATAAATCTTCAGAGTCCAAGATGATTAGCACACAAAAGGGGGTGTCCCTAAAGAGTGTATACTGCCATCTGACTAATAAATCTGCAGAGTCCAAGATGATTAGCACACAAAAGACTCACACTTGGGCTGTCTGCAAATGTTCAAGAGCAAGGCTAAATTGATAGTGGTTGAGATAATATCCTTAAGACAGTTATAACAAGGAATGAATGGAATTGGATGGATTGAATGTGCACCTTAGGTGAAGATAAATCAAAATAAGTGCAATTAAAATGGCCATGATACTGCAGTACAATTTAATCAACAAGCAACCAATAGACTCAAGGATCATGAACAAAGCATAATTGGAGCAAAACACATCTTACCCAAGAGATTGATCGCATCATAGTGAGTTAGAAGTGACAGGCTGGCCATAGATCTCCTTGCTTGCAGTGGTGCTAGAAGGGACCATTGCGAGCAGGTTGTATTAATAATATGGATGATAAATAGTTACATTGATGTGCACAGTGTAACATGGATATCTCCTCCATCTTTTGACACTTTGAAACAGCAAAACACAGCTTGGGCAGCTTCTTGCTAGCAGTGACTCTACCCATAATCCATCATATAGGAAGTAAAGCATGGCAGACCATTCTTATTATGTCCGAAAGAAAAGGATAATTGTTTGACCAGCGGAGAACATAGTCTGAAGTACGGTGCTGTGGTTACTGTTGTGACACTTCAAGTAACAGAGAGAGGATAAATAACTGTCAGTGCTCAAGGGCATTGCTTTAGCAATTTTCTTTGAAAGATAATTTAAATAGCAACTCTTTCATAAGAAAAGTCCATCCAGAAAAGCAAGAAAAGCTTATCCAAGCAGTAAGACAAAGCAGGGAAGGAATTGACTCAATTAGGCAGCAAAAAAGTGGATCAAAGCACAAAAAAGCCATCCAAAAGGGAAAAGGGTCACATTCAGTATTATTATAATTATTATTTTGGAAAAATAGGAAGAGAGGAAATACCAAAAAGGGCAAAGTCGATTTTTCTCCAAGAACCTGATCAGGGATTATTACACTTTTGTACCTACTTATTGTCGAATAAAAGAAGACAAATTGAAGCGAAGTCGTAATCGCAATGATGGAAAACACATCTTCAGTAATGAAGTCAAAGCTGCAAGCAACATTGGACGAGTTGGAGCAATATAAGGTGACTAATAAACGTCTACAAGTTGAGGTTAAGACAATGAAAATTGTCGCTTAAAAGATCAAAATCGACAGCTGGAACTAACCAGAAGAGATAACGAGAAAATGTTATCTAATAATGATAAAGAAATCTCTTGTTTAAAAGTTCACAATCAAAACCTAGAAGGCCAAATCAGAAATTTAAAAAATGACGACAATTCACCATACAGAAGCGATAATGATTTGGAAGAAGAAATAAAGCGTCTAAACAAGCTCATCATGGACAAAGCCACTGAGTTGGCGCAAGTCTGCAGAACATTAGAAAGTCAAGAAGCAGAGATAGCTCGACTTCAACAACAGATTAGTGAACTCCAGCAGAAAGAGAATGACACTAAAAAGACGCACAAATTGGAGATTACAGTGGTCAAAAGCACATTATCAAATAACACTGAAGAAATATATTGGTTAAGAAACCATAACAAGACATTAATTGGAAAAATCAGGAAGTTAAAAAAAAAGTACTAAGAAGATAGAGCAATCAAACGATGATACCGAAGGGAAACTACCGGATAAAGAGGAAGAAAACCAAAACCCGAGAAATTTTAATCAAGAACTAGAGGAACAAGTCAAGAAGTTAAAAGAGGACAAAACGTCGCAAGACGAAAGGTGGTTAGAAAAGATTGAGAGTGTGCAAATCCAGAAGGAAGCATCTAGACTCACCGAAAAACAAATTCAAGTTGATAAAGAAGAAACAAAAACGAATTCAGTCCTCATCACAGTTCAAAAAGAAGTTAATCCAGTAGAACAACAAACAATAAAAACTTCTTATCGACATCCCAACTATAAAAATCATTTTGACCAACGACAGGGTCAAAATGAACATAAACAGGGAAGTTATGATTTCAGATGCGAAAAAACACAAAATCTACAACCTAAACAAAAAATAGGAAGATTTATTCAGCAAGGCAACCAACAATCAACTCCAATGAAAGCAAATCTCGGATGGATAACTTTCGAGGAAATGCGACATGTTAGTTCAGGGACTCGAAAGTTATATTGCCATGTTTCGTCAAGTGTCGGAGTTACAGGTTTAGAGAAACATGAGAAGATGTTACGAACAAAAATAACTGATAAGTCCTTCACTAAACAAATATTTGAGGACAAAGCTTCCCTTAAGGGGAAGGCATTGTTGCAAACATAAAACAATAAATATCTAATAATTTACAATAATCACTAAATAAATATTGTTTATAAATTATGAGGAGATGCAACGCCTCAATAAATGTGCTCAAGCTATATTTAAGTGTGCCATTCATTGTAATGTACATTATCTATTATTCAATCTATTTATTATTACTTATCAGAATATGGACTACCGACTACTTGTGGGCATTTTAGATTTATTACGGGAGTTAAGAAGTTTTTACGCTTCAAATCTGCATGCTAAACTAGATGAGATCTGACCTGGATTTACTTGGCAAAACCAAGGTGGCTACCAATTATAAAAGCAATGTGAATTTGAGCCTTGTCCAGCATGCAAAGGAGACAGGGTTACGCCCAGCAAGGAAGGTGGAACTAAATTTCTCTATTTGGTAACTATAGCAACAACGATCCTTTACCAGATTTCCTTAGTATGAAAGAATGGGTTATAGCAAAGAGGACTAGGCATGAAACTTTGAATGATTTAACAAAACTGGTAATTACAACCAAAGGCAAATCGAACCAGCACTCTTTGTTTGACCATTCCAACCAACTTGTTTTAGTATCTTTCTTAACAAGTTTGAGCCAGGCTGTTACATGCATAAGGGCATTCAATGGATATTTTCTTACTAGATCACTTTTGGCCTAAGTTGCCAGAAACATCACCCCCCCACGTCCCTAGGTCGTTTCCTGCTGGAAACGCGGAAATGCGTACCGTACAGCATGGAAACGTGTTTCCGTACGGACAAGCCCATTTCCTTAAAATGAAACACATTTCCTCCGTATAAAAACGCGTTTCCAATACGGATGTGGTCCGAAAAGTTACGTTTCCAAGAAAACTTTGCTTGGTTGATTAAAATTATCGCCTTATTCAGTAGTAATTGGTATTATTAAATGGTAATATTAAATTCTTTAAGTAAAAGGACTATGAAAAATGAAAGACAAGGAGAATGTCACTTTTACTTAAATTTTTAACATTACCATTAATTGTTTCAGGATGTTTGAGAGTGATTCCAACTTCATTGGACTTCATATGCAAAAAGTAGAATTTTAGATCCCATTCAAAATTCAGTCGATTTAAGAGTTTCCAGGATTTCAGGATTACAAAGTTTCCATTAGTTTCTATCATGTATGAGGGTATGGAATTGACATTTAATCAAACACATCAACCCCTGTATGTACCTTGATCTTGGTAGTGTTGATCCTTGAACTCCTTTGTCTTGACCTTAATATGAATGTATTCTTCACTTAAGCAAAATCAGTTATTAAGCATGGGAAGCTTTTTCTACCTTATTTTAACGATTGGGTTAGGAAGTTTCATCAAAATTGTAGCGTGTTGAGTCGTTTACTAAGTAACTAATGTCCTTGGAAAATCAACTTTGAGATTTGAGTTAGAAGCAAGGGCTAGAGCCTAGAGGAGGGAGGCATAGGGTGCTATTAATGAATAGGATCCCAATATAGGCAATGATTTGCCAACATGTATGATTTATGTTTCACATTCATTTTTTTAAATGTCGTTGCTCATATATATATATATATATATATATATATATATACTAAGTCACCGCATTCGGCGTTTTTTTGCCTTCATATTCGAAATTCGCCGAATTTTCTGGATGCCCGATTTTATTGCTTGAAAATCGGCGATTATATACTAAGTCACCGCATTCGGCGTTTTTTTGCCTTCATATTCGAAATTCGCCGAATTTTCTGGATGCCCGATTTTATTGCTTGAAAATCGGCGATTATATACTAAGTCACCGCATTCGGCGTTTTTTTGCCTTCATATTCGAAATTCGCCGAATTTTCTGGATGCCCGATTTTATTGCTTGAAAATCGGCGATTATATACTAAGTCACCGCATTCGGCGTTTTTTTGCCTTCATATTCGAAATTCGCCGAATTTTCTGGATGCCCGATTTTATTGCTTGAAAATCGGCGATTATATACTAAGTCACCGCATTCGGCGTTTTTTTGCCTTCATATTCGAAATTCGCCGAATTTTCTGGATGCCCGATTTTATTGCTTGAAAATCGGCGATTATATACTAAGTCACCGCATTCGGCGTTTTTTTGCCTTCATATTCGAAATTCGCCGAATTTTCTGGATGCCCGATTTTATTGCTTGAAAATCGGCGATTATATACTAAGTCACCGCATTCGGCGTTTTTTTGCCTTCATATTCGAAATTCGCCGAATTTTCTGGATGCCCGATTTTATTGCTTGAAAATCGGCGATTTTCAAGCTTTAATCACAAGACGGCCGCGCGTAGAGGAACCTGGACATGTAAGTTGCCTGCGGGAAGAGGAACTTCAACGCGTAAATTGGCGAGTGAAGAGGAAATAAGAAATCGGAGGTACAAAATCGTTTTTTCTGAAATTGGTCATCCCGCGCATGCAAAGCCCACCGTGAATAATGTCGCGAGTAAACCTTACCGTGAGTGTCAGGTTGCTATCGTGAGGGCTATGACTCCTGAGCAGACTGTATAGGTCGTCATTGTGCGAGGCTCTCAGCAATGTTAGTGGGAACTTGGAAGTAGCAGGCGACAGTCTCAACCACGAGCCACGCGATAGCCACAAGACGGCCGCTTTTAATGTTGGTGTTCAATGTTCAGGAGGATGGCATTAAGACAGTGGAGTTTAATGTTCACGACGTTTAATGTTCACGACCATTGTTCGCGTTCAATGTTCAATGAGGGAAAAATTAAACTAGCTTTTTAGAAAAGCATAGACTAAACGGTTATCATATTACTAAATTATATTGAATAATGATATAAGCTGATTATCATATTTAAAGAAATAAAAAATCTATTTAGTAAGTTAAAGAACTATAAAATCTAATTAATAACAAGTTAATCTAATTAATAATAACTTAGCTTATTTCAAAAACTTATGTATAATTATATTTATTAAAAAAAATTATATAAATTTTTTAATTTTAAAATTTTATAGTATATCGAACTTAATGTCGAATTTTATGGCCAAATTTTTTATTGTCGATTTTTTGTCGATTTTCAAGGTCTCCGAATTCGAACACGAACTCGAACCAGGTGACTTAGTATATATATCGCATTTCCCCATTTCCAAAATTTGGGGGGTCACGTTTCCAACGCGTCCCTGTTTTGGAAACTCGTCCCTGTTTCCCCGTTTCGTGCAACTTAGCTTTTGGCATCATAAATTCCCAGTTTTTTGAAGTCTTCTGTTCAACATAATTTGGAGGGATATCAGATAAGGACAGATCCGAGAATAAGGAATGCTAGCAAATTTATATTCCTTTCCAAGCATTCAGTACTTTTCCTCACCTGTACGCTGACCTCTATAACTTCTTGTACTGTTTCTAGAATTCACTGTGTGATAAAGGCCACTGGTTTCACATTTTTAATTCGTCTCACTGCTGCCAACAGATGTTACGCATACCTCTTCATTGAATTCCTTTGAAAAAACATGAATAATGAGAAGCATCTTTCATGTAGCATGAGGTCACATAACTTAGCCATGGGAAAACCTTTCTCATAAGTTAATTGGACAAAAGAGGTCGAACTTTGCCTTCAAGATTAGTTTGCATGCATGAATAAATCATTGACTAAGAGTTATTGCTTTATGCTTTAATAATTTTTACTAAATGAGCTATTCTTGTTTGACAATATTAGCAGAAATAGTTTGTTTTGGGGTCTTTTTTGGCTTGGTAAGTGTTACCGGCTGAAATAGCTGGCCTAGCCACTGGTAAGCAAATATAGGAGAAAGTGACCACTGTTACCTTTAGTCACTTCTCCAAACTACTTTGGAGAGTCGGAACCTCCAAGGGGAGAGCCCTTCTGCAAGACACTTGGAAAGCACAACTATATCTTTCTATAACAATATTAGTGACCAGTGTCTTTATGGAGTCAATTTGAGGAATCAAGAAGACATATTGTATAAACCAATATAATCTTGTAAGCACAATTAGTATATCAACTTCAGGCAAATGTAAATGTAATCAGTAATATAGAGTAAAAAGGCATCAAGTAGCAAGTCTATCTAAACACTTTGAACTTGAAACAAATATGACCATTAACTATCATTCACTTTCATCATTCATATGTAAGGCATCCCATTAGCCAATCATTTTGAACAAACAATATCTGATAAAATTAACAATATGACAGCCAAGACAAAGAGTGCTACCATCCAATGTATTACAGTGGTAGAAAGTACCAAATGACATGAATATAGATCACTTTTTTGAATAATTATAAGACTGTTCACGCATAACAAAATGAGTACAGTATACATCTGAAAATGATGTCTGAAACGTACTGTAAAAATACTCCAAGCAGTGTGGACTCAATACATATAACATATAAAAAATCAAACCTTTGTTAACTACCTGATCGACTAACCTCTTGACCTCTGTTTGTGTGTTTGCTGCAGGTTTTTGAATTCTAACCACTAGTCGACAATCTGCAATAAAATTGCAGACTTAAGGAGTAGTGGGAAGGGGCTGTCTTAGGGCTGTCACAGCCCTATTTTGGGGCTGCAAAAGGAGGCCTTAGAGGCTCGCCCTTGATCGTGGAGTGAGGCTTAAGGGAAGGGATGTTTTAGGTCTAGTTAGGGGGCTGTTAGGTTTAGCAGCAGTAAGGAAAAGGTAGCAGTAGGCAGGTTTAGGGATTTTGAATCGGGCCGAGGGTGGAAGAGGGTAGAAGGAAGGGAAAAGAGACAGCCCTAAGGCTGCTAGGTTTAGAGATGGGGGAGAGAGAAGACTTAGGACTGTTTTTAGGGTTTTTTAGGGCAAATTTCAAAGTTTTTAGAAATTTTGTATTCTTAGGGTGTCGAGAGCTTAAAAGGCCAAGCCAAATTTATAGGGAGGAGGACCGAAATTTTAGGGAGGCCAAAATTTGAAAAACAAATATTTTTTGATTTTTTAGGGTTTGAAACATGAATTTTCAGACCTAATTCTAACCTTAATTCTACCATGAAAATGCAAATTTACACATGCAAATGCAAGAGATTTGAAGGAAAAGAGGTTTTGGCCCTTGGGACAAGGGTTTTAGGTTTCACCCTAACCCTAGGGCATCTAAGGAGGTGACTAACCTTCTTTTTGAGAAGCCTATCCTAGGTTTAACAACAAAACCAAAAGGCCAAAGGTTCTAACCCTAGAAGGACTCCTATGAGGGACACACTTCTACAAACCAAGGTGACTAAAGGTTGAAAAATGACCTAGCCAAGACAAAATGCAGCTCTAACAGCTACCATTCAATCCATAAACATACATCATTCATCAACATTTAACAAAGGGAGATAAAAAAAACCCTAGATACCTCCTTGTGCAAGTGTTTAGCCAACAAATCATAGCATCACCTTTAGCAAGAGCATAGAACCAAAGAAAATTCAAGAAATTGCCATCAAACCCTTAAAATCATCTTCCTCAAGAGGGGCGCATCACTTCTAAAGAACCCTAGTAGGGTAAAATAAGTGCATATTGTTTGATCCCACTTGTCTTATGTTCAAATAAAGCGAGGAGGTTTATTTATAGCCTCTCACACTCACTTTACAAAAATATCGAGGTCGACATGCCTTTAAAATGTCAACTTAAAATTATAACAAAAATAATATAAAATAATTCAAAAATGGCCTAAAGAAGGCTTATAGTAGGCTACCTGGGGTATTTTTTCCCAGGTGCCTAAAAGTGCCAAAAATAAGCCAATCACTCTGAACGGGCGTCATACCCCATCTAACCCCGAAAATGCTGCAAAATCCCTCAACACCCTCCTCAAAGTGGCAGTACGGCCTGGGTGGAAGGATGTTGTCATTTGAGGAAGGAGGCCAAAGAGAGATTGCGCAAGTCAGCTGAAGGACTAGGAGGGTGTGGCTGTGAAGGGAGACCAAGGTCTCACAGTTGAAACAAAGGCCACCGGTGCAAGGAAACAAGGTGTGGGTTCATGTGACCCAATGATCAACCCTTAGGAGCCCCAGACACCAACCCCAAGGTTAAAAACCCTATTAAAGGGTAGTCAGTAGTGCCATTAAGCCATAGTACTCCTAAAGGAAAAACCAAAGGGCTCGACCATGGCCACTACTGTTGAATAACACCCCTCCTAGTAAAAATAATGGCCTGTCTCTCTCTGGGGCATATCTGAAGGTGTGTTGGGTACAAGTGCAACGTAACACTGGCTCCAATTGTGGGACGAGTGCTCTTCCCTGGAGTGCTCGAGAACCTGTGAATCTTGTGATACTTGTAGACCTACACACATATCGTATATCCAAGGGGATTAAAAGCATCTTGAAGCAGACACTTCCATTCTGCCTTGTCCAAAACAATGAAATGCAACTAACTAAGTCATGAAAGAACATCAAATGCAATGCACAGGTAACGGTAATATGCCTAGACTCAAATGAGGCTATCCCTACCTGCGCTAAACATGGTAATCAAAACGGGTTAAGTGTAATCATACCACCAATGTAACCAATAGAGTAGGCAATTCATACTTGACCTTTTTTTACCTTTGTCTTTAGATACAATCCACGATAAAATCTCATCAATGACAAACCAAGCATGTACCAAGATCTTCATTCGAATGGGGAAGAAAAGCTGAACCACTATAGGAACTTGGTAGCCTCGGCATTGGTGCCATGGAGAGGGATTGCTCTGACAAGCTTTGTTGATCTATGCTTCTACTAGACTTATGTATGGGACACCTCCATCATACATCAACATCAAGAAATGTTTTTGCTTGAAACTGATCATCATATTCTGAGGTTGAGAGGCCATTAGTAAAGCAGGACCTCGCAAATCTTCATATGTGAGCCGCAACCTATCCCTGCATCTACCTAAGCATTTCTTTGGATATACAAGTATATCACTTGTCTTTGTAATGATCATGTTAGTTTCCCAAATAATCCTTGAAATTTTGAAATTGTCAGCTATAAAGTTCATACCTTCCTGCTTCAAATGAAAAGATAAACAATAAATGCTATGAAACTGATGAGTGAAAGTCATACCTGTCCACGTATCTGTCTCGATCTTGTTGAAATGAATCATTAAGGACTTACCGAGATATGATAGAAAGGATTGAATAACTCGTGCAAGATTTTCTGAGGAACACAACGGGGGACAATTATTTGGGCTTGTCATAGATTGCAAAGAACAGTAGGCCTGGCCCACTAGAATGGATGACGACCCACTCAACTCTGTATCTGTATAACATGCCACACTTCTCTTAGGGAAACAAGACGAAACTAAGTCGTATAGCACATCGTCAAGAGAGTGTTTTCCCAAATCTTCATACTCTGTATCATATTGAGGTATTTGGGTATGGAAATCATTTGTAACGTCTGGTGGTGCTTCATGTTCAACTATAGTGGCACAAGGATTGATCCATTCTTTGTCATTAGCATCATAACGAGATGGAATAACCATATCTTGTTCAATAGGGCCTTCACAGATTATGTCTTTGATATCCCTACTTGGGGTGATTGAAAGTTCTTCATCCCAATTAGTGTCAAATTTTGGCTCAAGCTGATTCATATTAGTTTCATCTACTTCTTCTCTGTCACTGCAAAATTTGGAGACAATGCTACCCAGTCTCGAAGAATCATAGAGAGGCAGACCCAAAATGTCCAATAATCATTGTCGTCAAAATTTTTGTCATCATGTTTTAGAAGGCCTGAGATGTCATAAGAAATTGCTATGTGCTAGCAAGAACTCACCCTTTCCTTCTGTTCTTCAACTTCTTCAACTAGGACTTCTGGATCTTCATATGTAGGACCACAATCATACTCGTTTGCATGAGAAACTTTGTCTTCGGGCATTGTGCTTGAGATATCATCGGTTAGATCTTGAACAATAGCTTCTTCAACCTAATCTTCGTTTTGGATTTCCTTACTGAACAAGCTCCTTACATGCTCGACATGAGGCATCCATCTATGTTGTTTTCCAGGGCACCAATGTCTAATGAATAGTTCAATAAATTGTAGAAGAGAAGATATCTTAGTTTTCGGCAGGTTTGTGAACCAAACGTGGGCCTTTCCTTCTAGGTGAAGGGTGAACAATCTCATATAAACACCCTTCCAATTCAACTTCCTCTGGGAATAACAACAAAAACTTCGCGACCAGTTCTTCGGCATAATCCTCATTTTGATCACTGAAGGGCTTCCATAGTTTATGTCGTAGTCCGTCTAAGTAATCAGGGAACTTTGATAGGTCAAGCAGAGCGAAATATACTCTTCCATTTCTGCAACAATTGGATTATGAGGTCTTTAAATTCAAATTGAACATCCCCTTTGATTCCTTTGGTAGGACCATCCTGTATCTGGTTGTTTCCCAAAGTCTCTTCCCACATATGGTTGATCACGGCCTTTTTTACATGTTCCTCCATATCATAATCCCAATCCCTACTTAATGCATCGATCAACTGCCTGAGTGAAGAAAAAAATTGCGAGGAAATCCTTCATACCAGTCAAGTTGTCCTCTAAGTAGAGAGATAGCAGGAAGAGCTTTATTTTGATATCTTCATGTACAATATTGCTTGCTTGGAGAATTGTATGAATGCCCAAACATGTGTTGCTGCATGATAACTTATATTCATGAAATAATGGAAAAAGTGCTTTCCAATCATCTTCAATAACATACTGGTGTGGATATCCCGGAATGCATGAGAGATCCAATATATTCATCCACAATTCGTAAGCAGATGCCATATCATCAGGCTTCCTTGTCTTCATAGAGCACTTCTTTTATTTTTCTTTAGTTGGAGTCTTAGGAGAGACCTGCCAAATTAGCTCAACAAATCCCACCAAAGTACCTAAAAAACAAGGGCGTACTTGAGATAATGGTGATTGAGCTCTTGTGGAGTCGCCAGGTAAGATCTACAAGATTAGTCCTTGACAATAATATTTTCAAAATACCAAGAAAGACTTACCTCAACCTTTCTTACTGAATGTGACTTACCTCAATTTTTCTTACTGAATGTCATTCTTGCTAGGGGTGTGAATGACTCTGGATCAACTGTTTCAAATTTTGAAATGTTTCCCCGACAATGATGCCAAAAATGTTACCGGATGAAATAGCTGGCCTAGCCATTGGTAAGCAAATATAGGAGAAAGTGACCACTGTCACCTTAGTCACTTCTCCAAACTATGGAGAGTCGGAACCTCCAGGGTGAGAGTCCTTCTGCAAGACACTTGGAAAGCACAACTATATCTTTCTATAACAATATTAGTGACAATGTCTTTCTGGAGTCAATTTGAGGAATGAAGAAGACATATTGTATAAACCAATATAATCTTGTAAGCACAATTAATATATCAACTTTAGGCAAATGTAAACGTAATCAGTAATATAAAGAGTAGAAAGGCATCAAGTAGCAAGTCTATCTAAACACTTTGACCTTGAAACAAATATGACCATTGACTATCATGCACTTTCATCATTCATAGAATCATATGTAAGGCATCCCATTAGCCAATCATTTGCAACGGACAATATGTCTGATAAAATAAACAATATGACAACCAAGACAAAGAGTGCTACCATCCAATGTGTTACAGCAGTAGAAAGTACCAAATGACATGAATATAGATCACTTTTTTGAATAATTATCAGGTAATTATAAGACCGTTCACGCATAACAAAATGAGTAGAATACACGTCTGAAAATGAAGTCTGAAACGTACTGTAAAAATGCTCCAAGCAGTGTGCACTCAATACATATTACATATAAAAAATCTAACCTTTGTTAACTACCTGTTCGACTAACCTCTTGACCTCTGTTTGTGTGTTTGCTGCAGGTGTTTGAAGGCTGCCCACCTGTGGACATTGTGCAATAAAATTGCAGACTTAAGGAGCAGCGGGAAAGGACTGCCTTAGGGCTTTCACAGCCCTATTTTGGGGCTGCAAAAGGATGCCTTAGAGGCTCGCCCTTGATCTTGGAGTGAGGCTTAAGGGAAGGGATGTTTTAGGTCTAGTTAGGGGGCTGTTAGGGTTACAGCAGTAAGGAAAAGGTAGCAGTAGGCAGGTTTAAGGTTTTTGAATTGGGCCAAGGGTAGAAGAGGGTAGAAGAAAGGGAAAAGAGACAGCCCTAAGGCTGCTAGGTTTAGGGATGGGGGAGAGAGAAGACTTGGGACTGTTCATAGGGTTTTGTAGGGCAAATTTCAAAGTTTTTAGAAATTTATATTTTTAGGGTTTCCTAAAATTTCGCCCTAGGGTTTCTAGGGCTTAAAAGGCCAGGCCAAAGTTATAGGGTGGATGACCGAAATTTTAGGGAGGCCAAAATTTGGGATTTTTATTTTTATTTTTTAGGGTTTTAAACATAAAATTTCAGACCTAATTCTAACCCTAATTCTACCATGAAAATGCAAATTTACACATGCAAATGCAAGAGATTTGAAGGAAAAGAGGTTTTGGACAAGGGTTTTAGGTTTCACTCTAACCCTAGGGAAAGTAAGGGGGCGACTAGCCTTCCTTTTGAGAAGCCTATCCTAGGTTTGACAACAAAACCAAAAGGCTAAAGGTTCTAACCCTAGAAAGACTCCTATGAGGGATGTACTTCTACAAACCAAGGTGACTAAAGGTTGAAAAATGACCTCGCCAAGACAAAATGTAGCTCTAATGGCGACTATTCAATCCATAAATATACATCATTCATCAACATTTAATAAAGAGAGATCAAGAAAAACCCTAGATACCTCCTTGTGCAAGTGTTTAGCCAACAAATTATATCATCACCTCTAGCAAGCACATAGAACCAAAGAAACTTAAAGAAATTGCTATAAAACCCAAAAATCATCTTCCTCAAGAGGGGCGTATCACTTCTAAAGAGCTCTATTAGGGTAAAATAAGTGCATATTGTTTGATCCCACTTTTCTTTTATTCAAATGAAGTGAGGAGAGGTTTATTTATAGTCTCTTACACTCACTTTACAAAAATATCCAGGTTGACATGCCTTTAAAATGTCAATTTGAAATTATAATTTGTCAACTTAACATTATAACAAAAATAATATAAAATAATTCCAAAATGGCCTAAAGTAGGCTTATAGTAGGCTACTTGGAGTATTTTTTCCCAGGTGCCTAAAACTACCAAAAATAAGCAAATCACTTTGAACGAAAGGCTGTAATGAGTTGGAGGGATGGCGTCATGCCCCATCTAACCCCGAAAATGTTGTAAAATTCCTCAACGCCCTCCTCAAAGTGGCAGTACGACCTGGGTGGAAGGATGATGTCATTTGAGTAAGGGGGCCAAAGAGAGAGTGCACCAGTCAGCTGAAGGACTAAGAGGGTGTCTGAGATCACTGTGAAGGGAGACCAAGGTCTGATAGCTGAAACAAAGGCCACCGATGCAAGGAGGCAAGGTGTGGCGTCATGTGACCCAGTGATTGACCACTAAGAGTCTCGTCAAAATCTTTATGTCTTGTGAATCTTGTTGTGCTTGTTATTCTTTCAGTCAAAGATCCTAATTTAATTTGAATTAAAGTACAAACTCTAACATGGTATCATAGCTACTCTGAAAGAAAGCATTGTGCAACAACAAGATACTAGGGCTTCCTAGTTCAAGGTATTCTCTCCACAGATCATCAGGAAAAGAGGGCTAGGCTAAGTCGCCCTAGAAGGGCACATCTTTTGGAGGAAGCATAACTAAATTTGAAGAAGTTTCATTTTCGACCCAAACACTTGTACCGAGAGAAACTAGGACGAGTGTTTGGGAGAAACTAGGGCATCCGATTTTTGGAGTTTCCCTCCACTGAATTTGGCAAAGGATCTCACTGAACAACTCGCCTCAAGGAGGCACATTTTTCTATCTAGACAGACTTCCAAGATTCCAAGTTTGGAAAATTAGGGTTTCTCTATGGAACCCTAGGTCAGCCATCTCCAGAACCAGGTTGGGCATCTCATATTGGTAAGATCTAAATCCCTACTATTTGCCTTTGAGTTTCTTATTTCAAAATGACTCACCACACCCATCTTGAGATAAGCTTGGGGGAGTTGACAACTTTCGAGCATGGAAGTATAGGGTCTCCCTGATCCTTGAAGAAAATGATTTGGACAAGTATATCGGTGAGAAAGTTCCATCTCCAGAGGGAGATGAAGCTAAGGCTATCCATAAGAAGAACTTGGTCAAGGCCAAGAGAACCATTGCAGATTCTATTAAGGATAATGTCATCCCTCATTTGTCATCTTTGAAGACACCCCAAGGAAGTGTTCGATGCTTTGACGAAGCTATTCGAAGGAAAGAACACCAATTGAAAGATGACATTAAGGAACCAACTCAAGAATGTGAAAAGTAAGACTTGGCCAATGTCATCCAACTCACTAAGCGGGTATGTATATTTTGTTTCCTTTATAAATGACTTCTCCCGTAAGACTTGGATCTATTTCTTGAAAAGTAAAAATGAGGTATTTAGGAAGTTCAAGGAATTCAAAGCCTTGGTTGAAAATCACACTAAGAGGAAGATCGACTCTGCGGTTAGATAATGGTAGAGTTTTCACCTCGAAACAATTCAAGGAACTTTGCAGAGAATCTGGGATTAAGAGGGAGTTGAGCACTCCCTACAATCCTCAACAGAATGGCGTTGTAGAACGAAAGAACTGTTGCCGCCTTACACACACCTGGGTCACGTGGCAGAAATCTTCAAGCCACTCGGTGTGTCCTTGGGGGCAAGTCTCGAGTCAAGGTTGTCACCTTGTTCTTGAGTCTTGACTCCTCTGTTTAGGCTCAACTCCTAACGAAGCCAAGGCGGGTAGACCCTATTAAGTTACTAAGGCTAATTACTTAGTATGGTGATGTTAAACTGAATGAATTACTTAGGAGTTTGAAATTTAACCATAAACAACCATAAATGACAAGATACAAAATGAGCACACGAAAGCACAATGCTGAGACACAATATATATATATATATATATATATATATAGCAAGAAAATAACCAGTGTTCTAAAATGGAGTCAAAATAAAATCAATGTACTTGCATGTGCTTGGAGTGAATGTTTTGCAATTGCCTCATGGTATGTTTTAAGTTAATGTGAGATATGAGTTGATTAAAATTAGGCGAAGGGGTGGACTCCAGATATACCCGAGAGTACTTGGAGTATGTCGAAAACTAAACCTTCACAGCTACCTGCAAGGAATATGTGGGCTGAATGGAGTCTCTGGGGCTATTGTTCATAACGCACCCGTTAGGGTGTGACAGAGATCGGTGCCCCGAGGTCACTTTTCAGAAGTTCCCGCTTCCTTTGGGTATTTTGCCACCGTAATGGTTTGATCTAGGTGTTGGATTTTCACCTGATGGTTTGTCAATTTGGGAGAGTGAATCCTAATTATACTAATCATTCAAGTGCTTTTGATACAACTTGACTGATCGGACGAACCGCAGCCAAGTGCAGAGCATACACACCCGAGTCTTGTCAATTTTAGTAAATTTTGAGATGGATGTTCTTGTTAAAAAGAAAACCCTCCAGGAACCTCTTTCGGTCCAACTGGACCTCAATTGGGGAATCAAGGAGGGGTTGATTTTATTATGGTTACTGAAACAAATGATGATAGCAAATGAAACATAAAAAGAAAAGCAAACCACAATTTTCTAATTAGACTACCACGAACCTTTCTTCACCTTTAGGTTCAAAAAGAGGTTCGTGGGGTAAGTATTAAAGTTACTTTGAAACCAATAGAAATGGAATATGGAATTGATTTTAAATCAAAGTATACTACCCTGCAGATTAATGCTACGCTAGATTGAAAAAAGACAGAACAAAAAGCAAAAAATGACACGGACGCAAATCCCCCTAGGGGAGATGGGGAATGGGCTCGAAAGAGCCTATTCAGAATTATTTTTATTACCAGCGGTTACAATATCAACAAACTGATATGATGCCTCTTGATTCTTATACATAATGAAACCAAGAGCTTACAAAGTGCAAAAATTAAAGATTTCAGTCAAAAAGGGAGACCCTTGGGGGGATTCAGAAGGCCCAAAAATCACTTTCGAGCAGCAGCTCCTCTTTTTTGTTATACTTGCTAAAAACCAGCAAGCTTATTAGACTGAAATATGCCCAAAAGCACTCTGAAAGTACCTTTGGGTCAGCTTACTTTTAACCAAAAAAAGCTAAGTAAAAACTAGTTAAAAAAGGTAAAAAGGGAACCAAGGAAAGCAAACTTTCCTTGGGATCTTGGCTTGCCTTTTAGGCAGCCAATATGATGTGCACTGATTGCTAGATTTATCTTTTATAACAGAAAACAAAAATCTAATGCATGCAAGCTACAAATTCTCTTTAAAATTCCATGCAAAAATGACGATTTCCCTAAAGCTAGATCTAGAATGCTTATGAAACCTTTTAAGAACAAGATCTTAGATTATGGGCTTTGAAAAGATAGATCTATGTTAAATTTACTTTAAGATGATAGATCTAAACAATATCAAAGCTGTGAACAAAGTAACCGGGTAAAAGAATTGATTTTGAAGGAGGAAGAGGAGGAGAGAAATGCTGGTAGCCTTGAAGATCCACCGTGGAGCTTTCAGGTGGAATGTCGAGGGACTATGCCTTTGGAAGGTTTTGGAGAGAGTGAAGAAGCAAACTAGATCAGCATCCTCTCCAATCTAGGAACCTGCAGCTCAGCTGAAATCAAAAAACTTGTCGAAATACTTGTAAGATCCGATTAGTACATACATAGAGATTCAGAATAACATGCATATAAACTTATAAAACATGCTGAATCTAGATCTCTAAACATGCATCAAAGGAAAGAGATGGCCAATAAACTTATTGAAAAGCACCTTTCCTATCAAGATTATAATAAGCTTATTATCAATCTTAGCAATGAATCCACAAGCAATCAGCAAATTATGAACATAGATACAGGTTACCTCAGTAAAAATTGGCAATGATCATCCACACATACAATGGCATAACACCGTCTTGCCTTCAAAGCTTCTCTTTATTTCAAATGAACAATAACAACAGTACAATAGCAGCAGCACCTCATTCCCAGTTCTAACTAGCCTGGAAGAGGGAGCTTGTGCTTGGATTTATACAAAAAACAGGAGATCTAGCCCAGGGGGGCGCAAAGCCCAAGGAGACAGATCAAATCAGCTGATGGAGAGTTAATCAATGCAGATCTGAAGCTGAACTGAGCCTACTTGTCAACCGGGGGGCTGATTGAGTTGACACATCAACACATAAACCGACACATTAGTCCACAGAGCATCCAAGAGAGTCCACACGTGTGGAGGAGAGAGAGAGGGCGCAATTCTCCATAAAGACTGCTGAAGATCAACTCTGGATCTGATTTCAGTCAAGGATTTGTCAGATCCAGTCAATCTGGTTCAGATTTGACTGATTTCAATCAAATTGGCTGAGAATCCACTGATCTATGATTTTGGATTTGCTCCATTATTCATCAATTTATTAATTAAAATAATCAATAAATGATTTTTTGGGGCTTTCTGACCTGAGTGATGGAAAATCACTCGAAACTAGGAAATAGTGGGTCCATGGGTTTACATGGTGCTCTTAGCTTGAAAATGAGCACCTACATGACTGAAATTGATTATTTGACTCACTTTTATTACAAAATCAATTTTTCCAATTAAACTATTAAAAAATAGCCTAAGTTTTGGAAAAATTAAATTTTAATAAAAAGCACTGAAAAAACTAAAAAATTGAAAAATTGAAAAAACCTAGGGGGACTTATACATGTTCATATGACTCGACCATGATGTCTAGCATGTTTATACATTGACACATAGACTCTAATAACCTCAATAGGCCTAAATGCCAAGCCGACCACCCCAACTTTGGAGGTATGGAGTGAAAAACTCAGAAATTATCAGTCGTTTATTCAACAACCAATAATAACCAAGGGAAAAAACACCCTGGGCTGATCAGTTTGACAAATAAAGTCTAAGAGACCGAGTCTTTTACAGACACTATCATGCTAGAACATTTATTACAATTCCCCCATGGGGTATGAACATGTGATATAGTATAACAAGCACTTCCTAGAAGTACTTCCAAAGGTCTTCTGAAGTCCGAACAAGTTATCCTTGTCCGGTTCACCAGGTTCGCTTGATAAAAAACTACTAAGTACAACTTAGGTGGTAACATTTTGGCTCCAACTGTGGGACATGTGCTCGATCTAGTCTTTAAGGCAAGGAGAGGATATGAGAACACTGGAATCTCTGGTTTATATACCCTGTAAAAACATCTCAACTTGACAAGAAAAACCTTAGTAGCACAAGTTTTATAAAAACCCAAACGAACCATTAAGCTGATTTATTTAAACAAAATAAATGTAACTAACTAAACGAAGCAAAGTTTTATTATAGCTAAGTATAAAATAGAAATGCAGAAAGTAAATGCTCTCTTTCAAGGAGCTTATTTTCCTACTCTAAGCATGATATAAAAAGGGTTAAGTGTAATTAGAAATCCAATGTAACCACCTAAGCATTTTATTAACATAATTTTTTTTTTCCTTGTCTTTGGTTACCAGCCAAAGTAAGGATACTTTATTCAGAAATTGCAAACTTGCGTGATGATTCAGAATGGGCGGGATGGATGGGAGATCATAGGCATGAATAATGTCATAAAAATTCTTCCCCAACTTGTATGTGCTCATGCAGGTTGCTTCTATCCATGACTGGATAGGACTGATATACCAATCAGAATGATGGGGCAGACTGACTACATCATCATACTGATCATCGGGGCTTATCAAATGATAACTTGTTGTACAAGCCCCAAGTAGCTCCAAATCATAAGGAACCTCTATATGTGAAAAAGATGGCTGAGACTGATATTCCACTGACTGCATCGCATCTGACTTTTCACAATACTATTTCTCAATGTCTTCATTACTGATACCCTTGTGCGGCTCTGCATGGAATGACTCTGAATGATCACATGAAAATTCTGAATGCTCCTCTTCCATACTAAGGTTTTCCCAGGCATCTAGATCCGTGCTCCCCTCTATGGATGTATCGTAGAGTGGACTTCCACAAATTTTTGAATAGACACTCCCATTATTGGACATATCATGGATGGGATTCTCCATAAGATTTTCACAAGTTGGATTATCTATGAAATTCCAATAGTCATCACTCCCATCCATGTCATATGTGGGGGACTCTTCATCCATGTCATCATGCTTCTGCCTATCCATGTCTTCCTTGTATTCATAACAATCTTCTTTAGATAAAATGTTACAAGGCAATAAACTTTCCAAAACTTCATCAACATGTGGAGAACAAGGTCTAGTGTCACCACACACCATACTGATCTTATCATAAGTTTCTTTATAGGCTTCTGTTATGATATCATGACAAGGATTTTCAATCAAGGAAACCTTTTGGACATATTCAATGGGATCACTTGGTATGTGTTGCTCAGTGGATTTCTCTAGAGGGCTTTCTGGAAAGATATCAGCATTGCAATACACTTGAGAAAACACCAAATCTTCAATGTCTTCAGCTATGGTGACATGAGGAGAGTCTTCAACAACGTGTTCCATCATGGGCTCCTCCTGAAGCTCTTCAATAGGATCATCTTGGATTTTCCCTTCCTCAGAATCTTGCTGTGTATTGGGAGATACCTCATATTCTTTTAAAAGATGCTTAATTGCTTCCTTTCTTAAATAACTACTAGGATGCTTTTTGATGGGAGTATCATGAACCTCCTCTTCACTTAAATGTTCAAGAAGTGATTCCAAGTCTTCAATACTTTGTATCATGGAAAAAGGTCCATCATATGTTTCCGTGTGATACTTTGTCCCAGATAGGTAGAAGGTACAGATCTTTTCAAGGAACTTTTTAAAACCATTCATACTACCCTTACCATCATGCCACTGCTCTAAAAACATCCAAAGGAAGCTTGGAAAAGAAGTTATACATTTATTAGGAAGGCCCTGATAGAATCAACAACAGGCCTCACCCCAAAAAGTACTAGCAAACATTTCCATCATATTGTCTTCATGAAGAATATTGAAGTCAGCAATCAATTGAAGGAAAGATTTGACATGCCAGATGGCCGAATCACCATAATTTCCATGAAATGCCGGAAGCCAGTTATATGCATCCCCCAAATCATTACAACAGTTAGGAAAACCCAGGATGTTTGAGAAATCGATAGGCTGAAACATTATGGTTAACTAGGCACCATATTTCTGCTTTAATTCATCCATATCAAAAATTAATAGTATGCATTTGATATAACGATTAAACCTTGTACTGAAAAGGTGGAGCTGTCAAGTGATGAGCTTTAAAGGTTTTAACATGTCGCATGGGCTCATCTACACACAAAAAAACTTCACAAGTTTATGAGATAACAAGGTTTTATCCCTTCAATGGAGTCGCCATGTGAAAAAGAAAAAATAAGCATTTATAAATCTTTTCACAAAAATTATTTTTTGCTTTTCTTTGTAAAAATAAAAATTGGAAAAAAGTCAGTGGAGTTGCCAGATGAAAATTAAAGATCTACTCTAAGCATTCATCAAACAAAGCAAAAACCAAAAGGAAGAAAACAAAAGTCGTACTTGGGAATAAAAAGATTTATCCTTAACAACGGCGCCAAAAAGTGTATGGAGTCTTTGGGGCTATTGTTCATAACGCACCCGTTAGGGTGTGACAGAGATCGGCGCCCCGAGGTCACTTTTCAGAAGTTCCCGCTTCCTTTGGGTATTTTGCCAACGTAATGGTTTGATCTAGGTGTTGGATTTTCACCTGATGGTTTGTCAATTTGGGAGAGTGAATCCTAATTATACTAGTCACTCAAGTGCTTTTGATACAGCTTGACTGATCGGACGAACCGCAGCCAAGTGCAGAGCATACACACCGGAGTCTTGTCAATTTTAGTAAATTTTGAGATGGATGTTTTTGTTAAAAAGAAAACCCTCCAAGAACCTCTTTCGATCCAAGTGGATCTCAATCGGGGAATCAATGAGGGGTTGATTTTATTATGGTTACTGAAACAAATGATGATAGCAAATGAAACATAAAAAGAAAAGCAAACCACAATATTCTAATTAGACTACCACGAACCTTTCTTCACCTTTCAGTTCAAAAGGAGGCTCGTGGGGCAAGTATTAAAGTTACTTTGAAACCAATAGAAACGGAATATGGAATTGATTTTAAATCAAAGTATACTACCCTGCAGATTAATGCTACGCTAGATTGAAAAAAGATGAACAAAAAGCAAAAAATGACACGGAGGCAAATCCCCCTAGGGGGGATGGGGAATGGGCTCGAAAGAGCCTATTCAGAATTATTTTTATTACCAGCGGTTACAATATCAACAAACTGATATGATGCCTCTTGATTCTTATACATAATGAAACCAAGAGCTTACAAAGTGCAAAAATTAAAGATTTCAGTCAAAAAGGGAGACCCTTGGGGGGATTCAGAAGGCCCAAAAGTCACTTTCGAGCAGCAGCTCCTCTTTTTTGTTATACCTGCTAAAAACCAGCAAGCTTATTAGACTGAAATATGCCCAAAAGCACTCTGAAAGTACCTTTGGGTCAGCTTACTTTTAACCAAAAAAAGCTGAGTAAAAACTAGTTAAAAAAGGTAAAAAGGGAACCAAGCTTTCCTTGGGATCTTGGCTTTCCTTTTAGGCAGCCAATATGATGTGCACTGATTGCTAGATTTATCTTTTATAACAGAAAACAGAAATCTAATGCATGCAAGCTACAAATTCTCTTTAAAATTCCATGCAAAAAGGACGATTTCCCTAAGCTAGATCTAGAATGCTTATGAAACCTTTTAAGAACAAGATCTTAGATTATGGGCTTTGAGAAGATAGATCTATGTTAAATTTATTTTAAGATGATAGATCTAAACAATATCAAAGCTGTGAACAAAGTAACCGGGTAAAAGAATTGATTTTGAAGGAGGAAGAGGAGGAGAGAAATGCTGGTAGCCTTGAAGATCCACCGTGGAGCTTTCAGGTGGAATGTCGAGGGACTATGCCTTTGGAAGGTTTTGGAGAGAGTGAAGAAGCAAACTAGATCAGCATTCTCTCCAATCTAGGAACCTGCAGCTCAACTGAAATAAAAAAACTTGCCGAAATACTTGTGAGATCCGATTAGTAGATACACAGAGATTCAGAATAACATGCATATAAACTTATAAAACATGCTGAATCTAGATCTCTAAACATGCATCAAAGGAAAGAGATGGCCAATAAACTTATTGAAAAGCACCTTTCCTATCAAGATTATAATAAGCTTATTATCAATCTTAGCAATGAATCCACAAGCAATCAGCAAATTATGAACATAGATACAGGTTACCTCAGTAAAAATTGGCAATGATCATCCACACATACAATGGCATAACACCGTCTTGCCTCCAAAGCTTCTCTTTTTTTCAAATGAACAATAACAACAGTACAATAGCAGCAACACCTCAATGCCAGTTCTAACTAGCCTGGAAGAGGGAGCATGTGCTTGGATTTATACAAAAAACAGGAGATCCAGCCCAGGGGGGGCGCAAATCCCAAGGAGACAGATCAAATCAGCTGATGGAGAGTTAATCAATGCAGATCTGAAGCTGAACTGAGCCTACTTGTCAACCGGGGGGCTGATTGAGTTGACACATCAACCCATAAACCGACACATCAGTCCACAGAGCATCCAAGAGAGTCCACATGTGTGGAGGAGAGAGAGAGGGCACAATTCCCCATAAAGACTGCTGAAGATCAACTCTGGATTTGATTTGATCACCTCCTTCAGTCAAGGATTTGTCAGATCCAGTCAATCTGGTTCAGATTTGACTGATTTCAATCAAATCCGCTGAGAATCCACTGATCTATGATTTTGGATTTGCTCCATTATTCATCAATTTATTAATTAAAATAATCAATAAATGATTTTTTGGGGCTTTCTGACCTGAGTGATGGAAAATTACTCGAAACTAGGAAATAGTGGGTCCATGAGTTTACATGGTGCTCTTAGCTTGAAAATGAGCACCTACATGACTGAAATTGATTATTTGGCCCACTTTTATTACAAAATCAATTTTTCCAATTAAACTATTAAAAAATAGCCTAAGTTTTGGAAAAAATAAATTCTAATAAAAAACATTGAAAAACTTAAAAAATTGAAAAATTGAAAAAACCTAGGGGGACTTACACATGTTCATATGACTCGACCATGATGTCTAGCATGTTTATACATTGACACATAGACTCTAATAACCTCAATAGGCCTAAATGCCAAGCCGACCACCCCAACTTTGGAGGTATGGAGTAAAAAACTCAGAAATTATCAGTCGTTTATTCAACAACCAATTATAACCAAAGGAAAAAACACCCTGGGCTGATTGGATTGACAAATAAAGTCTAAGAGACCGAGTCTTTTACAGAGACTATCATGCTAGAACATTTATTACAATTCCCGCATGGGGTAAGAACATGTGATATAGTACAACAAGCACTTCTCAGAAGTACTTCCAAAGGTCTTCTGAAGTTCGAACAAGTTATCCTTGTCCGGTTCACCAGGCTCGCTTGATAAAAAAACACGAAGTACAACTTAGGTGGTAACAAGAACAAAACGATAATGGAAGCAACAAAAGCAATGCTACATGACCAGGATCTTTTGATGCACTTATGGGCAGAAGTAGTAAGAACAACTGTGTATGTACAAAACCGTACACCTCACTAAGTATTAGACAACAAGACTCCCAAAGAGGCTTTCTTAGGTGAGAAACCAGAAGTCAACCATCTCAGGATATTTGGCTGCCCAGTGTACATACACATCCCAAAGGAAAAGAGCACCAAGCTAGATCCCTCAGGAAGGAAGGGAATATTCGTAGGATATAGCGACACTTAAAAGGCCTACGAAATATACTTCCCAGGATTTAAGAAGATCGACATCCTTCAACCATCGGTTCGGTTTTTGTGTCTCGTGGCTTCTCCCATAAAGAAGCCATAGAATTCGAGGAGGCACTTGCACCTCTAGCAAGATAAACTTCCATAAGATCTATACTTGCATTGGCTGCAGTAATGAAATGGAAGGTACACCAGATGGACGTCAAGACAACATTCTTGAATGGTGTAGTTGAAGGGGAAGTGTACGTGGAGCAACCATTGGGATTTGAGACACATGACAGATAGATTCATGTGTGCAAGTTAAAGAAAGCCTTGTACAGATTGAAGCAGGCACCCAGGACATGGTACAGTAGAATGGACAACTTCTTGATGAGCTTAGGCTTTACCAAAAGTAAATTAGATTCCAACCTTTACTTCAAGGTTGAAGGAGGAAGATCAGTGATACTCCTGCTATATGTGGATGACCTATTTCTAACAGGTGTGGATGAACTCATTGCAGATGCAAAGAGGAGGCTTGCTGCTGAGTTCGAAATGAAAGACCTAGGGATGATGCATTCTTTCTTTGGCATGGAGGTGTGGCGGAGTGCAGATGGGATTTTCCTTGGTCGAGGAAAGTATGCTGTGGAGATTCTGAAGAGATTCAGAATGTTGGACTACAAGGCAATGGCCACACCTATGGCATTGAACTTGAAGCTACTGTGTGATGCTTCATCAGAGTTAGTTGATTCCACAATGTATCAATAGATGATTGGTTCGTTGATGTACCTGACAAACATGAGGCCAGACGTATGCTTTGCTGTGAACACCCTAAGCCAGTTCCTGACGGATCCGAGACATGTTCAGCTGATTGCTGAAAGCATGTATTAAGGAACCTGAAGGGTACAATTGAGTATGGGCTCAAGTATGAAGCGAATTAAAAGATTAACCTACACGGTTATGTAGATTCGGATTGGGCAGGCAACACCACTGATAGGAAGAGCACTTTAGGATGCTGCTTCAGTTTGGGATTCGGTATGATCTCCTAGTTTAGTAGGAAGCAGTCATGCGTGGCACTGAGTATAACCGAAGCAAAGTATGTTGCAGCTTGTTTGGCCAATTGTGAGGCAGTATGGCTTCTGAATCTACTGTCTGATTTGTTTGATCTCGAGTTAGAGGCGATTTGTATCTTTTGTGACAACCAAAGTTGCGTGAAGTTATCAGAGAACCCGGTGTTCCATGACAAGTCAAAGCACATTGAGATCAAATATCACTATATTCAGGATATGGTGTAGAGAGGAGCAGTGAAGCTCCAGTATGTGGCAACAGACGAGTAAATAACCGATGTATTGACCAAGCCGTTAGCCAGAGTGAAGTTTGAATTCTTCAAAGAGAGACTTGGTGTCACCCAGATCGAGGTCCCTAGAAAGAGGGAGTGATGAGTTCTTGCATGGTGGAAGATGCAGGTGGTCCTCAAGATGTAATGCACCTGGGGTGCTCTTGGCATGCTCCCATGCTGGAGATAATAAAAGACCGGAAGACGTTGATGCACTAGAGCGAGTTCTCTCATGGTGGAAGACGCAGGTTGTCCATGGTCTGTAATGCACCTGGGGTGCTCCAATGCTGGAGATGAGGAAAGTCCACTGGTCACAAAGACACTTGGTGTGCACCTAGGCGATTCTCGTGGTGGTAGATGCTGGTGGTCCTTGGGACGTAATGCACTTGGGGTGCTCCCATGCTGGTAGAATGTGGGCTAACCGTTGAGAGACGTAATGCACCTTGGGTGCTCCTAGGCGATTCTTGCATGGTGGAAGACGCAAGTAATGCACCTAGGGTACTCCTGGCGATGCTCCCATGCTGGTAGAACGTAGGTGGTCTGTTGGACATGAGGTGTGCATCTGGGTTGCTCTTCGGATGTGATGATGAGATGATTTGGATATGATGAGATGACAGTAGGATATGCAGGTGATTGCTATGGCAATGTAATGTTATGGTCCTGGGTTGTACCTACGTGATCATTTGCTCGTGGATATGATGAAGAGTCAAGACTTAGATGCAGGCTAAGCCTACACCCAACATGAAAAAGGGTTGGCTCTATAGAAACTTCTTATGACGGATAGATTCGGAAGATGTCACTAATCAATGATCGACAAGATGAGGACTACAACAACAACGTTGATGATGATCCAGGGATGATGACATGTCCAAAAGTGTTGATGGCTGTAACGAGAGAATACCTTCTTAATTAAGAGGGAGTGTTGTTGTAAATGTAACTTCAGAAGATATTTCGTTGTATATTATTATTGTATTTTATTGTTCCCTTGTCAGAGATGTTTTTCCTCCGTTCGAGATGTCATTATTATGATTGGTCTTTGAGGTAAAACCTCCTTTGTAAGTCAGGGCAGTCGTCCCCATGATAAATATAATAAAATGTATTTTTGAGTCCATGGGAGAAGTTGGCCCTGCTAGGTCAGGTGGTCGACCCAATTAGGTTTTAGGTCATGTCAGTTGATGTGTATAAATAGCGAGGCACCCTCCCTCATTTAGACACACACTCACTTACTCAATTCGCACGAGTAAGAGAGAGAGGACAAGTTCGCTAGAGGAGAAAGAGAGAGCGATGCAAAAGACTTCTTATTCTTGGGTTTTTCCATCTTGTGATTTTGTATTAGTGACACAACTATTTTGAGGAAGTTTGCGGGTTTTCTCCTATATGGTTTCCCTGAGGAAAATCTTTGTGTCTTGTGTATCTTGCTGTGCTTGTTATTATTTCAGGTAAAGTTTCTAATTTAATTTGAATTAAAGTACAAACTCTAACAAGACGACTATCGGGCTATGTTAAATATTGAGCCACTTGAAGAAGGGGAGCCATTCTTTTGAGGTATTGTATTGTTCCATAGTTGAGCAACAACATGGGAGTGGATGTTAGGGCAGAACAAAGGAGATCAAAGATGTTGTAGTAGCCATTCTGGCTGTAGAGTCATAGGTAACTCCATTGAGAGCGCCATTTCCTTTGCATTTGCATTTTGTTATGAAGAGCAAGTCATAGTCCTCATTTGTGGCTAGGTTTTTCCCCTTAGTGGGTTTTCCCAGGGCATATCTTGTGTTATTGTGTGAAATAATTGCTGTAGTTTCTCTTTCAATACCATTGTATTCGGTATTTTATGAAATTAAATTAACACAATGAACTAAGTTGCAAGATCCATTGTGATGAACTGATCCAGTTGAATATCCACGACAGTTTACGGATCATATTGGTATCAAAGCAATTTTTCTTTTGGTTTTGTGGTTAATTGCAAGATCTAGTAGTTAATGAAAAAGAAGTCTTCAAACCCTAGTCATGGTGGATGAGTTTGTTCAAGGAGCGGTGGATGATTATGAGTAGCGATTTTCAAAACTAGAAATACAAGTGGTCAATATCTCAAGTAACATGTCAATCCTCGTTGCGGCTCCCGAGAGCAAGTTTGGACCTTTTGGGGATTTTGGAGGCTTTAACTCAGATTTTAGAGCTAAGGGGATATCATAAGATAAAAACGACCCATTCTCACCCCCCGGAGAGATTCGCGTCTTTTTTGTCGTTTTTTGCATTGTCTTATTTTTGTTTGCTTTAGATTAGTTTCATTCATGTAGAATAACATGCTTTGATTACTTTATCATATATTCCATATTACAGTATCAAAGTAACTTGAATACTTACCCCACGACTTCCTGATTGACTCGCAAGGGGAAAGAGATGCGCGGTAGGAATAATTAGAGAACCTGTGGTTTGCTTCTTTTCTTTTGCTGCTTATCATTAATTTCTGTAAACAATTGTTCTAAAATCAACCTTCTCCCTGATTCCTCGATTGAGGTCCACTTGGACTGAAAGAGGTTCCTGGAGGGTTTTTCTTTCTAAGAAAACACATCCTTTAAAACTCACTAAAATTGACAAGACTCCGATGTGTATTCTCTGCACTTGGCTGCGGTTCGTCCGATCAGTCAAGCTGCATCAAAAACAACGTGAGTGACTAGATTAATTAGTTTTCACCTTCTCCAATTAACCACCAGCAGGCAAAAATCCAACGCCTCGATCAAACCGTAAACTGTGGCAAAATACCTAAAGGAAGTGGGAACTCTTGGACAGTGACCTCGGGGCGCCGATCTCTGTTAAACCTTAGGGTGTATTATGAACACAGTCTCAGAGACTCCATTCAGCCCACACCTTCCTTGCGGGTAGCCATGAAGGTTTATTTTTTGGACATACTCCAAGTACCCCTCGGGTATATCTGGAGTCCCCCCCCTTGCCTAATTTTAATCAACTCATATTTCACATTAACTTAAAACGTACCAAGAGGTAATGGAAAAATACCCAAAGGAAGTGGGAACTCCTGGACAACGACCTCAGGGCGTCGATCTCTGTTACACCTTAGGGTGTATTATGAACACAGTCTCAGAGACTCCATTCAGCCCACACATTCCTTGTGGGTAGCCGTGAAGGTTTATTTTTTGGACATACTCCAAGTACCCCTCAGGTATATCTGGAGTCCCCCCCCCCTCGCCTAATTTTAATGAAATCATATTTCACATTAACTTAAAACATACCAAGAGGCAATCGCAAAACATTCAATACAAGCACATGCAAGTACATTGATTATTTTATGACTTCATTTTAAGGCACTGACTATTTTCTTTCTATATATATATATTGTGTCTCAGCATTGTGCTTTCGTGTGCTCATTTTTTTATCTTGTCATCTATGGTTGTTTATGGTTAAATTTCAAACTCCTAAATAACTCATTCAGTTTAACATCATCATATTAAATAATTTTGCCTTCGTAACTTAATAGGGTCTAGCCCCCTTGGCTTCGTTAGGAGTTAAGTCTAAACGGAGGAGTCAAGAACAAGGTGACAACCTTGACTCGAGACTTTCCCCCAAGGACACACCTAGTGGCTTGAAGCTTTCTGCCACGTTCCCCCCTAGGTGTGTGAAAGGCGGCAACACTTTTTGGTGCTGTTGCCGGGGATAAATCTTTTTATTCCCGAGTACGACTTAGCTTAACTTTTTTCTAAACAACTAAAAAGATAAATTTTTTTGATTGATCTTGTCTTTAAAAAAACATAAAAATTAAAACTTGATCCATCTGGCGACTCCACTGTCTAACATCCCTTCAAGAATTTCTACCCGAAGAAATCACCGACAATTATTCAATCCTCTTCGTGATCCCGAAAGGTTTATTAGAGAAAGATTGAATAGGCAGACCTCTCATAGAAACCTTGAAAATTTAGGAGACCAATCCCTCTTCGATATCCATCACATATTTGTAGAG
The DNA here is from genome assembly GCA_001517045.1 of Pseudotsuga menziesii. Taxonomy (NCBI): domain Eukaryota; kingdom Viridiplantae; phylum Streptophyta; class Pinopsida; order Pinales; family Pinaceae; genus Pseudotsuga; species Pseudotsuga menziesii. The sequence continues at coordinate 126,965 of LPNX010347243.1, forward strand.
AGTCATATTCACCAATCTCAAGAAATGACGGAATTCTCAAACCCCTTGACTTTTCTCAGATAGCAGGTGCTCCCCATGCCATTCCAAATGATGCTATCAAGAAGCTCCCCATATTTCAGGGCAACAATGCCATCACTGCCAAGTCTCACCTTCGAAAGTTTAAAAAGCACCTGGTCAGTTATTGCAATGATGCTGCCCATGACCATGACGATGTCAAAATGAAGCTTTTTGCTTTATCCTTGGAAGATGATGCTGGAGAATGGTACTCCGACCTAGATGATGATTCATATAAAACTCTTAGTGAATTCCTAGATGGTTTTAAGAAGAAATGGGGAGAAAAAAGGGACCAAGACATTTTCTTGCTGCCCTTCATAGCATAAAGAAGATGGAGAACGAAACCATGGATGAATTTAACACTAAATTCAGGCATGTGGTTGTAGACCTTCCTAGAGATATCAAGCCAAAAGATGCCTCTATCCTCATATCTTACATTGAAGCTTTCACCGGTGACTTAAGGTACCAGTTGAGAGACAAGGAACTGGTCGACCTAAAAACTGCTCAGGAATTAGCCAAGAAAATAGAAAAGAATATGCAATCTTCAAGCAAGTCCAACGTTCCAGGTTACACTAGGGGAAACACTTCCTACAATAAAGAGAAGGGTAAAGCCGCTGAATTAGAAGAAAATGGAACTTCTAAAGATCCCATGGAAAAGGTGACGGACATGATAAAAAACTTGGTTACTAGTCAAAACCAACTAATGGCAAATTATTCTGCACAATTGAATCATATGCAAAATAGAATAATCACAATGGAAAGGAATAATGGACCTAGGAACTTTCAGCCTAAACAGAATCATATGTATCAAAAGAAAGCTCCTCAACAAGAACTTAGGATTCCAAACCAGTTAGACTTAGCTAACATGGTAGAGGAAATAATTCCTTGGTGTAGACCTTGTGAACAATTCCACCAAGAAAGCACTTGTTATGTTGCAACCAAGTTATGGAACATGGACTTCCCGAGGTCAGTAGTCAGGAAACAACGTCAAGCGAGTCTGATCATGTGTACATGGTAGGCCAAACCTACCCTTTATCAAACCAGCATTGGCAGCAGGCCGCGGATTACAGTTATGAGAAGGACCTCCTTTCCAACTTATATGGTGAAATGCCTACTCCTGAAAGAATTCAGGAAATGAAGAAGGCTAGATTCAAGGGTACAGTTTATCAAAGAAAGGAGAAGCCATCACCATCTAAGCAGTACAAGCCGAAGGTAACCACTCCTCTCCCAGATCCTCCTATTATCCCTGAGTCAAATATTGACATGGGAGAATGGATAAGTAATGCTAAGATTCATGTTTATGCAACTGATGTCGTTAAAATTCCTGGTCAAAAAGAGAAGTTGTTTAAAGCCATAGAGGATAGTCAAAGTAAAATTCATAATATTGTCGAAGAGGATCCTCTCCCTAATGATAATGCTATATTTGAAGCTGACCATATTGAACCTATGGATATGCCTATAGTCCCCAACAGTGTTGATCCGCGAAGAGAAGACCACCCGCCTTTTTATGTCTCTCTCTTAGTTGATAACCTTCTCCTTCATAATTGCATGTTAGATTCAGGTGCTTCATCAAATGTCATGATAAGAAAAGTAATGGAACAACTAAATCTAAGGATCACCCGACCTTACCACAATGTTTGTGCAATGGATGCAAGAGAAGTTGAAGTGGTAGGGATAATCTTAAATCTACATGTTAAGTTGGCCAAGTATCCTGACATCGACACGTCGATGGATGTGGTAGTGATAGATGTTCCAGATAATTGGGGTATGTTGCTATCCGGAAATTGGACCGCAACTCTTGGTGGGTACATTCAAATGGATTGGACATATGCTACTATACCTGCATCAGAAAACACTAGGGTGATACTCCACAGAGAAAAGCTAAGGAAACGACATGTAGAAAACCCTAAAAAGCCTGGAAATGAATTTGTTCATTTCACTGATAACTTTGGAAACTATGCTATCTTGTCAAATGTAATGGCCCCTATTAAGGAAAACATTAAAGATGAAAAGATAGATGAAATTTGGCAAATGTACTTTGACGACGCTTATTCCAAAGCCGGAAAGGGTGCGGGCATTGTGATCATTTCTCCTTCAAATAAAGTCTACAACTTTGCTTTCAGGTTAGAGTTTGAAGCATCAAACAATGTAGCTGAGTATGAGGCATTGCTTCTAGGGTTAGAAATCGCTAAAGACATGGGGATAAAGATGTTGAACATAAAAGGTGATTCATACTTGGTTGTCCTCCAGATTAAGAATCAATATCAGTGCAAAAATGATAGACTAAGGAAGTATAGAAATGCCATATGGGACACCATGGAATGGTTTGATGCACTTAACATTCAAAAGGTCCCTAGGGAAATGAATGGGTTAGCAGACAAGTTGGCGGTAGCAGCATCCACCCTCCAGCCTTCAGATGAAATGATTAATGGGAATGGAAAAATGGAAATTAATTTCAGACCATCAATTCCAGATAATATATATCACTGGCAGGTTGTTATCACATATATAGTAGCCAGGCTAGCATATTCTATTTTTCAGACACAGTACATTTTTCAGCCAGATCTCTTACATATGAGATGCTGAGATGAGCAGTTTTGACGGATCATTATTGTATTAGTGGACTATTGTACTCTCCCATGTCAGGACTGAGTCTCAGGACACTCAGAATTGAGGACCGATGTAGCCATTTAGTCATTACAGAGCAGTTATTGATGCCTAGTTTTATATCAGTGCTTTCTCATTGGACAGATGATGTTTCAGATGGATTATATTGCATGATTATGACTTAGCTTTTTATATTGTGTTATGGTTATCATTGCTCTTATACTCATTTTTGTGACATGTATTAACATGTGGTGTCATGATCTGGCGGTCATAATTATATGGACTTGGATGTATCTTGTATTATGTATTGATGTCCCTACTTAGACTTGGAAGTTCTTGATCTATACTCATTGGTTTTACCCTCCTTAGGGAGAATAGAGGTAGTCATTCCCACCATTGTTTTGGCTTGCTAGTGTTGGCTTCATCATTCACCATCTCCACCCATCCATTACCTTCCAGTTTTGTTTTCAACCCGACTGACTTCTTGACTTATGGCATGGAGGACCTTCTTCCCCGCTAGAACCTTTGTTGAACAAGCTTCCCTGTTTATATTGTGTCTCAGCTTTGAGTTGGTGACAAAACTTGCCTTTGGTGAGTTGGATTGTATGCCTAAATCATTCTGGTCGGTTGTCTCGATGTTTGGCACTGTGCAGAACTCCCCCTGGTCATTTGAGATGTTGTTGGCTAAAATTGAAAGCTCATGTACTACCTGTATTGGAAATGTTGAATATGCGCCCATGGAAAATGAAAATGATAAAACTGTGTTTCTTAACATATGTAAAGAGGGCAAGAGTAATGAAATGCTAAAATACTCCTTGAAGAGTATAAGAAAAGGTTCAAAAAGCAATGGTTAAAAATATGATATATCTAAATATTGCTGACCTTATAAAAATAAATGTCCCGGATGAAAGCTGCGATTAGCTGTGCTTTTAAGCACTGGTGAAGGCTCAAAGGGTCATATAGGCCAAAAAGGCCATGGAATAAAATTAATGGTCTTAATGAACCTGGATCAAGCTTGATGTAGTCATGATGCCTAAGTTGAATAAGCACTCTCTAAACAACTCACCCATTTGTGAGGCATTGCCATTCCTTGTGTTGTTGTTTGTTCGACATTGGTTATAGTGAGTATTCCCTTTCCATATCCGAAGTGTCATGATGTTAAGTAGGAAATCATCCTTTGCTTTAGCCTTGTCAATTTCATCCTTCACCCTTCACTAGCAAATTTACTACAACTATGAAGTGAGTATAGTCCTGAAAGTCTAGTCTGAGTAATAATAAATGAAGCCTTATATATGTATTGGTTGATGTACCGTCAGTGAAATGACTGCTACTTGTTGTGATTGTTGCTTGAATGAGTTGTAGAGCATGTCTTAGCCTTTTAACACTTGCAGCAGATGGATGATAGTCTGAGTTATTATTGGTGTTTGATCATTTACAGATGGTTATATTGTTTATTGGAGATGGTTGATGATCAGATAGAGACTTGTGAGGGGTATGAGTATACACCTTCAATGGATTTGGACTCTCCGAGTTTAATGAGATAGTTTATTTCTAGTTCCGGGCACTTGCAGATATGATCAGGCTCATTCTGCGTTTCTGATGCAGTTTTTCTTCACAGGTTGATATGTTTGAGCAGGGAGATGTTTCAGTTGGATCTCCTAGGGCGTTGTATGGGCATAGGGGGTGCAGCCACTTGTTTGTACCATAGTACCCCCATCCCAGAGATCCAGGTGAGCTCAGTTGGACAATGCAGGCACCCTAGGAGGCTGTTTTGACAGGTTCACGTTTCCCGAGGCAGATTAAAAAATGATTAAATGGCTATTGAACAAATTGATTTGGGTTACTGAGGCAAGGAAATGACATGGGATGAGTCATAATGATGAGAGTGATGTCCTCCACACCTTCTCCAGCAGTTGCAGCACTTGATTGGGCCCACACCTATTTGTGGGCATTTTTATATTATTTTCTGGAGCTTTTGGGAGGCTCACGATTTCCTCAAGGAGGCACAAAGTCAAAGAATTAAAATATTATATTATTTTATTGTGCCATGGGGCACCCAGAGGGAGTTAATCAACACTCCTTGGACCCACCATGTGCTTCATTTATTTCTTGTTGAGTGGGGTACCCTCTTTATGGGTGATTTAGTCCACTTTGGTACTTTATGGTTATATTGATCCATGTTTTGTATGTTGAGCTTATCTCAACCATTGATTAGAACATCTTATCTTTTAATCTTAGCCACTCATTTTGAAAGTGGTTAGGATTCGGTTATGATTGTGGTTCTCTCATTTCTATTTAAAGGAGAGAGCTTCTCATTTGTAAGGGGTCTTTGGCTCTTGGATCTGAATAATAGAAAGATTTTTTTTTTTCTGTGGATATTTTCTTGATCTGCTTTGCATCTGATGTTATAAAATGGTGATTGGATAGTCTTCGGCTTCCTAGCATTGTGGAAATTCATGTGAGATCTATATTTTTTGCTATCATTGTCTTGTCTACAAGAGGGCGTTTTGGCTAGAGCGTTTTTGTAGGGGGACCTCAACTTGTTCAGTTTTCTTCGTCTTGGATCAGTGGGTTTTCATTAGTTTCATTGTGATCTATGATTACTTCGTTTTACTTTCCTGTAGCATTTGGTTTCTTTATCTTGTATTGGCAAATCTGATATTGTTGGCGTTTGCTCATGCAGGGTAGGGGGCGCATTGGTGCTTGTAGCTTACATCTGTCATAGAAATCACTTGGATCTTCCAGAATTGATCGGGATAGCAAAGATCATCACTGTTAAGACTTCTACAAGCATTTCCAGGTACGATTCAATAGGTAACTCTCTTCTCTTTAACAGATCTGAATCCATTGTACCTGCTTTTCCTTCCATTTTTTTGAAAACTCCTAAAATACTAAAAACCCTAAAAAGTACTAAATATGGGAACCGTCCGATCTTTGGCCAAACCACTTCTGGGTTTCATAGATCGGGCCTCCCCTTCATTGAATCTACTGCAATGCTAGTCAAATTCCTGTTGGTTTGACCTAGATCTGAATTTTAGCCTGAAAACTACATAACCCCCCACTGAAAATTTGACCTGCTAGGTTTTGACTTTTTTTTTATTTCTGACTTCATAGACTGATAGATCGGGTCCCACATAGTCCAAATCACCCTCAACACTGTCCAGATTCATGGCAGTTTGACCTAGATCTGAGTTTTACACTGAAACAGCCCTATCGCCTTCACTGAAAATTGGACTTTTCCGGAGTTTACTTTTTCTGAAATCTGATAGGCCAGGTGGATAGATCAGGGCTTGGGCACTCCAACACCCCCAATGCTGAGCTAGTTCCTGCCAGGTTGCCCTAGATTTAAAAAACTGACTTTCAGCCTCCTAGCCCCTCTCATCAGATTTTGACTTTTCCAGATCTGATCTTTCCTGCAATTTTCTAACTTGGGTTTGTAGATCGAGCCATCCTAATCTCATTTCCCCTCCAATGCTGAGCTGATAGTCTCCTGGTGGCTCTAGATCTGTAGATCTGCCTCTCCAAACCCTAGCGCTAGCCCTCCTTCTGCTGATTTTCTTGTAACCTGAATTTTCAAGACCAAATCTTTTTTTGGGTCTATAGATCAGGGTATATCCTAGGTCGGTTCACTGAAACGTTGTGCTGGTACTGACTCCATTGCCCAATGCACGAAAGGCACTGATCTCCTATCTCTAGCGCTAGCCCTAAATAGACCTTACTCCCATTTTCTTTGCCAACATTCATTGATAACTCAAGTTACCTATCTTTCACCGAGTCTGTCTCCTTGTTACTAGACAGTCCCAACTCTGTCCTTGCTCACCCTGTCACAGTTACATTTCCCAAGACGATGGTCATCTCCATCAGTTGCTAGTACCTAAACCCTAGAGCTAGGGTTTCCATTTACCTTGCACCTTACATACCTCAAAGCTACATTTGATCTGTTCTACTGTCTAGGTCTAATCTCTCCTGTCTGGAGTAGATCCGGGTCTCCCCCATTGTTGTCATGTACTTAGATAACATAAAGTGAAGGTTTCCTTGATTGGCGTGACAACCATTTATTTGGGAGTCTAGGAAGTCTTGGTTCCACCCCCTTAGTTGCTTGCCTCTCTACCATCCATCCTGGATCCACCTCACACAAGCAACTACAAGGTTGGTGAAAACACAGGTGTTTAAAGATGATGAGCAACTATTGAGATTTATCCATAATCTCCAAGAGTTTGAAGGTTGCAAGATTAGTTACTAGCAGGAGGGTAAAGAGTATTAGGAATGCGAGGATAATGAAAGGAATCACATCCCAAGTAGCCTTATAGCTTTTGAAAATTTGTTTGATCGACAAGATCGTCATAAAAACAAAAAAGAAGAAATAAAAATTGGGGATTATATGGAAATAAACATAGGAACTGATAAGGACCCCAAGTTAATAAAAATTGGAAAAGGTACTTCGGAAAAGGAAAGGAACAGTTTGATCAACTTAATCAAAGAATATAGAGATGTGTTGGCCTTTAGTTATGATGAACTTAAAGTCTATCGGGAAGATGTGTTTCAACACACTATTCCCCTCACAGCAGAGGCTAAGGAGGTCAAGGCTTTCTGACAAAAACTTAGGCGAATAAATCCTAAGCTGGTCCCCATTGTGCAGAAGGAACTTTAGAAGATGTTAGCAGTAGGGATCATAGCACCTACAAGACATTCATTGTGGTGCTCCAACTTAGTTGTTGTCAGAAAGAAGAATGGGTCAATTAGAATATGTATAGAGTTCAGAAATCTGAATACATCATGCCTTAAAGATAATTACCCATTGCCCGACATGGAAACATTGCTTCAAAGAGTAACAGGATCAGGAATGCTGTCCATGTTGGATGGCTTTCCGGTTATAACCAAGTGTTGGTAAATAAAGAGAGGATCAACATAAGACTACATTCACCACACCTTGGGGCACTTATAAATTTTTAAGAATGCCTTTTGGTTTATTAAATGCTGGTGCCACCTTCCAAAGAGCCATGGATTTTGCCTTCAAAGAACTTATAGGCAAAATAATCGAAATATATCAAGATGACTTAATTGTTTTCTCAAAAGAAAGATCTGACCACATAAGTCATCTTAGGCAGGTTTTCATAAGATGTCGGAAATATGGTATTTCCTTAAACCCTGCCAAGTCAATCTTTGGGGTTGATGAAGGCAAGTTGTTGGGACACATCATTTCTAAGGATGGTGTCAAAGTTGATCTTGAGTGAGTTGAAGCCATTAAGAAAGTCCCCTTGCCTCAGAATCTTAAAGCTCTCCAGTCTTTCAATGGTTAGATAAATTTCATAAGGAGATTCATCCCAAATTTAGCAGAACTAATGAAGCCTCTACAAAAATTGTTAAAGAAAGATGCTAAATTTGAGTGGACGGATGAAGGGAAAGATGCTTTCAAGTCTATCAAAGATGCCATATCCAGGTCTCCAGTCTTGATCAGTCCAAACTATTCCAAGGAATTTCAGATATTTTCCTTTGCCTCGGAGGACACCATTGCTGGTGTTTGGCTTTAAAAGAATAAGGAAGGGCAAGAGCAACCTATAGCCTTTATGAGTAGAGCCTTGCAACATTCAGAGTTGAAGTATACCACCATGGAGAAACAGGCTTATGCTCTTGTCAAGTCCCTTAAACATTTCAGAACTTATGTAGGATACTCCAAAATCATTGGGTATGTACCCCATGCAGCTGTTAAGGATATCATGTCTCAACAGGATTGTCTAGGAATCAGGGGTAAGTGGGTTTCAAAGATTCAAGAGTATGATTTAGAGATAAAACCTACTAAGTTAATTAAGGGACAGAGTCTTGCAAAGATGTTGACCCAAGGAAATGAAAAGGCCTTAAGGAATAATATGCCAGAACAGTGATTCAGAACAAAGTGTATTAGATGAGCTTCAGAGATTAGAGTAGCACCCTTGGTATGCCGACATCATCTTTTTCCTCCGTAACCTTACATGCCCTGATCACCTACTTGGCCATAAAAGAAGAGCATTAAGGTTAAAAGCAACTAAGTATTGTTTAACAAAAGATGGTTTGGGTTGGAGAAACCCCGATGATTTAATACTTAGATGTGTCGATGAACCTGAGTCCAAAAAACTCACAGCTGAGTTCCATTTAGGATTTTGTGGTGGACATTTTGCAGCAAGAACAACCGCCCATAAAATCCTTAGAGCAGGCTACTATTGGCCGAACCTCTTTTCAAATGTGCACAAGTTTGTCAGAGTTTGCCCCCAGTGTCAGTTGTTCACTGGAAAGCAACAAATGAAAGCCTTACCTTTAAAACCAATAGTAGTCCAAGCCCCTTTCCAGCAGTGGGGGCTTGATTTCATTGGTAAGTTCAAGTATAACTCGAGCAATGGTTATTCTTGGATTCTCACCGCCACTGATTATTTCACCAAGTGGGTAGAGGTGATACCCACCAAGAAGGCAATCGATGCTGTAGTCATGGATTTCTTAGAAGATAAGATTATCACAAGATTCGGTGTGCCAGCCAGAATCATCACAGCTAATGGCCCGTGCGTTGTTTCCTCTGAGATGTCATCCTTTTGTTTCAAGTACGGCATTGTCCTATCCCATTCATCCAACTATTATCCCCAAGGAAATGGTCTACCTGAGTCAAGTAATAAGAACTTAATGACCATAATCAAGAAAATTGTTGGTGATAATAAAAAGGATTGGGATAGCAAGATCAAGTTTGCATTATGTGCTGATAGAATCACAAAGAAAAGTTCAACCGGAAGGAGTCCTTTTGAACTTGTCTATGGCCTAGATGTCACCTTACCTGTCCACTTAAAGCTTCCAGTGTATCAGTTTCTCCAGACCTTTAGCTCAGATCGGGATGCCATTCAGAACAGAATCAACCAGTTGATCGAGTTAGATGAGAGTAGAAGAAATTTCCTTGACCAAAGTATCAGAAATTCAGACAAAGTCAAGAGAACCTTTGATAGATCTACCCGGCCTGGATCCTTTCAAGTAGGTGACACAGTCTTGCGTTGGGACAAACGGCGGGAGAAACCTGGGAAACACGGAAAGTTCGACAGCTTATGATTGGGGCCATATATCATTGATGAAGTAGCAGGAACAAATTCTTTCTATCTAAATGACCTAGAAGGAGAAAGGTTAAGCCTACCAGTGAATGGATTTCTCCTCAAGATGTTCTTCGTCGAGACAGTTTGATGCCTTTACTGGCATCGGTGGTTTCAGGGCCAATTTCTAAACCTTGCCCTGCATATATTTTTAAATTTCATGTATCATATTGTTGTATTATAGATGTTTTGTACCATAGTACTAACCTTGAAATTTTTTCTTTTGTATATTAGTCTTGTAAAATATTGCTTTTTTGTACATCAGTGTTACCAACATCGGCCGAGAAATCGTCGATGTCCGAGAAATCACGAGTTTTTCAGCTCGGGGGCGATTTTTTGCCGATTTATCTCGAGATATAGCCGATTTTTTCGAGGCGATCTTTTCTCGATATATTGCCGATTTTTTCCCGATTTATCCCGAGATATTCCCGATTTTTTCTAAAGCTGAAATTGAATATTTTTGTATTTTTTTAAGTTTGCCGATTTTTTGCCGATGTTTGCCGATGTGTTGCCGAGATATCCCGAAACGATGTTTCCTAGACCCTGCCGATTTTTTTGCCGCGCCGATGTTTGCAACACTGTTGTACATCATAGACTAATTCTGTACATTAATCTGCTTTTTTTTTATATACATGTTACTGACAAGCTTTAATTGTTGTGTAGGACCCAAAGATTCCGGAGTTCTCACATCCTCTTCTTTGATCAGAAGATTAGTCAGAGCATGTGTCCCTAGATGGAGCTAGATGTTACCACCTAAGTTGTACTGAGTGGTTTTTTATCAAGTGAGCCTGGTGAACCGAACAAAGATAATTTGTTCGAACTTAAGAAGACCTTCGGAAGTGCTTGTTGTACTATATAACATGTTCATACCCCATAGGGGAGTTGTAATAAAATATTCTAGCACGATAGTGTCTGTGAAAGACTCGGTCTCTTAGACTTTATTTGTCAATCCGATTAGCCTAGGGTGTTTTTTCCCTTGGTTATTATTGGTTGTTGAATAAACAACTAATAATTTCTAAGTTTTTCACTCAATACCTCCAAAGTTGGGGTGGTCGGCTTGGCATTTAGGCCTGTTGAGGTTATTAGAGTCTATGTGTCAATGTATAAACATGCTACGCATCATGGTCGAGTCATATGAACATGTCTAAGTCCCCCTAGGTTTTAATTTTTTTTTTAATTTTAATTTTTCCACAAAACTTAGGCTATTTTTTAATAGTCTAACTGGAAAAATTGGTTTTGTAATAAAAGTTGGCTCGGAAATCAGTTTCAGTCATGGGGGTGCTCATTTTCAAGCGAAGAGCACCATGTAAACCCATAAACCCACTTTTTCTAAGTTTTGAGTGATTTGTCCATCACTCAAGTCAAAAATCCCTAAAAATCAAATATTGATTATTTTAATTAATAAATTAATTAAATAATGGAGAAAACCCCAAATCCTAAATCATTGGGATTTGCTTCGAGTTGACTGAAATTAGTCTCATCGGCTTGGGATTGATTGGATTTGACCATCCCTTGACAGAAGGAGGTGATATGGGCTGAACAGAGAGTACATTTATGCATGCAATCTTGGGAATTGCGCCCTCCCTCTCTCCTCCACACGTGTGGGCTCATCTGGATGAGTTTTGGTGGATGCTTCAGTTAGCAGGTTAAGGTGTCAGTCAAATCAGCTCTCCGATTGACAGTTGCATTCAGTGAGACTCAGATCAGACTCGGATAGACTCAGATCAGGTTCAGATCAGGTTCAAATTCACTCGACATGCAGTTGCAGTGTCTCTCTCCTTGGGATTTGCGCCCCCCCTGGGCTAGATCTCCTGTTTTTGCTATAAATAAAGCACAGATTACCTCTTCTAAGCTAGTTAGAACGGGGATTGAGGTGTTGTAGCTATTGTACTGTTGCTATTTTTCATTTGAAATAAAGAAAAGCTTTGGAGGCAAGATGGTGTCATGCTATTGTGTGTGTGGATGAACATTGCCATGTTTTATTGAGGTAACCTGTATCTATGTTCATAACTTGCTCATTTTTTGTGGATCCAGTGCTAAAGATTGATAATAAGTTTGTTATGATCTTGATAGGAAAGGAGTTTGATAATAAGTTTATTGGCTATCTCTTTCCTTTTTATGCATGTTTAGAGATCTAGATTCAACATGTTTTATAAGTTTATATGCATGCTATTGTAATATCTCTGTTTATGTATTAACTGGATCTCACAAGCATTTTGGCAAGGCTTTGGATTAAGTTGCAGGTTCCTGGCTTGGAGAGGGCGCTGATCTAGTTTGCTTGCTCACTTTCTCCAAAACTTTCTCAAAGGCATAGTCCCTCGACATTCCACTGGAAGGCTCCACGGTTGATCTTCAAGGCTTCCAGCACTCTTTCTTTCTCTTCCTCCTAAAAATCCAAATTTTACCTGGTTACTTTGTTTACAAGCTTTGTCATTATTCAGATCTATCATCTTAAAGCAAAACTTACATAGATCTATTATTTCAAGGCTCATAGTATAGATCTCATTCCTAAAAGGTTTCATTAAGCATTCTAGATCTAGTTTAGGGAAATTGTCCATTTTGCATGGCAATTTAAAGAGAATCCATAGTTTGCATGCATTAGATTTTTGTTTCTGTTTTTAAAAGATAAAATCCAGCAATCAGTTCTCATCTCATTGGCTGCCCAAACAACAAGCCAAGATCCCAATGAAAGTTTGCTTTCCTTGGTTCCTCTTTTGCCATTTTAACTAGTTTTAACTTAGTTTTTTTTGTTTTAAAGTAGGCTAACCCAAAGATACTTTCAAAGTGCTTTTGGGCATCTTTCATTCTAATAAGCTCGCTGTCTTTTAGCAGGCATAATAGAAAGAGGAGAAGTTGCTGTTCGAAAGTGCCTTTTGGATCATCCGAATCCCCCCAGGGGTATCCCTTTTGACTGTAATTTTAATTTTGGGCAATTTGTAAAATCTTGGTTTCATCCTGTATAAGAGCCAAGACGATTCAAATAAGTTTACTGATATTGTAACAACAGATAATAAATATTTTCTCCGAATAGGCTCTTACGAGCCCATTCGCCATCCTCCCTGGGGGGATTCGCGCCTTCTTTATCATTTTTTGCATTGTCTTATTTTTGTTTGCTCTAGATTAGTTTCATTAATGCAGAATAACATGCTTTGATTACTTTATCATACATTCCATATTACAGTATCAAAGTAACTTGAATACTTACCCCATGACTTCCCAATTGACCCGCAAGGGGAAAGAGATGTGTGGTAGGAATAATTAGAAAACCTGTGGTTTGCTTTTTTTCTTTTGCTGCTTATCATTAATTTTTGTAAACAATTGTTCTAAAATCAACCCCCTCCTTGGACCGAAAGAGGTTCCTGGAGGGTTTTTCTTTCTAAGAAAACACATCCTTTAAAACTCACTAAAATTGACAAGACTCCGGTGTGTATGCTCTGCACTTGGATGCGGTTCGTCCGATCAGTCGAGCTACATCAAAAGCTACGTGAGTGACTAGATTAATTAGTTTTCACCTTCCCCAATTAACCACCATCAGGCGAAAATCCAACGCCTCGATCAAACCGTAAACGGAGGCAAAATACCCGAAGAAAGTGGGAACTTCTGGACAGTGACCTCAGGGTGCCGATCTCTGTTACACCGTAGGGTGTATTATGAACACAGTCTCAGAGACTCCATTCAGCCCACACATTCCTTGCGGGTGGTCGTGAAGGTTTATTTTTTGGACATACTCCAAGTACCCCTCGGGTATATCTAGAGTCTCCCCCCTTACCTAATTTCAATCAACTCATATTTCACATTAACTTAAAACGTACCAAGAGGCAATCACAAAACATTCACTACAAGCACATGCAAGTACATTGATTATTTTATGACTCCATTTTAAGGCACTGGCTATTTTCTTTCTATATATATATATTGTGTCTCAGCATTGTGCTTTCGTGTGCTCATTTTTTTATCTTGTCATCTATGGTTGTTTATGGTTAAATTTCAAACTCCCAAGTAACTCATTCAGTTTAACATCATCATACTAAATAATTTTGCCTTAGTAACTTAATAGGGTTTACCCCCCTTGTCTTCGTTAGGAGGAGTGAAGAACAAGGTGACAGCCTTGATTCGAGACTTTCCCCCAAGGACACACCTAGTGGCTTGAAGATTTTTGCCACGTTCCCCCCCAGGTGTGTGAAAGGAGGCAACACCAAGAAGAAGAACCTTCTAGCCATAGAGTCAAGCAAGGAGTTAGAAAGCAACTCAGATGTGGATGAAAAGATTATCTGTACCATAGTGCAGAAGGAGGTGAATTTGACTAGCCTTCACCCCAAGGATGAGATAGAGATGACGAAACTCTTCCACATCAAGATCCAGGTCAAGAAGATCACGATCGATGCTCTATTCGATTCTGATTCATAGGAAAACCTCATAGGAGAGGTTTTGGTATGAGGTAATACCCCTGGATGTTTGTGGTGTAGTGTTTGGAAGCCCCAACACATATATGAGTGATGCGATCTTCATGAAGAGAGCCAACCAATACCACTTGATCAAGGATGAGAAATTTGTCATCATTAACACACATAAAGGTAAATCAAAGATCTCTCTAGTAAGTGCCAACCAAGGGAAAAAAGCTGATTGGTTAAAGTAAGAAGTTTGTATTGCTTTTCTTAAGATAGAATTAGCAAGAAGGTGAATAAGTAAAAGTGAATCATCCCTAGAGGGATGTACCAAAAAGCAAAAACAACAGTTGGATAGCCTTTTGCAGGCATACAAAGAAGTGTTTCGAGAGCCTAAGGGGATACTTCCCAAGAGGGAGGTGGATCATGAGACACAATTATTGTTGGATTCTCCACTGCCAAACATCGGGTTTTATAGATAGTCTATCATAGAAGTAGACGAAGTGAAGAAGCAGTTGTAACAGTTGTTGGAGTAGGGCGTGATCCGACCAAGCACCTCACCTTATGGGTCACCTATCATCATAGTACCCAAGAAGGATGGTACTTGAAGGATGTGCATCGACTATAGAGCCTTGAACAAGATCACACTCAAGAATCAATACCCTTTGCCCAGGATTTATGATCTGATGGACCAATTGTAGCATGCCAAGTACTTCACTAAGTTGGATCCCAAATTGGGATACCACCAGGTGCGAGTGAAGGAAGAAGACACTTGGAAGACCACCTTCAAGACTAGGCAAGGTCTATATGAATGGTTAGCAATGTCGTTTGGTTTATGCAATGCACCAACTACATTCATGTATTTGATGAATGATGTATTACACCCCTTTTTAGATTTGTTTGTTATAGTATATCTAAATGACATATTGGTTTCTAATGCTACATGGGAAGAGCACATCTCACATCTCAAGCAGGTGTTAAAGATTGAAAAAGCACTAGTTTTTGGCTAATTTGAATTTTGAAGAAATGTGAGTTTGCCCAACAGTCCTTGGTGTATTTGTGGTATGTGATTGGAGGAGAACTCAAGATTGTTCCTACAAAGATGGAGGCCATTACTAAGTGGCCTACTCCTACAAATGTCACTGAAATTAGGAGCTTTTTGGGGGCAAAACAATACCTTTAGAAGTTCATAGCTTCCTCTTTGGCTGTGGTTGTACCCCTCCATGCCATAACAACCCACGACAAGGGGTTCCAATGGGGGAAGAATCAACATAAAGCCTTTGAAGAGCTCAAGCGAAAGATCAATCAGTCGTTGGTTTTTGCATTTCCTGATTTGTAGAAACCTTTCGAATGGGAAGCCGATGCAAGTGGGTATGCCATGGGAGCAATTCTGATGCAAGGAGGAAGGCCAATATGTTATCATTCTAAAATGTTTCATGGGGGAGTCCTAAACTACCCTACTTATGATAAGGAACTTTATGCCCTGGTTCAAGCTGTTAAGAAGTAAAAGCACTATTTGATGGGCAAGAAGACCATCATTCACATCGATCATCAACCACTGTAGTATTTGCAGGCCCAGAGTAAGCTACAACAGACTATAAATTATGAGTCGATGGGATTCTTGCAACAATTCCATCTCATCATCAAGTATAAGAAGTGTAGTACAAACAAGCTAGTAGACATGCTCTCAAGGCCAACAACAACCAAAATTACAGCTTCGGGAACTCTTATGCACATGGAACCTTTTACCCATGATGCATACAAGGAGGAGTACACAGAAGATGAGGACTTCAAGGAGGTATTTCAACAACTTCAAGGCCATTTCCATGTAGAAGAAGGTGACATCAAGGCTGACTATCATCTCCAGGATGAGTTACTCTACAAGCTAGAAAAGCTCTATGTTCCTAAAGGGGAGAGATTGCAGTTTATCAGAGAGGCACACACCTCCAAAGTTGAAAGGAATTTTGGTGTGGGGAAGAGAGTTGCAAACTTACAGAGGTATGTTCACTGGCTTAGAATGCAAGAAGATGTTGCTCGATTTATCAGAGGATGCGTACTTTGATGTACAAGGAAACCCAACAATAGGAAGCAAGGTTTACTCTATACCATCCCTTGTTACTATGAGACCATGGGAGAACATCTCCATGGATTTTTTGGGTGGTCTACCAACCACTAGGAAGGGACATGATAATTTATTTGTGGTAGTTGATAGATTCAACAAGATGTGCATTCTTATGCCTTGTAAAAAGACCATCAAAGAACAAGAAGCAAGGGGAAGTGAGGGAAGGCACCATAAGTGAGGCAGGAAGGAGGTACCCTACCTTGGAGCCTCCTACATGTGTGGACTCTCTCTCTCTCTCTCTTGATGTTTGCACTTTTGGAAGGAATTGTTTATGATTTCATGAAGTTTCTTGCTTAGTCAATCAATTAAAGGAAGGAGGTACCCTACCTTCTTGGCTATTTTTGGAGGCTTTTCATAACTCATTTTATTATTGTTGAAATGTCTCAAGGAATTAGTTAGAAGATAAGATAATTTTATTTATGTCCAACTAATGACCACAAAGTAGGTCAATGGCATTGTCGCAATGATGTTCGTGTTATCCAGGAGGACCAAATGATCCCCTTTTAAAAGAAATACAATGCAAGAAGTAAACAAAAGTAAAAGTGTATAGTGCGAGCTGGGTTGAAGTATGAGAGAGCTCCCGCCCTAGTCTCGACATCATAATCCTGCACTGGGACTGAGAAGCTCAGGCGGACAAGATCTCGGAGCTAAATCAATCAAGGAAGGTCTAGTACTCCTAACATCCGAGGCTGAAAGAGGAAAACCGAGGGAAGTGCAATAGTGTCTATTTCCCGAATAGGAGCTGGTGGGTGTGGGGTGTCCTCTGAAGTGCTGTCGGTGAGGTCTGGAGGACCTTGTATTCCTCTCGGAGGGAGGTCTGGTACGAAGCTGCCGTTGAGATCTCGTGGGTTGAGATCCACAAATCTTTACTGATCTGGAAACTGGATCGGTATCTAAATCGGTAGGTCTCTTGGTGCCCTTGGAAGGTGGTAGCACGCTGCCGAATGCACTCGAAACCTTAGAGCCTCTTGAATATAAAGTGCTAAACATCTCTGATCAGTGTATCTGAAAAAGGTGGCTAGAGTTTGAGGGCCTCTAAATAAGTAGTTGAAACGTCCTTTGATCTTGTAGTATATAGGACATCTGAAGATAAAGTGAGACTCGGTTTCCACCGTCTGTAGATGACATAACTGGCGGATCCTGTTCGGTCTATCAATTTGGTGGTTTGTCTCTACTCGAAGTCTATGGGATCCTACTCTGAACTGTTCGAAAGGGATCCGAAGAGCATGCATCTAATGGCAAAACAGGTACTGGGGTTGGACAATGAGCCCGTCTTTGATCTTCAGGAAGTGCTCAACATAAAAGGCCATCTTTGGGCACAACCCTCCCGGGGGATTGACCGAAAGAACTCCCTGTAAATATCCTCCCTGATGATCTTATTTAACTCTTGTCAGATAGGTAGAAGGTGGCCGGGAACATCTAGAGAGTACCAGAATGGGGTGAGACGATCTAACTGGATCCCTGTTGATTTAAGAAGGTTCGAAACCCCTGTGAACCAACATTTGTCTTTGCCTGAGTGAGTAGCATGGGAAATGGTCTCAAAAGAGCAATAGGGTAAATAAGGATACCTGTCCCGACCCTTTAACGAGTCGGCAAACCCCCAGATCTGATGCAAGAAGGAAACCAATTTGAAGATCGTCTCAAGGCGGAAGGGTTGGGCCCCAAACTCAGCTAGGATGATGTGTTGCGGTATTGTCTGCTTGCATCTGATGATGTGCCGAAGAAGAAGGATCTGGACTCTCTCAGCTGAGGCCCAATCCGACTCGAGTAAAGAGGGTCCCCAAACTTTTGATCCATATAAAACAGTGGGACAGATCAAGGCGTCCAACATGTTCATCTTGGATGAGATATCCTAGAAGTGATGACAAAAATATTGTCTCTTGAGTAGGGCTAAGGATCCGTACCCCTTGTTGATTCGAGGTTGGAGAGATGGTCGTAGATTGAAGCGGGGACCTGAGAACTGCACTCCCAAGTAAGTATAGGTACTGGTGATCTCGATTTCCTCCCCTTGAATAGGAAACAAAAGTCCATAGTTTTTTTCATCCGATTAAAGATCATAACCTTTGTTTTGATCAAATTCACCATCAACTTTCGAAGATCACAAAATAGGGCTAAGGCATCTAGTTGTTTCTGCAGACCTTCCGGGGAGGAAGATAAGAGTACTACATCATCAACAAAGAGTAGAATAGAGATCAGAACTTGGTGGAGGAAGCACCTATCGGTGTCCTGGATATGCTCGTGGAGAAAGGCCTCCAACTCATTGATTTAGATCCCAAACAGGGTGGGAGACAGTGGGCAACCCTGTTTAACCCCAATAGTGCTTCGGATGAACTCAGACAATCCTTGAGTTGTGCGAAGGCGACCAAGGATGAACTCATAAAGGCGCATAATAGCTGTCAGTAGGGTCGTCAAGATGCCGATGTCTCTGAGCCACTGCAGTAAATCTTTTCTCGGAACTGAGTCAAAGGCTTTCCGGAAGTCCACGAAGCAACAATAGACTTTCGAGGAGCGGTGGCGTGCCTCCTCAATCACGACACAGAGGGTAAAAGTATGGTCAATAGTCTGATGTGTTGGCCTGAACCCTGCCTGGCCCCGGGCTCTAAGGTTTCTTTGCTCGAGATCGCTGGACAACTTCCTATGGAGGACGGTGGCATATAATTTTGAGAACGTGTGGCCTACCATGATCGTTCTGTAGTTGTTGGGATCAGAGGTGGATCTTGACTTGTGAATCATATAGATAATATGATGTGACCATACCGGAGGAAAACCTTCACGAACCACATGGCTGAAGAGATCAGGCAAATAGCTAACCAGAGCACGAAGACCAAGCTTGAAGAACTCTGCTTGGTAGCCTTCCTCATCTGCTGATTTGCTGCTGCTCATCGCTCAGATGGCCTCCTTGACATCTTTGTCACAGAAGAGGTGGCAGGAGGAAGGAGGGGAAGTAACCTGAATTTTGGTTTGGCTGAGAATGTCATAGAGATTGGAGGTGTGGGAGAACATGGAAGCAGGGTCAAGGTTTGATGGGAGAGGAGAGCGCCGAGCGATGATGGTATGCCAGAAATGCTTGGGGGAATGGGCAAGGAGAGTTGAGAATTCCTGTCTTCTCTGAGAGACAAATTGTCGTATCTTGCGACAGAGGAGACGACGGTAAGAGATTTGAATGTCAGGGTAAGTAGAATGGGTGTGGAGGAAGGCATAATGGAGTTCTCGGTGGAGGGTTTTGTATTCTTCATCGTACCACTTGTTCATTGGACAAGAGCCAGGTTTAGGGGAGGTAGAGGTGGTAGATGAGAGGCACTGGTACTTAGCAGAGGCAGTGTCAAGTGAGGAGAATTGGGCCTTGGAGGGAAGGATCTGGCGAAGAGTGGACACGAAGATGTCGTGGTCTCCTTCATCAAAGCGAAAGGTGGTCCGAAGTGGGGAGGGGGGGCTTTGCAGGGAGGGATGGGTTGGTAGAGGAGGGTCAAACTGGAGAGAGAGTGAAAGAAGTGAATGGTCAGCCAAAGGGATGGGGGATATTGAGAGGTTCCGAATAAAAGGGAGCAAGTTCTGGCTGGCTAGAGCATAATCCACCACACTAGCCCCTCCTCCATGTGGTCGACAGGTGAAGAAGTGAGATTCCAGAAAGCATGGAAGGCCATTCAAGATTAGCAACTCGTGAGACTCCCCTAGCTGCAGGAGATGTTTGCAATAAGCTATAGTGGGCCCTAAGGCATCCTCTGATATCCGGTGAAGACATACCGAGACCGGGTCGATCCCCTCGGTACATAACACATCCTCCGATCGGTCGTGGAGAGGGATCGAAAGATCTCTGGTGCAAGCATTGAAGTCCCCCATAAGTATGACCTCCCTGTCAACAGAATATTGGGTGATACCAGTGTATAGGTTTATAAAGGGGTCCCCATCCGCTCCATTGTGGATGGCAAAGGATGAAGACGTTGGGGGAAAGTAGCATGCTGCAATGTAGATGTCTCTCGGGGGGGGGAGATCCTGGTTATTGTACAATGAAGTTGAGCTAAAACCTATATAAAAGTTTGCTCTCTTCATTTGTACATAGTTGGATTTGGGGCTAGGTCCCTTGGAGCTTAATGGAAATTATTTAGATGTGATTGGAGGATCAATGTAGCGCCACATGGATGAGCATATCTTCTAAACCTTCATGGTATCCATTTTTGCTAAAGTTATCTCGACATTTGCCTATTGAGGAAAGAATTAGGTATTGTCCTTTTTTTCATGGTCGCCAATGGATTATTGTTTATTGATGCATTCTTTCTCTATTTTTGGTTAAATGCACATAAATTCTATTCCCAATAACCATAATCTCAATAGGTATTGGATGTTATGTGATCTAGTAATATCCTTGGATATATTTTTTCAGTTTAGGACAACAAAGGGGATGGAATATTGTAGCATGTATGTTTTGTTGGAACCTTCGTTTGTTTATGTAAACTCACCTCTTTGGCATATGTAGTCGACCGCATCAAGGCAACTGACCATTGAGAGTGGACTATACTAGCATATGAAGTTACCAAATCCATGTTTTATGGAGTATGGGGTGCAGATCCATACATTGGGGGTTTTCGTTATGGACCTAAGCCTATATATAGATGATCTTTGATTGATCTATTATATGTCATTTCATGGATCTTTGCTCAATGTGCTCAAGTGCTTACAATGTCTCTTGACACTACCACTAATCTTGGAATCTTTGTTTTCCACTTTTGCTGTTTAATTGCATGTTCCAACTTGGTATGGAAGCTATTGGGTTTTTGATTTGGGTTATGTAGAATGTGGAGGGTTACAACACAGGTCATGGTTTGATGGGATGCTAAAAATTTGTTTATGGGGCTTGGAAGTATGGTGAATTGTTGAATTCAGCTATCATACCTTATTCTTGGTGTGATTTGAAGTATGCCTTGATTTGGGTGAGTCAACTTTGAAGTTGGATTTGACCATGTGTGCTTTAGTTGATGAGATTTGGAAATTTTTGGGGTGTTATGTTGACAGATTTGTGAAGCTTTGTTAGGCATGGAGATTGGTTATTAATTGAACCGCAGAATCTGTTGTGGTGGCTTGGATAAAGGATCGACTACATATTGGATTGGGTGACTAAGCTTTCATCCCAAGGTATTCGTCGATTGAGTATTGGTTAGAAATCATTTGAAGTAGTGCTCTCTACGTGACCCTATTGAATGCTGACCTAGTCGATTGAGTAAAGGGGTGTCATCTTCCAACTAAATCATGGAAAGGGGCATCGATTGGATCTTTTACTTTTTTAGAATTTGTTTGAGCTTTCGACTTAGAATGTGGAGGGTTATGCAGAATGTGGAGGGTTACAACACAGGTCATGGTTTGATGGGATGCTAAAAATTTGTTTATGGGGCTTGGAAGTATGGTGAATTGTTGAATTCAGCTATCATACCTTATTCTTGGTGTGATTTGAAGTATGCCTTGATTTGGGTGAGTCAACTTCGAAGTTGGATTTGACCATGTGTGCTTTAGTTGATTAGATTTGGAAATTTTTGGGGTGTTATGTTGACAGATTTGTGAAGCTTTGTTAGGCATGGAGATTGGTTATTAATTGAACCCTAGAATTTGTTGTGGTGGCTTGGATAAAGGATCGACTACATATTGGATTGGGTGACTAAGCTTTCATCCCAAGGTATTCGTCGATTGAGTATTGGTTAGAAATCATTTGAAGTAGTGCTCTCTACGTGACCCTATTGAATGCTGACCTAGTTGATTGAGTAATGGGAAGGGGTGTCATCTTCCAACTAAATCATGGAAAGGGGCATCGATTGGATCTTTTACTTTTTTAGAATTTGTTTGAGCTTTCGACTTAGATTCCCTTACTCGACTTATATTGATTATAGTAGAATGTGTTGACTTATGAAAGAGGTTGACTGAAGCATTGACTATAGTTTTCTATCGGTGGACAAATCCTGAGCACTGAATGCTACAATAGTGGAGTATATCTTGTGTATATATCCTTATATCCTCCTGAGACAACTCATAGGTATGGTTGATAACGTTATTGACTGAGTGATGTATTCCCGACTATATTTGGGTATCAATTGGGGCAGTGACCCTCATTGCCATTGACAGATTGACATATATACCAATGTGAATTGATTGGAAGGATTGACTATTAATCTTGTGGTTGAGATATATGCAGTGATTGATATTCCAAAGTTTGACTTAGTAATGCCTTCATATTTCAGTTTGTAGCAGAGTTTATTTACAACTTATTAAGAAAAGATTTGAGAAGTGTTTGACATATGCATTTATATTGCTTGGCTCGACTTGAGATAGGTGACTGAATTGAGAGTCAACTAGCAGTAGACAAACATTTTTTTCTAAAGCCTATCTAAAGATGGGTGCCTTTGGAGAAGATGAAACCTTGATTTTGCAAAAAATGCAAGAAATTTGAGAGAAGAAAACTCTTGCCTTGCAGGAATCTCTTGATCAACTTCAACAAGAAGTATTTTCCATGCAGATAACTGTTGCCCAACTACAGGTAGAGAGAGGAAGATTGAAGGTTCAACTAGAGACAACTTATACCTAGATGGAGGATGAGGCTGACCTCTTTCGGATTGCTATTTTGCAAAGGATGATGACAAATCTAGGAAGATTAATATCTTAGAAAGAACAATGCAAGTATCGTTTAGAATGTTATGGATGAATTTGGAGACAAGGAAGTTTCACTTGATGAATTGGAGGAGGAAATAAAAAATCTCACTCATACAAAAATTAATGGGTTGAAGGAGAAAATTTGTAGGTTGTAGGTAGCCAATTCCTTGCTTGAGAATTAGGTTTCCCACTTGCAGGCTTCTTGATGAGCTTCGTGAAGAAACTACTCCCCTTCAAGCAGATAATGTTAGATTATTCGATGAATTCCAGGAATTGAAAGAAGATTATGATGCCTATTATTACAGATGACCAAAAAGGATGAGACTATTTAGGATTTGCAGGATTGCAACTAGCGTCTTGAGAATGAAGTTTGTCAATTGAAGATTGTTATGAAGTAGTTTGATGTTGAGAAGCTTGATAGTGTCTCTTAGACTACTTGTTGTTGCTTCTAATTTTGCATTCAATGATATTGTTAGTAGCCTTGATTGTAAGTAGTATTGATGGCATGGCTCCTCCTCATTGCTTGCCGGTTACTACTGCTGATATTTCTCCTAAATTTGAGAAACAAAGTACTGGTAATGGGTCTTGACCATTAAGCAAGATGGGCTATATAGAAGGTGGACATGGGAAGTGTTATGCTGCACTTGTACCCAGCGCACCTTCAGATGTGCCCCAGGGAGAGCCAAATTTTTTGACCAGGAGGGGCGTAATCGAGCAATGGTGGTCATGGCTGGGCCCTTTGGTCCTTCCTTTAGGAGTACTATGGCTGAATGGCACTGTTGACTGCTTTTTGTTGGGGTTTTTAACCTCGGGGTTGGTGTTCGGGGCTCCAAGGGGTTGATCACTGGATCACATGATCCCATACCTTGTTTCTTCGCTCCAATGTCTTTTGCTTCAGCTGCAAGACATTTGTCTCCCTTCATAGCCACTTAGGACACCCTCTTGGCCCTTTTGCACACTGGCACCTTCTCTCCCTGGCCTTATTTCCTAAGAGGAAGCTATTCTCCACGCCATGCCTTCTTGCTGCTTTGAGGAGGGCGTTGAGGGATTTTACAACATTCTTGAGTTAGATGGGGTATAACGCCTTCCCTCCAGCTCACTCCAGCCTTTCATTCGTAGTGATTTGCTTATTTTAGCAAATTTTGGCACCTAGGGGAAAAATACCCCATGTAGCCTACCTTGAGCCTACAGTAGGCCATTTTTATTATTATTATTTTGTTTTAATTTGAAGTTGACATTTTAAAGACATGTTGGCCTGGATATTTTTGTAAAAGTGAGTGTGAGATCATATAAATAGATCTCCTCCTTTTTTAAATCAAGACACATGGGATAAAACATTATGCATTTGTTCTACCCTTATTAGGGCTCTTTGAAGAGATGTGCCCCTCTTAAGGGAGATTTTCTGGGTTATGCAAGCTTTTTCTTGGTGTTCTTTGGTGAAATTCTTTTGCAAGGCGATGTTTGGATTCGTTGGCTAAACATGAGCACATGGAGGTTTGGTCTCTTATCTCTTTGTTTGAATGTTGGTAGATGATGCATGGTTATGACTAAATGATAGCTCTAGTGCTGCATTTTCTTCTAGAATAGGCCATTTTCAGCCTTCTTGTCACCTTAGTAAGTGGAGGCACGTCTTCTTGTAAGAGTCCCCTAGGATTTTCCCTTAGTTTTCTAGAATAGTTGTCTAACCTAGGATCTCTTTCTCACTAGGTAAGCCATCCTCCCTAGATGCCCTAGGTTGGGTAGGGATTTTGCTAGGGTTGCTTTCCTTTGTCTTCACATATTTTCACTCTCCAAAACCTAGTCTAGGGTTAGTCTTAGGTTAGTTTTAGGTTTAAACCTAAGTTAGGGTTAGTGTTAGGATCCCTAAAATTTTGAGCCCTAAATTTTGGGCCCTAAAATTTCACGCCCTAAAATTATGTGTCCAAAAATTTCGGGGCCTAAAATTTTGAGCCCTAAATTTTGGGCCCTAAAATTTCACGCCCTAAAATTATGCGCCCAAAAATTTTGGGCCCAAAAATTCAGTGTCTTAAAATTTCGCGCCATAAAATTCTGCTCCCTAAAATTTCGGCCCCACCCTAAAATTTCAGGTCACCCCAAAAACTGGGCCCTAAAATTTCGAGATCCGAGATTTTCAGGCCCTAAAATCTCGGTCGTCCTAAAATCTTGGGCCTGAAATTTCGGCCTGCTTCCTTACTCCTTTCCTCCTCACAGTCCACCCCTTCTCTCTTTCAGCCCACTGGTCCTTTCCCTATGTCTGTAGCAGACCTTGTTTACTCATTTCAAGGCCTTATCCAAGCCTCTGTCAACTGTAAGGGCTGCCCTTACATTGACAGCCCTCTACATTTAGGGTCCACTGCTCGTTTTTTTGCACACAAGGAGACATTTAGTGATGAAAGGGTTAGTTGTTGATGGCTTGGGTTTCAACTAAAAGAGGACTATCATAAGTCATAACCTTTCATTTGCACATTATATACTCATTCGATATGGTCACTTGGTAACTCTGAAACATTAATATACTGCTGCTAATACTTTACTTTAGATATGATTTTAAATGCTTAGTTGTGCATGCTGGTATTTACACAGTTTGTAATGGATACCTAAACAATGATGGAAAACTACTGCTGCATTAATGACTGATACATTTACTGATACTGTTGTTATATTAGTATTTACTATTGTTGTACTGCTTCAGATTGCTTGGTGATGATAAATTCTGTGTAACTTGGTTAATCCTCGCATATTACACTTGTTATTTGCACATTGGAACTAGTTGGGTAATTGTTGGCTTATCCTTGGATGAACGTACTTACATTGTTCATATCATCTTCCTGACTCCATTAGGAACTGGCCACTAACTCTACACATTTGCAAGATATAATTCGTGTTTAGGTGTCTTTTGCAGAGTTGTCATTAGGGCTCTCCCCTAGGAGGTTTCGACTTCCGAAGAAGTTAGAAGACATGACTAAGGTGGCAGTGGTCACTTTCTCCACATATGTTTGTCGGTGGCTTGGACTGCCATTTCATCCAGTAACAGGAAGAATGGACAGGGCATTGCTGTTCTGATTATTCCCGAGTGGAGATAACCTAGAATGTGTCTTGGATATGATATCATCTACTGCACTTTTATTTGTTGTAGGCAGATATCATCTGACTAAGTTGCTAGAAGAGAAACAGATTGCTGATGACTTTGATGAATGGACCAAAAATATTGGATTGAAAATACTATGCCAAAATCTGAAAATATTGATGTGCAGGGGTGTTCTAAACCAATGATTGAACTGGAACCTGAGCTTGCACCTTCTATTCAGCTAGAACATGAGTCTTGGTCATCATCACGATCGGACGAATGTGCCTAGTAATCAACATTCTTGGATAGGTGGCAATTTGTTTTATTGCTCTCTGCATAAAAGACGTGAAAGATAGAACTTTGAATCAGTACTGACTACCGAGATTGATTGTGGTTGGACTAATGAGTGGTCATGAGAGCATTTGAACATGTGTTTGAGGACTTCTTATAGGTGTATATCATTAACTGTACAACAATACAAATCTCCTCTTTCTTGCTGTTGATCCCTTGGAGTGATGAACTGAGGATCGACTAGAGATATCAGTCGAATGAGTTTTGGCTGTAGATGAGGTTTGCTTGCAGATCTGTTAGACAAATGTTTGACATATTGCTTGTTGTTTGAAAGCTATACTGCTATTTGACTGTTGTATTGATCCCTTAGTTTTGTTTAAGGGGGGCTGTTGTTGATTTGATGTTTATTAACGAGTGTAAACCCAACTTGAGTTATCTCGTTGACTTGAGTTTGACTGGGTTGTTATTGTGTATGTTGTGACTGATTTTACTTGTTAAAGATCAGTGTTTAAAATCTAGTGCTGAAACTAGTATGCATATGCTGACTGGGTTATTCATGGATCGTTGGATATGTAGATCGAGTACCATTGTGTATTGCAGTGGGTACCCATTTGGTGCTTAGCTTGACAGACACTGTTTAATGGAAAGAGACTGATTATCTTTCCTACCCTATTGGGCTAGTCAACTCCTTGATTAGATCTGTATGTCTTGTTTTTCTAGGCGACTCATCAACTGAGAGTGTTTGGACAATTTATTGGGCTAGTTTACTCCTCCACTTGGACTGTGACTTGTTTGTCTAGTCAGCTGATCAATTGAGACTGTTTGGACAACAATTTCAGAAACTTTGAGTTTGGTTTTGCATATGCTGGTGATTATTAGCATGACGCACATGTTATTTCATTTGTTTCTGAGTAGATCAGGTGAATGAATTAAAAAAATGAAGTTATTGGTGATAGTTGTTTAGACTTCTTGGTGATAGTTGGGAGTGTTACTTTACCTGATTTATAAGTGTAATGGTGGCAATCCTATTTACTGTACCTTGGCTATTGGAGGTGACAATGTTTTATTGTACCGCCTCTTAAACTCAGCTCAGAGGAAAGATCAAATTACATAACATCCTCAAGGGAGGATGTTATGTAATTTGATCTTTCCTCTGAGCTGAGTTTAAGAGGGGATGTTGGAACCTTTGGTTGATGTAAACTCACCTCTTTGGCATACATAGTCGATCACAGTAAGGGAGCTGACCATTGAGGGAGTTGACTGATGAGAGTTGACCTGATTGACATATGGAGTTACCAGATCCACATTTTATTGGAGTATGGGGTGTGGACCCATACATTTGGGGTTTTGGACCTTTGGTTATGGAGCTAAATATATATAGGTGATCATTTATTGGTCTATTGTATACTATATCATGGAGCTTTGCTCAGCATGTGCTTATGGTGTCTTTTGTGCTTACGGTGTCTTTTGACACCACCACTGATCTTGGAATCTTTGTTTTCCGCTTTTGCTGTTTAATTCCCTGTTCCAACATGTTTCAGTCTCAATGGCCATCATTTCTCACTAGGATAGTCGGTTCCTAAAGTCAGCAAGTCGGTGCCTAAAGTCAGCAAGTCGGTGTTTGCACAGATGATAGAAGTCCTTACAGGTTGGTGCCTGAGTGAGTTGGTGCTCACAATTGGAGATTGGTGTCTCCCACTTATGTAATCAGTTTTTATATATAGATATATATAAAGTTAATTTACAGATTTTGTGCGCAACTGTGTCCATTACTGTTTTTGGCAGAAAAGTTTTAAGTACAATTTGTTAAGTTGAAAATAGTATAATCTGTGCTATGTACTGATTCACCTCCCCCCCACCCTGCCTTTCAGTATATATAAGAATTCCAACAATTGGTATTAGAGCGGTTGTCTTCAGTAACAGTTTAACCACAGGAAGATAGCAAAAATGGACAAGCAGGAAGGACTGTCCACCAACAGAGCACCACGTTTTGGGAACTCAATCTCTATTATGAAGACCAGTGAAAAAATAGAAGACAACCTCCCAAGCAAATAACCAGAGTCTAGACAAGCTCAACTGAAAGCCTAAAGGAGAAAAGGTGACATTTGATCATGGTTCTATCATTTTCCTACAGGGCACAAGCAACCATATTTATCAGAGCAGTTGTAAGAACAACAACACAGCTGGAGAAGACTGCATTCAGAATTTCAGACTAATAGGATTACACTGGTTACTATGCTATTAACCAGGTTTAATTGCATTCAGACTAGGTGATGAATCATGCAGCTGAAGTAAAGTTTAAAGGTTAAACCCTTAACTAAACAGACCACCTCAGTCCTCATCTCTGCACAAGAACTGCCAAATACTTCACCCCCTTGTGATAGCACAGTTGAAAATAATTTGAAACTAAGGATGAAACAAGCTTTGGACATAATCACAATCTTAGATGTAATTGTAAAACACTGGCAGCCTAGCCATCAACTAGGAAAAATATATTGCTGTATGCCCCCACATTTCAAATCTTGCATTCAAGTTCAAAGACCATAGAAATAGAGCCCTGTAATGGCTTACTAAAAAATTGATGCATCGAGACCTAATATTGATATTGTTGCCTCTCAAACCCTCACTTCTTGAGATGAAGTCCTAAAGCTCAGGTGAGGCTTTGGAGAAACTAAGAGGTATTGCCAATGTCACCACAGAAGCCCTCTTCGCACTTTATGTAGGCTTTCATCTGGCTCTAGGGGGTCTTCCCTAGATTAGGATTACTAGAGCTTACACAATAAAGACCAAGGTGAAAATGAAGAGATGGCTCTAATAAAATGACTTGATAAAGTATAGGAAATAATAGGATGAATAGACCAGAGACTAGTTTCTCATCATTAGGAAAAAGGGGTCAAATCAAGGTTAAATGGGAGACTATCTTAATAAAGGGATAATGGCCATTGAGGCTGAAGCCTGAAACATACAATCCACAATAGTCTATCTCCTTACTGTCCTAGACTGCAGAAATATAACTAAGGATGTCACTAGAGGAGATAAAATCTAGTACTTATTGAGATTATGGTTATCACTATCACGAATAGAATATATGTGCATCCATCCACGAGTAGAGAAAAAATGCAATCATAATTAATAATCCATTGATAACCATAAAGGAAAAGGGAAGGGCATCACCCAATTCATGACTCCATAAGTATACATGAAGATTATTCTAGTAGGAAGGATAGTATTAATGCTTGGAAGATCTTCTCATCCATGAAGCACTATAATGATTTTCCAATTATATCCAACAAGTATTCTACTAAGCTCCAAGGGAGTCTAGCCCCAAATCCAACCATTACATCAAATGGAGAGAAAACCCTTATATGGTTTTGAGCTCCATCTCAAGAATAAAGAAGTATTTGTTTTCCTAGATCCATGAATTTCTCCAAGGAAAAAGATACAAAAATACAAGGAAATATTACAATAAAGAATATGTTGACTTTCCAAAACAAAAAGACCCATACAAAATACTAAAGAAACGAAGCTAATAAATGCATTGTGACATGTTATCTTCCTCAATCTCCATGCTCATGAAAAGTACCATGTGTCTTCTTCATGTGCAAGGCGCTCCTCAAGAGAAATTCCTCAACCACCTCCAAATAAAATATTATAAGTGCCACATCAAAAAGATGAACATGCCTTATGTCACCTCTCAAGCCCTCACCTCTAGAGATAAAGCCCTACAAGTTCAAGTGAGGCCTTGGAGGAACCAAGAGGCATTGCCAATGTCACAACACAAGCCCTCTTCACTCTTTAGGCCAGCTCTTCTTTGACACGGGGGGCTTCCCTAAGATAGGATTGCTGGAATTTTAGGCAATGCGTTGCAAGGTGAAATGTAAGAGTAAATTCTTAAAAAACAGTTTTGTGTGTTTCAAGAAATATAATGTGGATGAGTGGATAGAAGATTAGTGTCTTATCATTGGGAAAACGGGGTCACATCAAGGCTTTGATGGAGTTGTACTATTTTCTTCACCACCTTTCTCTAAAACAGTTGTTGCCATCTAATTTTTTGTTTCAACTTTTAAAGTTTACTTCTGGATGCGGGTGTGCCATGGGGACATTCTTTCTTTGTTCACTGATGAAATTAATTTATTGCAGGGTGAATTCAATGACATAGATATGAGAATTTTTGCTAGAGGCTCTTTTCATAATCATTTTGATACCATATTTAAGCAAATCAAGACATTTGCATGGATTTCACAATGTTTTGATTTGAAGGACAGATATAAGTCTAATCAATTGTAGCGTTTGTAACGCAGGTTCTGCTTGGATGGTACTATCTCGAGCATTTATTGAGTACTGTGTCTGGGGTTGGGACAATCTGCCAAGAACAGTTTTGATGTACTATGCAAATTTTGTTTCTTCACCAGAGGGATATTTCCACACCGTCATTTGTAACACCCAGGAGTTTAAGAACACAACAGTCAATCATGACTTACATTACATATCCTGGGATAATCCGCCAAAGCAGCATCCACATTCTCTTGGTTTAGGTGATAGTTCAAAAATGATAGATAGTAAAGCCCCATTTGCAAGGAAATTTCACAGGGATGACCCTGTGCTTGACAAAATAGACAATGATCTTCTAGGACGTCAAAATGGACGGTTTACACCTGGTGGATGGTGTAAAGGAAATACAGATAATGGCAGCGATCCTTGTTCCGCTATAGGTGATAAAGATTTTCTCAAGCCTGGTCCAGGTGCAAAGAGGCTTGGAGAGTTGATTAAGGAGCTCTTGTCTCCTCTAAACTTTGCACAAAAACAATGTAAATGAAAAATGCATTTCCATCTGGGGTACCATTGTGCATTTGCTTTTCAGGGACGAGTTTCCAGCCAATCCCAATAAGGGATGAAATTGAAGGTATTTGTTTCCAGCCAATTGTAATATGGGATAAAATATAAGAATGCCTGTGAAAAGCCTCGTTGGAATGAGCACATTTCGATCTCACCTTTTGCTTTCCATGGCAATGCCTGCAGCAGGGTCACAGTGTATTCTATATGTCAATAATCAGCCAATTTCTTTTCAGAGGTTCGTGCTGAAATTAAAAATGCCAAAAAATTTAAGCTAAATTAGTTATTATTTCTTCCATCTCAACCGTCATATAATTCTGGTGTACAGAATGCACGGTTTAGCCTTGTTGAATTCCAGGAATCGTGTTACTTGTTCAAAAAGAAAGTTTTTTTCACGTAAGAACTGCAAAGGTCCAATATAATTCATTATGGGTCCTTATGTCGGCCATCATATCTATTTTTCTAGTGTACATTCTAATTTGGCAGTGGTTAAGCAGAAAAGCTATTTGCACATTAACCAGCAATACCTATGTTGCTGAGTTCCACACGAAATCGGTATCAGGAGATATTGTTTTGTTGAAGTATCTAACTCGCATTCTAATTTAGCACTGGTTAAGCAGAAGAGCTATTTGCACATTAATCAGCAATACCTATGTTGCCGAGTTCCACACGAAATCAGTATGAGAAGATATTGTTTTGCTTAAGTAGGTAACTCATGTTTCTTATAGAAAAAATTATTAAACAAAGAGCTTGAACGGGCTTCTTTATCTCGTTGTAGATTATAAAAGA
This sequence comes from Pseudotsuga menziesii, assembly GCA_001517045.1. Taxonomy (NCBI): domain Eukaryota; kingdom Viridiplantae; phylum Streptophyta; class Pinopsida; order Pinales; family Pinaceae; genus Pseudotsuga; species Pseudotsuga menziesii. The sequence goes on from LPNX010347243.1 coordinate 158,846, forward strand.
TAGATAGACGTAGGCCCAGTTGTCAAATGCTTTTAGCGTGTCCTTAACTACTCTCAGAAATAAGAAAAGTTAGAGTCTAATGGAACAGATTTACTTGAAAAATTGGATCCCAAAGAAAGACTTAAATTAGATAAACTACAATTGATTTCTGTACAATTTATCACAATTTATTTAGACGAGTAATGAGAGGTGTCCGTTAGTTAGAGAAGTGCTCAAAGGCAGCAAAATAAATTTCGGTAATGATAAAAAAATTGAAATAGCAAGAGCCTCGATGACAAAATGATTTTGGAGCTACTCTTTTAGAAAAAATAGAATTAGGGTTTAACGCTTGCCATCAAACTTCATTTTCTCTGGGCATTACCGTTACCCATATGAAATGTTTGAATGCAGAAATGTATATTGTGCTAATGAGGTTTGTTTGACACCTCTATAAACACCGATTTCAATGGAAATAAGATGATAATGTGTGCTCACTGTATTTATTGCTTATTGATTACAACAATCACTATTTTAAATATGTTATCTTGTATGTATGCATATATTATTTTTTATATCCTCCTTGGGCTTGCAGCCCTAGACTCATGCAATATGATGATCTGATGTATGTTTTTTTTGATGATGATGATGGTTAACGTTACTGAGACCAAACTTGGTCTATCGGACGTATAGAAACCAATTGATTAGTTTGTTTTTAAAATTGTATTTCTATGCTCAAAGAGCTTTGTGAGAAGTGTCCCGAGCTCCTTATAATTTTGACAAGTTAAAATGTTAGGAAGGTCGGTATTGTATCAAAGATTATGAAACTGAGATTTAATGTGGGTGTACGTAGGGCACTCTAAGAGGAAGTGATTTTCATCTTCAATGTCTCTATTCTCACAAAGATGGCAGATCCTTTCCACCCATGGTGTTTTAGGAACTGTCCAATGACCTGTTTCACTATAGAGCTCATGAGAGTTCGTTCTTATCTTGGCTATATTAGTTTTTTTCTTTAAACTGGTTAAAACTAAGAGATACTTTTGATCTGCTAGAGTAGGGTTGATGAACTCCTTATATATCCTCCTTGGACTTGGAGCCCTTGACTTCTGATATATGATCTCATATATGTATTGATATGTACTAAATTTTTATATCATTGAAAAGTTGATTTTATCATTTAAACATTTTATATTTAATTAGTGTGCCAAGTTGTTTACTACATATAATCTTGATATGTACTAATTTTTTTTATCATTTAAAGTTTTTTAATTGTTTTATCATTTAAACATTTCATATTTAATTAGTGGGCCAAGTTGTTTAGCACATATGAACTCATGTATTTATGTATTTATGGATATAATCTAAATTTTTATGATATTGGTTGAATTGGTGGTTTCAAAGGTTCATTCAAATGTGATAGTGATAAGTGTGGTGGCTCCCCTGGGTTCTTGCTATTGAAATGTAAGCCTTTGAATCTGTGATAGTGATAAGTGTGGTGGCTCCCCTGGGTTCTTGCTATTGAAATGTAAGCCTTTGAATCCAAAAATGTAAGTGTTTGTAACCTTTAAATTATATTTACTGCTTCCTCGGTGTTTCTGCATGGAATATCATGTGGTTGAGCCGGAAGTCTCTGCTGCGAGGTTAGTGAAATCTCTACATGTAAAGTGTAAGTTTCTTGGGGCATGTCTCTCTTAGGGTGGTTGTATATCATGTTTTTTTATCATTTAAACATTTTATATTTATGTTGTGTGCAAGTTCTTTATTATTTTATCGAACGAATCGAATCATTGTTTAAAAGTTTTATATAATTACATGTTGCCCATAATTTGATTTTGAAGTATAATTTTTCATAATCTATTTATTATTTGTTTAAAAGTTTTATATAATTATATGTTTTTTTTAAATGTGGTTTACCATTTGTTAGAGGGCTACTCCATGGAAAATCTCAATACCTGATATTCAAATTGAATCAATGTATGGTCAGCTCATCATTCACAACATTTATTACAAAGGGCTACACAAGAGCATCATGTCACTTCCAAGAGTAGAACTTGGGTGGGGAGAATAGCATTCATTCCTCCCAACCACCCAAGCTACATCCAATTGACAATATATAATTACATGTTGCCCATAATTTGATTTCGAAGTATAATTTTTCATAACATAGGTGATTGTGTTATTGGTAATTGTTTTATGTTTTTTTTAATTAAATAATTTAAAATTGATTTGATATAATCATAAAAATATATATTTGTTAACCTGCAACAAATTTTAATTTATTTAACCACAAAAATGAATATTTCTGAACATGCAAGAATCACACATTTAGTGGAAAATGAATTGTGGAATCCAAAACACAATACATAGGCGATTTAAACCTTCAAATTAGCCTTTACAAGGAAACCTTTAGAGCTGCAAAACACTTATAACTGTATGGTACTCAAAATGAAGCATAAATCGACAAACTTATTGAGGAAAACCGCTCTCAACAACCAAGAAATCCTCCCAACACTTGGCGGTTGTATGGATTTGTTGCATGCTTGTACTAACTCGTCCGCCCAAATCCCTATGACGGTACAGATTTGATGTAAGGATACGCATTGTGATATAGATATGTTGGGATGAGATTTTGGGGACAAGTTTTGGGAACTACACAGACGCAAACTGCACTACGCGCGTAAAAGAATGAAAGACAGTTGGCAACAGGGGTTAAATTTGACGCGCGTATGCCCGTATTTGCAGTTTTTACCTGTGAAATACGCCCAGTAATAGAAAATACATGTCAAAGATGAAGTGTACTTAATTTTGGTAATCGTCAAATCTACGGGCACAATCAAAACTTTCTGGTATCTAGATTTTATGTGTATAATATTATATATAATAGGCTAGAATAAAGAGTTATCAGACAATCTAGACTACTTAGAGTTCGATTTATTTAATGCATAAATTGTGCCAGTTGATCACCATCACCATTCGTCCATTTCCAATCCAGTTTTTGACAGCTGTAGGCTCAGCGCCCAAGCTGTGAATTAATTCGTAATAAATGCAATATCGAAATTTCGATTTGGTAGATCCATCAAATCCATTTCCATTTGAAGAAGTCCTTCTCGGTAGACAATGGACATCAAGAAGAAAAAAGAGTGGGAAGTTGGGAATACTGAGAATATTAGCAGGTTGGCCGTGAGAAAGCTTTTGAAAAGTAGAACCAGACAATTTCTTGCAACGGAGCATAAGTCATCCATACGCCCGAGTGTTCATTAGCTGGCAGCTGCAGAAACCTTTAACAACGATTTTCTTTCCCAATTGCAAGGTTAGTACATTCTGGAAGGACTTTCAAGTTTTTAGATCACAGTGGATTGTAATTAAGTTAATTGTTTTCCCAATTTTTAATAGTATTGGTTAGCACCCAGTTATCTCCAAGCTCCAATGATCATGTGCATCTGTACAAGGAATGAGTAATAATTGCAAAATCTATTTATTTTTTGTTTGGTCTGTGGAAATAATCCTGTAGATGATTTATAGCGTAAATGAGTTGGGTTTTCTCACCCAAGTAGTGGGGTCTCCAATTTTTATTTAAGGATTACTCAACTGAGACGTATTAATTCATACAGTGCTTTCGAGGCCAAATTTTTATGTAAGGATTACTCAACTGCGACGTATTAATTCATACAGTGCTTTCAAGGCCAAGCTAATTCTTATTTTCCTGGTTTATAATGCACCATTTCACTATTTCGGGCCTCACTCTTGATAGCTCTGCTAACTGATATGATATATTCCTCCACTCAACTTTGCTTGACTAATAGAACTAAAGCCTATTATCTTTCATTTGTTTTGTCTACCAATAATATATAGCTATTCATTTCATACGGGATAGCCCATCTATTCATGTTCTATTATGGATAGTTGGTCCAATTAACTGTTCTCTGCATCTTTTATATATATGTTTACCCATTTTTTTTATTACCGAAGAGTGGAAGTAAATGGCTTAAATAACCTAACTTGGGGTTAAGGAGCTCCACCTAGCTCTCAATATGTTTGTTATCTGCATCTGATTCTCGGTCATCCTGAAAACCCAGTTTGTTCAGTCTCTCTCAGTTTGTTTAGTCTCTCACTCCTTGTAGAATCCTAGTCATTTGGGGACTTCGAAGACAAGAAATATAGTTTTGAGCTCCATGGCTTATGATGATTTTTTATTTATTATTTAGAAACAAGACAAAAATGTACTGCGTGATCTTGCAGGTTTGGTTTTCAATAAATTAACCTACATCTGTGGAATATTGAATGTAAACACCCAGGCATCCATATATGATGTTATTTCTCTTTTATAGAGATAGAATTCGGGAGTTAGTTGAGAATGAGCATTAAATTGACAGGAAGATATTTGTATTTCTTTAAATTCTTTGTATATCTTCAAAACGATGAAGGTATAAAACTCACAGTCAATTTTCATCAAGACAAAGACTTGTCCTATTGGTGTTATTTATTTGGGTTATATAATGATATTGAACCAATTGTAAAGAAGGAAAGTAAAAATTTAACTTCCACATTGTATTTACCCCCTAGTTCAAATGGTGGCTGATTGTTGGGCCAAATAGTGTCTTTGAACACCGAATTCAACCCTAAAAATTGGTTTTGAGGTGTGTTTCACACACAAATATGGGATATGAGGGGGAAAAGGGGCATATCATTTTCTTAGGTGATTGTTGATGTGTTGGGAGTTCATCAAGGTCTTGCAATAAGTGTTGGGATTATGAGGAGTTAACCTTAGAAGGAGGGTCTTCCCTTATCGATCACTTCGGGAACCTACGTTGATGGAATAACATCTTTGTTGATTAAGGCAAATTTTCTTATACTGAAGTTTTAGTAAGCAGTTCAATTGGATGTTGGCTATACAAGTTTGGGAATCATGGGTATGGTTAAGGAGTACACACTCACTTAAAAACAATCTCTATAGCTATTGGAGAGTTTAAAAACTACATTTCTTGGACTGAGGAGTTATATTAATCCTTTGTTAGCGGTTATTCCTGCTTTATCAATGAGTTCATATATTTTCAACAACTTTGATCAAATTTGGATATTTGTGATTTCATTCCAACTCCTATTTTCTTCGTGGATCTCTAAAGTCAAGTCTATTCAACGAATGCCAAAGAATGCATATCTTCCATTTCAATTGAATTTTAGAATTTTTTATCCAGAAGTTACGTTTTATAGAATTTCTCAAATAAAGGATTCAATTTTAGAATTTTTTATCCAAAAGTTAAGTTTTATAGAAATTCTCAAATAAAGGAGGATTGTGAAGGCTTCACACATTCAAATGCATGTAAAAGCCCGAGATCTTGATGAATAAATATAAAAAACAATTATTAAATTTATTAATCAAGTGGGTTTGAGAATTTCAGAGCCAACGATGGACCTTCAAGCTCTCTCTAAACAACATCTTATGCTGGATTCCTGTGTAGCTAAAAGGGCATTATGGGGTTTAGTCTAGTGATAACAGTGGGCTTCACCGATGATTAAATGTTTGCTATTGTATGAAACACCAAGTAATTAAATCATTTCATGATGGGTTCCACCTGAAAACTTCCTAATTCAATGAACCTAATTTGTCCAACTCTTTGTACCTTGATGAATGATGGGTGTTGAGTTCACGAATTAATGTTGAAATGATTTGTGAAATGGATGTTTTTGATGGTGTCCCTGTCTGTATTTATCTCTTATGAATGGGTAATGATAATGCATGAAATTATAAGAGGGAGTGCTTGTGAGTTATCTAGGTCTCAGTGTGTGGTATATATAATGACTTAGTTTTAGGTTATATTTAATAGTTTTAGGGTTTGGTTAGGTTTATAGACTTTTACAACTTCTTAACCAGCTAGAAATAAATTTAAATAGAAGGGTAAATAAAATTTTTAAAAGTTATATTAGAAGGGTAACTAAAATTTTTAAAAGTTATATGTAGGGTAGTTTTAAAAACAAAATCGTAAAAAAAAATCACTGATGGGTAAGAGTGCCCATCAAATTTAACCCCTGGTTGGCATGCAAGCACTAGCGCACGCAAAAGAAGGAAGACTGTTGGAAGCCGTTGGGAATTTTTGATCCATTTGTTACGAGCTAAGCCCCATTGTGATTGTATAAATATGTAAGAATTTTGGGATGGAGAATATGCTTTTATGTTCTATGTTACGTGTTTATGGGTTTTTGGAGAGAAGACATGTATGGGTTTGATAGTACGGGATGATGGGTCAAAATATTATATTTATCTCTATTTTTTAGATTATTTCATAAGTAATAGTCAAAATTATTCAATGTATAATGTTTTTTTAGAGAACTTTCAAATAAAAAATAGAGAAAATAAGAATTATGAAATTTTTAAAGTTGAAATATAGATATTAATTTTTTCAAAGGTTTGGGTATCTTTGTATTTGGCATAATATCTACATGATGCTTAAAGATTGTTTTCTTTGTTTTACTGAAGTGGTTCAATTTATATTAAGTCAAAATATTGTGGTTGTATTTGTTGGTTGTGAAAATCTCTATACTTAAATAAAAATAGTTAAGTGAGCTCTAAATTAATAGTTCATAAGGAACAATACTTGATAAGGTTTTGCAAATGGAGTAGCAAGCTAAGTGGGATTGATTTTTGGGAAAACTCCACAGTTAAGCATGCTTGAGGTAGAAGACTCTTGGGATGGGTGACATCCTAGGAAGTCCATGTTATTGGGTGCAATCCTTGAAAGTGATGATTGCTACTATGCGATTCATTTTGCTTATTTCAATCCCACTTCTTCATCCCTGTGAGCACCACCTGATGCAATGCGTGCTAAGGGGACTATTCAAAACCATGAGAAATTGGTCAGTTGCGACTATACTCATGGGTAATGGGTCATAGCTTATTGACTTATAATCCCCAAAATAATTATATATCATATGTTGAACTGCAAAAAAACCCTATACGTAAATTGAAAGAGATAAGGGAGATCTAACTGAATAGTTCATAATGCACAATACTTGATAAGATTTTGCAAATGGGGTAGTAAGTTAAGTGGGTTTGATTGTGAGGAAAAATCCATAGTTAAGCATGCTTGATCCATAGGAGTATTGGGATGGGCGACCTTCCGAGAAGTCCTGGTTATCGGGTGCAAGAATTGAAAGTGATGATTGATGCTATGTGATTCATTTTTCTAGTCTTAGTCCCACTTCTTCACCCCTATGAGAATCACCCTATGCAATGTGTGTTAAGTGGACTATTCAAAACCATGATAAATTGGCCAGTTGTGACTATACTCATGGGTTATGGGTCATAGCTTAATGACTTACACTACACAGCTAATCAAAAAAATAATGATATATCAAAAGTATAATTAGTCTTAAATGGAGATTCTAAAATCCATTCCATCTCCTCAACACAACTTCAAAGTGTTGGGGGTTGATTAAGAGCTTTTCAGATTATCAATATAATTTCATTTTTACCATAGTGACCCAAGTATATTCTTAAAAAAGTTTAAAAAAAGAAATACATGCTTATTTTTGGGTTAATTTTTTTTAGGGAGATTAGTATTTTTTTCTTTATTAATGTGTTCTCATTCTTACTAGCTCCTCTTTCTCTTGGGATAAATTATTTTCATGGTTAGTCTTACAAGACATGGTTGGCTCCAATCAATCCTTGTTAGGAGTGACTTTAAATTTTATGTTTATATTTTGGTTTATCCGTTCTTCCCATCCACCTTCTATTAGGGGAGAATTCTAAAAAAAAATCATTAATTCTTTGAAGCTACAAGAGAACGTTTTGAAGGAAATCTAGACATTTCTTCCTTAGTAAGGTGACACAAGATTAAGTCTAACAGTGTGAGGGGGTTCTTCTATGTTTCCCTTAGCATGTGTACTTTTCTCTTTCTTTTCAAAACACTACAAAATGGCCCAGGGGCACTAGGGATCCACTTAGTGTTGGGGATTGTACCCTACCACTAGGAGCTTGCCTACTTCATAAGTAAAATTTAGATAGGAAGCCATTAAATGACATGGCTCTTTGTATAGTTAGCACCATAATACAATGATTTCATAGTGTAGTTCTTTATTCCATTGGGCCCCTTCCCATTCTAGTAAAGTTCTTTTTAGAATCATTTACTTAGATTTAAATGTACACAAATTCAAATGAAAAAGAACAATTCCTCCTCTTCTTTGTTGCAATCATAATAAATGAAATTTTTTAATATGTATATAAAATGAATAGATTTGTGCTACCACATGCAATAAAAGGGTAGGAATTGAAGACTCCCAAAGAACGAACACACACACACACACACACACACACACACTACAAGTGGGGGGGAATAGGAGATTGGATCCATTAGTTAGTATGAGTTCTAAACTGATAAACCCTAGGGTAATAGAAGAGATAATCAAAAGACAAGGAAAAATCACTTAGAGATTAATTAGGAGCTTAATACCTTGTTTATGTTAACATCTATTTGTAGATTATTAGAGCAATCCTATTAGTCTTCAAATATGGTTTTATTAATGATTTATATAAGGAAAATGATCCAACTAACTAGGATTAATTAATGAACACTTCATGTAGTAAGATAGAACCCTAATGTTAGAAGTGCAAAGAGAAGAATGGAAAAACTTGTCCGTTATTCATTGTTGTAGTTGATGAAGCTCCTTGCACTAAAAATAAGAGTTTTGATAGGTCTTCAAGATTGATCCATGTTTCATATGACCATACACATGTAACACAATGTTTGTTCTTAGATTCTGTGTTGATTTGTTTGAGATGTGGTTTTTGGGAACTCTGAAGTAGCCATTTCAAATTTCGACGTTTCAAACCCAAGTCGATGCTCATTTTCTTGAAGATGAACCTTGATTTTGGTTTTAAATGTCAACATTTGAAATGGACACCGCGAAGTTCCCGGAAACCACATAAGAAACAACATGAATTTCTCAAAAGAAAAGGTTTGACCTAATATCACATACACACACGTGTATATGTATGTAGGTATGTATGTATACATATATATACACATGTACATACACATACACATATACATTTACAATGATCCAGGTCGTGCCCAGGTGCACGCTAGGTACAACAGTTCAATTGAAGGAGTCAAGCACTGTTATGGCAGAAGCATAAAAATATAGATAAAGTAGGAAAATACACCATATCGACAAAAAATATGCGCACAAACAATATGCAATAACTCAAACCAATTTCTATTATTACTTCTTCTCCACGAAGGTTGATTGATGTATACTACAATAGTGTACATGTTTACATAGAATGCTGAGACTCTTGGGTGACTACCCGTTACGTTCAGTTACAAAAGAAGTTATAATGGTTCAGAAGTTCAACCATCGTAGACGACTGAAAGATAGAGAGACATTCTGTTGATGTTTGACAAACGTCGGTGCCGACGATGCATGTCGAGATGTTGTATGTCGAGCGCGAAACCTGTCGAAGTTGGTTGTGTTGAGGTTAAGACTTGTCGAAGCCAATACTAAACCTATTGAAGCAGTCGAAGTCAGTTGTGTTGAAGTAGTCAAAGTGCTAGACTTTGTCGAAGTTCGACAACATGCCAATTGATGAGTGGATCATTCCTCCTTCCTTAAGAAACAATGGTCTCCATTGTGTACTCGTTAATGTGAGGAAACTTGTGGGATATTTCAGTAGCATAGTACCATTTTCCTTGTGCGGGGAGCTGTCCATCTTTAACCACTTGAAACAAGGGAATGGAGTTCGTCCTTGTATGGTGTATACATTCTTCCACAATAGTGTCACAAAGAAGAGGTTCTTGGACATCTGGATCAATGTTATCAGAACTGAACTGACCCAAATCGATGGTTGAACCGGTCGACCCCGAGAACTGGAACCTAACAAAAAACAAGAAACAAACCGGATAAAAAAACCGGTTTGAGCAAAAATACATAAAACATTCATATTTTCAAAAAATACATTTATATCCATGTGCATCCATGTTAATTCAAACCATTATACACAAATATGAAAAGTTTCTCATGTATATAGCAAGTAAGAGTGTATAAAACCAAAATAGCATTGACTACAAATACATATCTGAAGAAAAGTACATAAAAATGTTATAAATGGCCTCTAAAGTCAAATATAAGCATATGACTGCAGTCAAGACTCTAGAATCTAGACTCTAATGATTCTAATCATATATTAGAATTATCTGAGTCCTCATGTTTAGACTCAGAGTCATCATCTACATCTTCAACACGAGCATGGTTTGACTCCCCTAGGCATGAAGGCACTTGTCTAACTGCAACATTAATGTTCACATCCTCTTGTTGTGGAAGAGGGCCCAAGTTTATCCACATCTAAATGTGATTGATATGGAGGGTGGGAGCCTCCTTTTATAACATTAGAAGGGTTGTGGGTCAATTAAACAGCTCACACATGGACCCTATTTTTTATTTTATTGAAAGAATTTGAAATTAGTTGTTTTTGGGGGTCCTTGGTGTTTTTGTACAGAACCAGCCAGTTTTGTACTGAACTGGACTGTTTGGAGAAAACAGAGCAATTTTTTATAGAACTGGACGGTTTAGTCTTGAAACCAGCCGGTTTTGTATAGAACTAGCCAAAAACAGTTTTAGTACGTGATTTGACTTAGTCAAGCTTGTAAACAGGTCCAACCGACAGTTTTTTTCAAAACTAGTTCGGTTCTAATAACATTGATGTTGATGGATGTCTGTCGGTTCTGGTGTCTGCAAGTTGTTTTGTTCCAACAATGGTGCATGGTATGGTCGAAGTAAATCTACATTGAAGACTGGATGTAGGCCAAGGCATGTAGGAATGTCGAGTTGAAAAGCATTTTATCCAATCTGTTTAAGGAAACGATATGGACCATATCGCAAAGGTTTCAGCTTTCTGTATGGGCCAGTGAAGCGCTCTTTATTTGGATGTAACCAGACATGATCACCAATTTGGAACGAATGAGGAATACGATGCTTATTTTATCAGGCCTTAGATTTTGCATTAGCTCGCTGCAACAATTCCTATGCTTGCTTCTGGATGTTGTAGATTTGACCTCTGAACTTTAATGCTTTCTCAAATTTGCGTCCTTCCAAGTCGGTGTCATTCGACTGTGTCGAGGAACTGATCAAGTCGATAGGCGCTGAGGGTTGAAATCCATAACATATCTCAAATGTACTCTTTCCTGTAGAACTGTGTTGAGCACGATTGTATTTGTTCTGTATATATGGGAGGTTGTCATCCCATGTTCGACAATGCTTGTGGTTGTACATGCGAAGCAATTGTACTACCAAGTGATTTACGACTTTTGTTTGTTCGTTTGTTTGAGGATGGAAGGTTGTCGACAAAGAAAGTCTCATGTCGAGCTGTTGCCAAAGAATTTGCCAAAAGGTGCTAACAAATCTGGCATCTCTGTCGAAGATAATGGTTGTTGGAAGGCCCAAATGTTTCCAAACATGTTCGAAGAAGAGCTCAACAATATGCTGTGTTGTCGTAGTCTTCTTGCATGGTATGAATATAGCCATCTTGGAAAATCTGTCGACTACTACTAAGATCGCATCATGCTGATGTTTGGTAGTAGGATATCCCGTCAAGTAGTCCATAGAAATAGATTCCCATGGTCAAATAGGAACTGGAAGGGGTGTGTATAGTCCTTGTCGTTGATTCAACGGTTTAGCAATGGCACAAACCACACATGATCGAATGTACTTGTTGACGTCATATTTAAGTGAAGGCTAGTAAAAATAATTTTGGAGGATAACAAGTGTTTTTATGACTCCAAAATGTCCTGTAGTTTTGTTGTAGTGCGTGTCCCAAATGAGCTTCTGCATGTGCTCACCGGTCAGTACACAAAGCCGTCCAAGCTTGTAAGAAAGGTGTCATTCAAGAACTAGCTAGTAGTAGACAACGTGTCGGTCTGAAGTTGTCGATAAATTACAAAGAAATTGTAGTCTATCGAATACAATTGTGACCAAGTAGTGGTGTCGTAACCCTACATACTCATCACTATAGACAATAGAGTCATTAGAGGAAATTTGAGGTCTAAAATGGGCCTCCTAAGGAAAATAATAAAATAATATTTATTAAATTTAGAGGAAGAAAAACTATTTTCTTGTTCGTATTTTCGACATATCTCCCTATGGTTTTACTCAAATTTTGAGTGGGAGAGTTCGTTGGATGCAAAATTTAATCCTGCATCCAACGAGTACCCACAATGCATACTTTTGACGGACCATGCTACCCCAAAAACAATAAATACTTGAAAAAACGTGATGATGATGATGACATCATCATCACGTTTTTTCAAGTATTTATTGCTTTTGGGGTAGCATGGTCCGTCATGTCATCATCACATTTTTCAGGTATTTATTGTTTTTGGGGTAGCATGGTTCGTCAAAAGTATGATGTGGGTACTCGTTGGATGCCGAATTAAATTCCACATCCAATAAGCTCTCCCGCTCGAAATTTGAGTAAAAACACAGGGATATATGTTGAAAATACGAACAAAAAAAGTAGTTTTTTTTATGACAAATATGTCAATTCAACCATTATGGTTGACTTATTTTATTGAAATTCTATTGGTTCTTGAATTCTAACTCACAAGAATTTATTATTTGTGTGTTTTCTTATAAGGTCCAGTTTAGACCCCAAATTTCCTCTAATGAATGGGTAGTCGGCTGAGACAATTAGTGTCACGTCCCCTCCCCTCTACTCGACGAGAGAGAGGATGTGGCTCAACTGTTGTTGTCTATCCAACCAGGGATCTATCCCCATGAACATAAATAGAATGCATTGACAGTAAAAATACATATGAAAATATATAACATGAAAATACAACGGAAGCAAATACATTCAAGCATTCAATATGTTCATAATAATTCATGAAACAAATTACATTGCAGGATTAATATTACAAGAGAGCACTTATATTGAAAATGAGTTGTCCCGCAACTAGCTATGTCGCTGCAACGTTCCACCCAACCATAGGCCAGTTGTGCTCATCAATCTCTCAGAAAAACTGCCACCCCCAAGATGGACATGATTTCCACAAGGAAAAAGGGAACAACAGGCTCACACATAGCAAAAAACACACCAAGGTTCAGCCAAGCCAATCTACAGTTGGGTTTATCAGGCTGTGAAGGCAGTGGAAATGATACATTGCTAAGCTAGTGAGCTCAACCACAGAGCTATGGACACCTACACAAGATCTATCTAACTTTGCCTCCACAATACCTACACACCCAACACAAGGAAGTACTCCCTTCACTGCTACACAGTCCTTCAGGCCATACCTTCCCTTCCAGTGCTCTTCAGGGCATGTATAGAAGAATAGCCAACCCCTCTTGATCCTTCTGTGAGGTTCCTCTCTTCACTAGGTTTATCAAGCTGATTCCGGGCCTCTTCCACTCCTAAGTCTTATAGACCAAAACAAAGGTGCACATAACAACAAAATACAAATGCTGGGTATGAAGAAAAACATCATGGGAACCAAAAAACGAAAAGGTAAAAGGAGAAATCAACCTTGGGAGAGAAAATTCTATTTCAGAAACTTCTACGGGCATTGTAGGAGCAAAAACGGCCTCTATAAACCCCCAATTCGTGAATCTCTGCTTCTTAGCCACCATGCAATACAAAAACAGATTTCCCAGCATGGGTAGATGAGGAAAACAACGTAAAAATGTGAAAGAAAACACCCAGCTTGCTCCAGCTGCGTGAGGAAATGAAAAACGTGAATAAGGAATGGAATAGGCATGCATTTCTTGGTATTTACTTTCCCAATAAGCAAAAACACGATTGTCCAAAATGATGGCTTGCCCCAATACAAATTTGACTGCCATACTCTTACATTTTCAATGCATTAACTGCCTCAACCAACTTTTGGAAGAAATGAATGATTGGGCGCATCAGACAAAATGAGAAGTTGAGAGTTTATGGGTTCTCTCATTGACATTTGGTTTAACACTATTGACTTAAAGATTTGAATAATCCCCCCCCCTTTTCCTTGTGAAATCATGCCCCCATCTCTTGTTGCATTGCATAGCTAGTTGTGGATATTTTTTTAAATTGCATTTTAACATGATGTATCAATTTACATTGTTCCTGGCTAGCACGATAACCATATGCATCGATTTTAATTGTCGATACATAAAACACTAAATCGATGGTGTGGCCTTGGCCTTGAGCTCCTCACCATGATTAAATAACGATATTTACATCATTTACAATTTTAATGCAATAGGGGTCAAAATCGGGATATTACATTCCCCTCCCCCTTAATTTAGCACTGTCCTCAGTGTTCTTCAAAATTGAACAAAAAACGGATGTGCCACTCTCATGGCATCCTCCAGCTCCCATGTAGCCTCATCGAGACTGTAGTGCTTCCATTGCACCTTTACCTGTCTAGCTCGGTTCCGAAGCATTGTTACCTTCTTTTCTAGGATGCACAATGGATTGGTTTGGAACTCTCCCTCGAGTTCCACCTGGATCACATCCCAATTAATCACATGGTTAGGATCATGTACGTATTTCTTAAGCAAAGAGACGTGAAAAACCTTATGAGATCTAGTGCTAGCAGGAAATGCAAGTCTATATGCAACTGACCATATTTTTTTAAGCACTTCAAATGGTCCACAATATCTAGGTGATGGTTTGGCACAGCTCCCAAGCTTCAAGGAACTTTTCCTTGGCCTCACTCTAAGATAAACATGATCCCCAACACTGAACTCCGTATGCACTCTATGTTTATCTGCATAGCTCTTTTGTCTATCTTGGGCTGCTTTCAAGTTCTTCCCGATATTTGCAACCTCTTGTTCCATTTCCTTAAGCAATCCTGGACCAAGCACAATTCTATTCACTGGATTATCCCAAGTCACTGGTGTCCTACACCTTCTTCCATATAAAGCCTCATATGGACTCATTCCCAATGATGCTTGCTGTCTGTTATTATATGCAAACTCTACCAAGTGTAAATAATTCTCCCACTTGGATGGTTTGTCCATTACATACATGCGAAACATGTCTTCAAGCACCTCATTTACTCTCTTTGTTTGTCCATTGGTTTGAGGATGGTAGGTGGTGCTAAAGTTAAGCTTTGTACCCAAATCTGCAAAAAGAACCTTTCAAAAATTTAAAGTAAACTTGGTATCCTTGTCAGAAATTATTGCCTTACGCAATCCATGGAAACTAAAAATTTCCTTCATGAAAATATTTGCAATGGCATCAACTTTATATGTGGACTTGACCAGTATAAAATGTGATTCCTTTGTTAACTTGTCCACCACAACCATGATGGAATCATGTTGTCTCATAGTCATTGGCAACCCTGTAATAAAATCCATAGAAATGACTTTCCATTTCCATGCCAGGATTGACAAAGGTTGCAACAAACCTGCTTGGTGTTGATGTTCCACCTTCACCTGCTGACATTTCATGAACTAGAAATATACTCAACAATGTCCTTTTTCATTCTCGACCAAAATACTGCTTTCTGGCTGTAGCAATTGTTTTCTGATATCTTGGGTGACCAGAATATAGAGCTTGATGGATTTCATCCATAACAATCCTCTTCAAGTATGCCACATTTGGAATATAAATTCTATTCTTATAAGTAATAAGTTCATCTCCTTCCAAATGATATCCTTTGTACTTCTTCTCAAGGTTTTGTTGCTGCAACTTGTCCTCTATCTGCACATACACTTCATGATTGGGTGCATAAGACAAAATGGGTAGTTGAGAGTTTATGGGTTCTCTCATTGACATTTGGCTTAAAGGTTTGAATAATTCCCCCCCTTTTTCTTGTGAAATCATGCCCCCATCTCTTGTTGCATTGCATAGCTAGTTGTGGTTATTTTTTTAAATTGCATTTTAACATGATGTATCAATTTACATTGTGCCTGGCTAGCATGATAACCATATGCATCGATTTTAATTTCCGATACATAAAACACTAAATCGATGGCGGGGCCTTGGCCTTGAGTTCCTCGCCATGATTAGATAACAATATTTACATCATTTACAATTTTAATGCAATAGGGGTCAAAATCGGGATATTACAATTGGCTGCGGTGTTCACCTTACGTTTTCGATATTTAATTACGAATTGAAATTGTTGCTGGTAATTAATCCACTTGAGTTGTCGAGTTGTCTATAGTTTCAAATGGGACGGGGCAAACTGTAAAGGCTTATGATCAGTAAGAATGATCATTTCCTTGCCAAGAATGTAGTGTCTCCATTGCTTAAGAGTTTGTACAATGGCATACAATTCTTTTTTATACGTCGAATACCTTCTAATAGTGTCGTTGAAAGTTTTATAATGAAACACGACTCGGTGACCTGACTGAGTGATCACTGCGTCGAGGGCATAGTCTGATGTGTTCGTCTCAATCTCAAAGGGTTGATGCAAATCAGGTAACACAAGTTCTGGTGCAGTACAAAGCTTGTTTTTGAGTTGTTTAAAAGCTTGTTGTTGTGTCGGTGACCATTTGAAGACAATTTTCCCATTTCCTTTAGTCAACTGATTCAAAGGCCATGCAATGTGACTGAAGCCAAGTATGAACCGTCGATAAAAAAATTCCAAACCAAGAAAACTTCTCAATTCATAAATATTTTGAGGAATTGACCAATCTTTGAGGATTTGTACTTTTTCTGGGTCGACAGGAATGCCTACAGAGTCAATTACATACCCCAATATTTGATGTTGGTCATCACAAATGAGCATTTGTCCATGTTCAGATATAGTCGATGTTGCTGGAGAGTGTTGAAGACTTGTCGAAGTTGTTTGACATGTTCTTCCTATGATCGACTGAAAATCAAGATATCGTCAAGATAGACAATGACACATTTGTCGATAAAGGATTGTAGAAGGTCATCCATATATCTCATGAAGGTTGCAGGTGCATTGGTTAAGCCAAAATGCATGACTAACCATTCAAACAATCCCTCCTTGGTCTTGAAAGCCGTTTTCCATACATCAGTGGACTCGATCAGAATTTGATGATATCCCGACTTAAGGTCAAGCTTCGTAAAGAAATTAGCACCTTTCAGACTGTCGATGTGTTCATCTATCCGTGGAAGAAGATACCTGTTCTTTACTGAAATCTTGTTGAGAGCCCGATAATCGATGCACATGCGTCAAGTCCCGTAATTCTTTGGAACTATAGGACGACTGGACTTCCACAAGGAGAGGACTTGGGGCGGATGTGACCTTTGTTGATCAAATCCTGGATTTGTCTGCGAATCTCTTCGTTCTTGAGAATGGATCTTCTGTAAACATATGCATTAGGTAATGAAGAACCAGGAACAAGTTCAATGGAATGTATTACTTGACAATGCAGAGGTACTCCGTCTGGATCTTTGAATACGTTCCGATATTCGTCAAGAATATGGTTGATCTGTTGTTGTTGTTGGGACATGCGTTAGTCGTTGAGTCAAATCGTTGATGCAATCTTCCTGGGATTATGAGGCTTTATCATAATCAATGCGAACTTCTTAGCATGGTTGATAAGCTTCTTTGTTTGTTTGGCAGATATCATAGAAAACGTAGAAGTGGGTTGTCGCTCTGGTATATCGTGCCATTGATTTTGAATTTTGACAATCAACTTTTGTGGCCATGACTGATATGTACTGTTTCGATCCCATAAGTAAGGTTTTTCAAATAGGGCTTCAGCTACAGAAAGCGATGCCATGTCACAAAGTACTTCATCTTCAAAAGGCTTGATAAAGTAGGTGAGTTTGCATTGGCGAGTGATCCTACGTCTTGTCCAATATCCTTCATCCAACCGATATTGCAAGGCTGAGGATGTGGAGTGGTGGAAAGACCTAATTTCTTCACAAGATTTTCAGAAACAAAGTTCTTCTGGCTACCATTATCCACAATCAAATGTAATAGATTTTCTTGAACCCATGTTTGTGAATGGAACATATGTTCTCATTCCTCCTCATCGACAATAGTCGAGGCTGTCGGAGTGGTTGATGTCAAATCCAAGAGGGTTGATGCTTCTGGTTCGGATTCTACCAGGGCTTTGTCAAATAAGTCAGAGGTCGTCAATTTTGCCAAAAATGTCTTCCGAGCTTTGCATTCTGACGTATCATGCCAAGCTGAGTTGTGATAATCACACCATTTCCCGGTAGGAGCTTGTTTGTTGCGATCCTTCTTGTATTTCCGAAATTTATTCTTATGATAATTAGGCTTTGGTGGGGTCGACTGAGAAGGGTGCTTTGACTTGTCAAGGTTGGCTGATGACTTCTTGTCGGATGTTCGACCTGTCAGCTTGTTCGTGAAACGTGATTTCCCTTTTTGTTTAGCTTCAAGCTTGTTGGCATAATGGAATGCATCCACAAGTGTACTGACAATCCAAAACTCCATCCCTTGCTGAATGTACGAGGATAATCCGTTGACGTACCTTAGGACAAGCAATTTATCTTCTTCTTGGACGCTAAGTTTAGCCATGAGTCGATAGAAATCGCATGTGTAAATCTGCACAGCCTAATATTTCCATTTCCTTAGTTGTTGCCACTTCTTATATTGCTGTTCAAGATAATTGGGTGGGTAGAACTCCTTTTGGATGTATTCGACAGTTTTTTCCCATGTGTCTATGGGGTTGCCTTCTTTTCCATCTTTGTCGATAAATTTTTCCACGAGCAATGTACGGAAGTTGACATCTTTAAGGATAGAATGGTGATCTTTTCTACTTCAGAGAGTTGATTCACGGAGTAGTAAGATTCCAATTGTTGAACCCAATTATCGACAGATTCCGCGTCAATCTTGCCTTCAAGATTTGGTATGTTCAGATTCATTTACACTTTGAAGGGGACGATTTTATCAGAGTGGGATCTCGTCGAGGATTCTCCGGATGTCGAAGCGAATCACATGAGAATCTTGTTGAAAAGTGGGAAAACATTTTGGTTCGCTAACGATCCAGTGCTTTTTATATGAGTTTCTTTGTCTCCTCAATTGCATGTCTATTTTCTGCTTCTTTGGCCATCTTTTCTGAAGTAGAAGATAATGTCTGCTTATGTTGTTGAGTCTTCGAGCATGTTTTAACTGACATAAGTTAAATAACTTTGATGGAAGCGTTTATGTAACTTAATCTCTGAACAAGCATAAAAATAATAGATAAAGCAGGAAAATACACCATATCGACAAAAAGTATGCACACAAACGTGACACAAACAATATGCAAGAACTCGAACTAATTTCTATTATTACTTCTTCACCATGAATGTTGATTGATGTATACTACAATAGTGTACATGTTTATATAGAATGCTGAGATGCTTGGGTGCCTACCCATTACGTTCAGTTACAAAAGAAGTTATAATGATTCAGAAGTTCAACCGTTGCAAACGACTGGAAGATAGAGAGACATTCTGTCGATGTTCGATAGTCGTTGGTGTCGACAATACATGCCGAGATGCTGTATGTCAAGCGCGAAACCTGTCGAGGTTGTCGAAGTCGGTTTTGTCGAGGTTTAGACTTGTCGAAGTCGATACCGAGCCTATTGAAGTAGTCGAAGTCGGTTGTGTCGAAGTAGTCAAAGTTCATAAACATGAAATATGTTGAGTGGATCATGCAATCAATTAAATACTAGATCTATGATAAAACGATAAACTAATGAAAATAATTTGGGGTTTCACTTAAGTGAACCTATGACAACATTTGCATTGATGGGATATTAATGAATACCCCTAATTTCATTAAATATTAAGGAATAATTATAATAATAATTTTGTTGAACCCCCTTACCAATACATTATTTCAATTGAAACATTCCTATTTTCACTAGATATCCTATATAACCATTTTTTCTTTGACAATTTTGAAAGGAATTTTTATTTCTATTGCTAGTATGAGGGCATGAAACAACCCTTATAAGCCTTGCATTATTATAGGGTGAAATATCAAATTTTGGGGGTAGTATATATTTCAATATGTGGAACAAATGATTGAACATAGCTTGGATTCACACACAATTGTGGCAATCATTAGAGGAATTTTGGGGTCTAAAATGGGCCTCCTAAGGAAAATAATAAAATAATAGTTAAAATAATAAAATAATATTGATTAATTTTCGAGGAAGAAAGAAAAAAACTACTTTTAATGACAAATATGCCAATTCAACCATTATGGTTGACTTATTTTATTGAAATTCTATTGGTTCTTGAATTCCAACTCACAAAAACTTATTTTGGCATGTTTTCTTATAAGGCCCATTTTAGACCCCAAATTTCCTCTAATGAGACTTCATGCCACCTTCAAACACTAAGAATAGGCCTTATTCATACATAATTATTCAACTTCGCACTAACTTCAAACAAAGATCGACATGCACTAGTTCCACCACACACAATCATACTAACAACACCTTCACATGGAAAATTACACCCATTCAAACCTCCTTACACCTAATTCAATCCCTCAATACCTAATTATAACCCCTCCCCAATATTTATATGTTTTTTTATATTAGAAACACTCTAAGATCTTCTCTATATACTAAGAAATATAGTACTTCCATTTTTAAGAATTTTAAACCTTCCAATACAAACCCATGATATAAAATTTTCATGACTTAGTGAACCACGAGTATGAAAATGTAGAGTAGAGAGACCCTAGCTCCCTCATGAAGAATGATCCCTCCATTGCCTTAGCTATAATGGAACCTCTTTTGAGATTGTAGGGTTGATGTTGAAGGTATAAGTGGAACTAAGCAAATTAAGATGTCGTAGAACGAATCAATCAAATATGCAAGGATGGAGCCAAGCTAGCTATAAGAGATTCCTATAGAGATGATGGAGACAATAGAGGCAAGAAATTATAGGGAATGAGAGAGGCAGAAGGAGATAAATAACTAATTCAACTGTGTAACTATAAATTAGGGTTTTCAAAGATAAAACAGATTCGAAGAGTTACTAAGATTTTACAAAGAAAATTTAATGGTATGAATTGGAAAGGGAATGACCTAGAGGCATTGTTGTATGTTAGATTAGACATTGAAGGGTCTGGGTCATTAAAAACTATTATAGATGTTTATTAAGTTCCATATGTTTGGTAATGCAATGAATGTAGGTTTTTAGGCCTAAAAGAACTCTTTGTTGCACATGTCTCAAGGCCATAGACATAACATTCCTAGGGAAACCCATGGTATGTTTCCCACTAAGAAATTGGGGAGTGTGAATGAGGTTTTACTCAAATTGACCCCATAAATAGAAATCCCAAATGGATTTGGATTAACATAGTCCCAAAATGAGCTATCCTGATTCCTAAGGAACCATGGACCCTAATAGTGTTTCCCCCCCAACTAGACTTGTGATATTAGGAAATACCCCAAGTGGGTGCACCAAGGGTCAATATGAGACAACCTAGTGACCAAAGGTTAGCATAGGGGTGGTAGGGGGGAGGCACCTAAGGATGCCACCTAATTAGCACTAGTTATCCCAAAGAGGCACTGCATCTAGAATAAGGTGAGGAGGACACTAAGAAGATGGTCCATCATATACTAGTTCTTGAGAAGTATCATATTATCATTGGGTGAGTCATGTATGGTTTTAACATGAGTCTATTGAACCATATAATTCAAATCTTGGTGGGTAAGAATATGCGCTTAGGTCCCAAGTGTGAGTTTCATATATTAGAATTTTAAAAGGTGTATGCCAAAAACAAAAGGATCACCGAAAAATGACAAACACAATAGCACAAAGATAACATAAAGATTTATCCTAGGTAACCCTCATGGAAGAGAAAACCCAACACAAAATTAGTCGTTAAAGAATTCAACCAAGTACAGTGTAAAACCTCAAGAACAAGATTAGTTGCCTCCTCTCTCTCAGATGGAGTCCTTCTCTCTCTAGAGCACTTGCTTGCGTGCGTAGTGTGTCCAAATGAGGGAGGAAATTCACTTATTTATACTCATCAAGTGAGTGACAACTTAACTTACCTAGGTTGTCCTATTTCTCTAAACATGGCCGAATTACCTAGGGAGACTAAAAATAATATTTATAAAATATTTTTTTGGGTATTATTGCCACGAATTACAATGGAGGTTTTACCTCATGAATCTTACATGACCAATTACATCAAAGAAATATCCCGAAGGAGGAATAGTAATAATGTAATAAAAGTGTAATAGAATATCTTATGAAGTTACATTTCTTCATAACTCTCTCTTAACAAGGAAGGTATTCTACAACATCAACAACAAGAACAACAACTGATTGGTGAATCTATATGTCATGGGAAGTTTTGTAACAACAACAACATCATGTGTCTAGAACATCAACATCAACGTGGATCATTGTCAACATTAGCATCGAACATCATCATGGAACATCGTCATCAATGCCAACACGGAACATTATCATTTGGAACATCGTCATCTGGAAAATCATCAGCGTGTGAATGATGGAACATCATCATCATCATATGGAACATCATCAACATGTGAATTCTTGTAACATCATCATCATAATATGGAACATCATCAGCATGTAAATACTGGAACATCGTCATCATCAACATATAAATGTTGGAACATCATTAGCATGTAAATATTGGAACATCATCAACATGTAAATGTTGGAATATCATCATCATCATCATCATGTAAAAGCTAGAACATCATCATCAGTGGAAATCTAGAGAAGCTCTATGGTGGGATCTTTGGTAGACCAAACATGCCTTGTTTGACTTACTAATCCTTTTGGACCAAACAAGCCTAGCCAGACATTCCAATCTACTTGGGTCTTAAGGCTATGTCCGACTTATTAATATTTTCGGACCAAATAACCCTAGTCACACATACTGATCTCCCTAGAATCAAACAGGCCTTGTCAGCACAGGCTGACATACCATTCTTAGACCGGGATACCACACCATTGCTACAGGAAACCACATCGAACATCATCACTCCCTCAGACTACACCAAGCTTGTCTCAAAATTATTCAAAATTTATTTGAGACGGGGGCTTAGTCAACACATCGACAACTTGTCCCTCTATAGGAACATACTACAGCTTTACACCTTCCCTCTACACCATATCCCAGATGTAGTGATACTTGATTTCTATATGCTTTGATTTTTCATGAAACACTGGGTTTTCTTACAGCTTGATGCAAATATGGTTATTGCAGTAGATATCGGTCCCATTCATCTCGGGGTCGAACAATCCTGTCAACAACTTGAGAAGTCACACTGCTTCGACACATGATGAACATGCTGCGATATATTAATCCTCTGTCGTACTGAGAGAAAAATTAGTCTGCTTCCTACTGAGACATGAGATCACACCTGATCCCAAACCAAAACAACACCTTGAAGTGATATTTCTGTCTTCAACATTGACTTACCAATCTGAATCTGCATAACTGTGCAATGTGATTTCACTACTAGATGCATATTTGAGGCCACAATCCAATATACCCTTTATGTACCTCATCACATGTTTTTTGCAACCAAATGAACATGTCTAGGTTCCACCATATACTAATTCAAGATGTTCACTGCAAAACATATATCAGGTCTTGTGTTTGTCAAATACATTAGTGAGCCAATAATCTATCTGTACAGTGTAACATCTATTGTCTCTAACGAATCATACTTTAATAGCTTCAATTTTTTCACCATCAGAGTATTCATTGCCGTACATGCATCATTCCAAATATTTTAGGATTTCAACAACATATTTTCCTTGATTTAGGAAAATCTCATATGGGAATTACTATACCTAAAGACCTAGAAAGTAATGCATTGTACCAAGGTCTTTCATCTCAAATTTTGCATCAAGCTTGTTCTTACATTCACTAATGAGATTCTCTTCACATGTTAAGAATAAATCATACACATACAACAATAATATCATAGGACCATCATCTACATCCTTATAGTAAAGGTTGGAATCTACTTTACTCTTGGTAAATCCCAAACTCATTAGGAATCCATCAGTTCTTCCATACCACACTTTGGGTGCTTTCTTTAACCCATACAATGCTTTCTTCAACATGCATACAAGTGTGTTTGCATCCTGAGTTTCAAAACCTTGTGGTTGTTCAATGTACACTTCCTCTTCTATCACACCATTCAAAAAAGTTATATTTACGTCCATCTGGTTAACTTCCATTTCATCTTAGCTACCAAAGTGAGAATAGTTCTAATTGAAGTATATATGGCTACTAGAGTGAAAGTATCTTCATAATCAATTCCTTCCTTATGAGAGAACCCTCAGGATACAAATATTTCCTTGTATTTTTCAATATTTCCATCTGTTGAATGCTTTGTATTGAAGATCCATTTTGACGAGACTACTGATTTATCTTTCAGTCTTGGCACCACATCCCAAACATCATTCTCTACAATATACTAGTATTCCTCAACCATGGAATCCATCCATTTCTTCTTCTTTGTTACTTCTTCAAAATAGGTATGTTCTTCATCAACAAGCTTGCACATCGAGGCCACATAAATGGAGTATGTCCTTGGCCTCTTGCTTCCTTCTGGAGCACCATGCTTTTCCCCATCTTGAATTATTTCACGAGCCCAAGCTAGTATTCTTTTGCATGCGATCATCTCATGAGGTGACTCAATAGGTTTTTGAGGATTTTCCATGTCATTGTCTTCTGGTATATGTTCTTCTTCAACATCTCGAACTGGTAATATACTACTCTCTCTAGGAGCTTCATGCTCCTCTTCATGATCCTCATCTGCATGATTATTTCTAGACTTGTTGAAAGCTGCATCCTCATCAAATGTAACATCTCTGTTAATCTCAATATGATGGTAACCTGGGATGTAGACTCTGTCAGCTTTTGATTGCTTACTATATCCAACAAATATCCCCTTCTTTCCTAAAGGGTTCAACTTTGATCTTTTCTCCTTGGGAACATGTATGTATACAGGACATCCAAATATCTTCAGGTGGCTGATCTTAGGCTTCTTGCCGGTAAACATTTATTCTAGAGTCTTTTTCTCAAGATCACTATGGGAGATTATCTTATGCACATAAACTGTGGTTCTAGCTGCTTCGACCCATAAGTGCATAACTAGATCTTGATCATGGATCATGGATTTTACTAGTTCCATGATGGATCTAATCTTCCTTTGTGCCACTTAATTCTGTTGAGGATTCTAGGGAGCGGTGATCTCCCTCTTAATCCCAACTCCTTTATAGAAATAATTGATTAATTTGATGCGAATACTCCTCCATTATCTGGTCTCAAGTCTTGATCTTCTTTTCAGAGAGATTCTCTACAAAGGATTTAAATTCTTTGAACTTCCCAAATACTTCATCTTTGCTCTTCAAGGAATAAATCCAAGTCTTGCGGAATAATCATCAATAGAGGAAACATAATAAACATACCCTCTTAGAGAAGTAGTTGACATTGAACGACATACATCTAAGAGAACAATGTCCAAGATCCCTTTGGCTTTACTGTTGCTACTTGGAAATGGGTTCTTTGTATTCTTTCCTTGTTCACATACCTTCCAAACTCCTTCATGATCAATCTGGACCTCTGGTAAACTTGTTACTACCTTTCTCACAATTGGAAATGCTTTGTAATTCACATGAACAAGTTTTCTATGCCACAAATCACATAGGCTAATGGTGCTAGCTATCAAGGCTAAATCTGAATGCCCCTTCAATTTGTAGAGTCTTCCTTCTTCAATTCCAATCACAACTACTCCATTTATTATATTTCCTTTCAACCACATTAGGACTCCACCATATACAAAAGCAACTATGAAACCTTTCTTATATAAAGTTGATATAGAAAGGAGATTC
Source organism: Pseudotsuga menziesii (assembly GCA_001517045.1). Lineage (NCBI taxonomy): Eukaryota > Viridiplantae > Streptophyta > Pinopsida > Pinales > Pinaceae > Pseudotsuga > Pseudotsuga menziesii. Next base: position 184,587 of record LPNX010347243.1, read on the forward strand.
TTTTTCAAACCAGGGACATATAAAACTTCCATCATCTTCATGGAATTTTTATATTTCAGCTTATAAGAGGCTTCTCCCATTCCTTTGATGGAATACTGATAATCATTTGCAAGCTTCACTTTGTGTGGAGACCCTTTCTGCATAAGACATGAGAGGGAGTCTTTGTAACCTATCATATGCTTGGAAGAACTACTATCTATGAGCCAATTGTCACTTCCATGCGAGTCTTAACCTATGAGGGTTTAAATTAAGACATATTCTTCACTATAGTCTTCATCTTCTTTATCCTTATCCTCAATTGAGTCATCATCTTTGACTGTATGGGCATGAAACCTTCTGTTCTTCTTGAAATGTGTTCCATCTCGTGACATGTAAAACATTCAAAGGATGAGAAGTCCCTTCTAGTCCTTTTACCTCTTATATATCCTTGATGTCTTCTAGGGGATGGTCCACGATCCTTTCTCTTGTTCCTTTCTTTTTTGCATGTGTTGCCAAAGATTGATCCTCATTGTCATTTAAATTTTTTTCTTTGTTTGCTATTCTTTCTTCTTCTTGTATGCATTCCTCCAATAATCAACTGAACTTGGTCAACTTCCTTCTAGCACATATTCCTTTGATGAAGGAGTCCCAATTGCTTAGGAGACCATTCAAAGTGGTCATCACAATTTCTGCTTCTTCTACTGTGTCTCCAATAACTTCTAATTGATCTTTAATCTGAGACACTCTTGTGAAGTATGACTGCAATGCTTCTTCCTTCTGAATCTTCACATTGTTGAGTTGGTTTCTCAAGGTCATTCTTCTGTTGATGTTTCTTCCTTCAAATATACCGGAAAGTGCATCAAACATTTCCTTTGGAGTCTTCTTTAAATATGCTTGAGGGATTAAAACCACTTATACTATGAAACGAGAACTATATACTATGAACGAGAACTCTACCCATAAAAACGATGATTTTTGCAAAAAAAACACCAAAAACACCCCCCAAATAGAAAAGTGTTGATACCAGTATACACGTTTTTTTTTAGGGTAAAAAATAGAGCCATGGACTAAACATCCCATATTGTTGTTTAACAAAACTTTAAAATCAACCTTAAATTGGAAAAAAAGAAAAATTCTTGAAGAGATAAATTACAACTTTCTGGAAAATTGCATATTAAAGAAAAACAAATTTCTCTAATAATTTCACCTTTATAACCATATAGAAACAAAGAAATTATGATGTGATTCATAATGAGATAATATATTAGACCATACAAGAACAAATGGTTCATATAAATATTCAAAAACTCCTCTAGAGTTTCAATTACAAAAATCATACTAGTCACAAAACATCTAACTGCCTCTTCAAATTCATCCATGGATTATGACACCCCATCATCAAAAACTCCTGTAGAGTTTCAATTAAAAAAATCATACTAATAAAAAGCATCTACACTGCTTCTTCAAATTCATTCATGGATTCTGACACCCCATCAGAATCTACATTTTCTGCAGATGAAGGACTTGATGAAGATGTAGATGACCCATACTCTTCTCTATTATCAATGGGCGCACCATTTGAGTCTACATCTATGACCATCATTTCAGATGTCATATTCCTTCGGGATCTACGGCTTGGTTTAACAGACTCCCATCTTGCAACTTCTGGCTGTGGCAGCAACCTCTTGATAATCTCTATAGTCTTGGAGCGGAGAGTGTCTTTCTTTGTCAACTTGAAATCATAAACAAGTATATCAACTTCCTCTAATTTCAAGATGTCAATGCGGCGGCGATTTATTTTTTGACCCTTTCTGTTTCTCTTTCTGCAAACCTTTTTCTCAACCACCATCTCTGCCTTGTACCCACCATCAAATGGGTGTGTATCTGTTGCATACCAATGTACTTCTACTGATACTACTTCTTCATTTTATTTATTGACCTTCATAGCTTTTGCAATCCAGA
>LPNX010347245.1:9257-79827 GCA_001517045.1 Pseudotsuga menziesii
AATGTTCTAACTTCAATGTCTTGGTTCTTTGTTTCTTTGCCATTCACCTTTTCAAATTTTGAAACAATTTGGTTTATAAAACATTGTAAATTAATTATATGTATCTTTGGTATGAGAGTTGAGAAAATTATATAATGGTAAATCACATAAATAATTTGGTTCATAAAACATTACAATTTAGTTAATTGTAATATATCTTTGTTATGAGAGGAGAACATTATATTTTAGTAAATCATTTTCTAAAAGTTTTAGTTATAAGTTTTAACATACTAGTTAGGTTATAAATTAATTAATGAGAAATTCACTTCTAATTGTTATGGTATGTGAGTTTTTAATTATTGTAGTAAATTTCAACATTAAAGTTTATATATTTGAAACATAAAATTGTTTAAGAATAGTGTATATTGTCTACTACATAATCAACATTTACTTTCTTTGACTCAAAGAGAGGTTGATAATATTTTTGAATGTGTGTGTGTGTTTGTTCTAAAAAATATAGGTAAAATGATTATAGTATATGTAAATTACATGAATTAAAAGCAATCACAAAAATTTGGATGTCAATGGTAGAAAAAGAAATTTTCCTTCAATATTATTGATGTCTATAAAAGCTACTTTGACATTGAGTTGGAGAGAATTCCTTATTTGCAATTGATTCCATGATAGAACAATGGTTTTTTCATATAATTGATTAAACATGAATTTGATTATTTTCCAATAGTTTGATGTTTTATGGATTTCATTCTTTAGAGATATGGGGATCAACCCAGATCATAAACGATCCTCAACATAATAGAAGCAATAATCTATTAACCTAAAAAATAAAATATATGAGAGAGACTCAATTTATAGGATTGGGGAGGATAAACAAAAACCGAAGAATAGTTGGGTGGTTGAGATTGCCTACATGAGCTTACAACTCACACAAGATGAAAACATTGGAAAATGCCAACACCAACATGCCACCATAAGAGAAATGTAGGGAGAAAAAAAACAAAGATAAGTCCTAACAACGAGGCCTCGGAAGATATTGCATGCACTAAATTTGTCTCCTATAGGTGGCATGGGTATTAGCCAATTGGAAAATTAGATTCAGATTGACGTATGATGATCTAGAGGTCAAAGGAGGCCACAACAATGTCCAAGACATCTCCCTCATGATACTATAAGTGTTTGTCACCATACTTCTAAGGTTTTGAATTTGGATGGGGAGGCGATAAGTGAAAATTAATATTTATGGTAGTTGTAAAAACAAAGAGGTTAAAGATTAGAATTACCTAACGGGGTGAATGGATGCTCGACCTATGGATTTTTATACTAAGAAGTGAATCTTCAATTGCATAGCCTACACAGGTGTTTTCCTTTTCTACTTTAACAGCTAGAAAATTTGAACTGGATCATATGGCATGGATTTTTTTAATGATATTAGGATGATGTCAGCTAACAGATGATGTCAGCTGATGTCGTCAAGACCCACCTGATACATGACGATGTTCTTTTGGTACACATGGATTCCATCTCTTCTTCCCTTTTCTTCCATGGAGAGCATCTTGTCAACTTACACAATTGAATGAAGAATCTACCTTTTGAAATTCGGATCATAAAGGCTTGAGCCAAAAATTGTTTTCCAAACTTATCTTAGGGAGTCATTATCAATCAAAACTTTCCACATGTACTGGTGGTTTGTGGCCAACAACACATCAATGTAGTCTTATTCTTTGTCCTTAATTTTGATGCTCTATTCTTCCATACTGTTGATCTATTACAACTTTGTCATATTTTCTTGCTAGTGAGTCTAGCCCATTTGCACTTGGGTGCCTAGTCTCTACACTTGGTATTTTTATCTTTTATGTTCTAGTGCCTAATATCTATCCTTTAGTGCTCAGCATTTGACCCTAGGTTCCCGCGCTAATCCACTTGGTCCTCTTTGGGAACTTTTTGTAACTCCTTTAACGTGTGTTTGAGATCTTAGGGGTTAATACCATGTGCATTTGTCCCCCTTTAAAAATTTATCTTTAACCTTCAATTCCAATTTTAAAGTATTGAGTGGCCTTCAAACCCAAGACATTTTGAGTGTTAACAAAATCTTTGTTTTCTTGTTGCTTAACTTCATTTTATGTGGTTGTAAAATTTCACATTAGAATTTTACTCACTTAATTATCTCACAATTAGGGTTATTCTTCTTAGGCATTATAGATTTAATGTAATTTTGGTTCTATATATAAGGCATTGGATGCAATAGGACCACTTATTGCGTTAGATCCCAAACCTCGTCATTGTTATTTTTTTTCTAAAAAACACATTCATATTTTCAATGCAAACCTTCTTGTATAACGCATTGATGCGCTTATAATACAAGCACACCCTGCCACTCACGGCGGATACACCTTATTGACCAATATATTATCACGTTCATTCATAAAGGGGGGTTTTTAAATTGTGAAAATTAAGGTCAATATGTTGTAGGTTTGGGGGGGTGTAGGGTATGGGGGTTTATAGGTATTGGGAGGTATTGAAAGAGGTGTCTAGTCAAAATAAGGAATATCTCATGAAAATAGGGTTTTTTAATTGGAAATATGTATTGTGAGGGGGGCTCAACAAAAGGATTTTAGTATTTATTTATCATTACCTAGTGAGCTTAGGGGTGTTCTTTAATACCCCATGAACGAAGGTGCTATGGCATAGTTTCATTGGGTGAAGACCCCGTGCTACCACTATACATTATTTTAAAAATTTTTAGAGAATATCTGGTGCAATATAGATAATATGTCACACTAGTGTATTATATTAAATATATCACACCAAAAATGTATGGCTTAATTTTTTAATTTAATTTAGTTATCGGTGCATTCAATTATGATGCACCAATGCGTACATTATGTAAATGTATTGGGGTGTTTGTAATCATAAAGCACACCGATATGGAAGAGTATTTTGTTAGCTAGAACTTTTGTAATTTATTTGCATAATATATTTAATAGCTTCTCTATTTAAATGGTATAGGTTGTTTATTGATTGAAAATGTGTGATAAGAGTTCAAGGAGTAAAAATTCTAATTCACATGATGGGAGTGCATCCAAAATGAGAAGAAGGCAAGCTATTCGTAATTTTTGTATTAAATTAATATGTTTGAATTATATGTAAGTTTAACTAATATGTATTGGTTAATGTCTGTCATGTAGAGCAAAAGAGTGAGAAATATTGGTAATATTTTTTGCAATCTAAGTGGAGAAGAGCATAAAACTTTGATGGAAAAGTTACAAAGGGACGAATCAAGTGAAAAAAAAGTAATCAATATATATTATTTTTTAATTTTCAACAATATTGTACTTAAGAATATTTACTAACATGTTTCAAACAATCTATTTCACATATGTTTAATGTTATGAAGGCACTAACTAGTATTTAACCAGTTGTTCGAAAGCGGTCGACTGAAAATGTTAGTAAATTAAAATAGTTATTTCAAATTTGATTATCACTAATACAATATAAAGATGTTGTAGAAAAATTGATAGCTCTAATAGAAGAACCTCAAGAAGAAGTACGACCTGAAAGAAGGGTTAATCATATTGGGAAAAGATTAAAGACTAGTCAATAACTGAGAATGACTTCCCAAATAGGAGATTATGATATGGACTATATTATTTTGGACTTGGGATATGATGTTAGAATTTTGAATAAACAAACATGGGAGAGTACAGGGAATCAAAGACTCATATGGAATCCCATCCAACTGATGTTGTCCAATCAGATGAAGGTTCTACCTATCGGTTGACTGACTCAGGTGCCTGTAGAGATAGAATGATTCATAACTTACGCGAACTTCAAAGTGATTGACATTGTTGATGATACTAATATGTATCTTGCACTTCTAGGGATCAACTGGGTGATTGATAATCAAACTATTATCAACTTTAAAAAGAGGATTTTAACGTTTGAAGACTCATATCTACGGGTGGTCACACCCATTGATCCGTTGGAAGTTCAGAGATATGTTGAGAAAGTGAATAGTGAAGTACAAGGAGGATATCTAGACAATATTTATAACATCACGTCTGCAATGGACAATTATGTAAATCCAATGGCCGAAGGAAATCTCACTTGGAGAAGCATTAGCTCTTGCACATCAGATTCTCAAGAAGCCCTAGAAAATTGGCAGAACTAAATGCATGAAGTATTAATGAGAAGATGCACAATAATTACACAATATATGTGATGGGTAGGTATCGAGGTAAGTGATATACCCACATATGAAGGTTTACCTAACCTGGCATATTTTCTTACAAAAATTGAAGAAAGAGTTACAGAACCTCAGTGGTTGTTAGGTCTAGATTTTTCATTGAAAGCTACAACTGCCAGATGGTGGGTCACACATAAACAACCTATCTCAGAATAGACACAATGCCGGAGATTAATTAATATACGTTTAGAGAGAATATCAGCTATACTAGTAAAAAATACAGAGGATTGACTAATCCTATCGGGCACATTGAATATTGTCATGTGACATGGGAATCATTCCTACGACAAGAATGGGTCCACAAGTTTGTACATACATTTGACATGATACCAAGAAACTGGTACATGTCAGTTGAGATGTGACGTGGAATGATTGAATGGGAAGAATTATCTTCCATATTTACATGCACGTTTGAGTTTGTTGATGACCATCCATCGATTAATGCTTCCCTGCAAGTAATCAACACAAATGTTTTTGAAGATATCCATGTGTCGATGAAAAGTTTTAATTAGAGCAACGCGATAGTCCAACACTGGATGGAGTTCTATAATGTGATGAGTGAACCTGATGATGATGACCCATGCAATGTAAACATCCTAGAGTCTGAAGGTACTCATGTGATGAAAGGATTTGGTATTTCAAGTAACCAATTTTTGAATCTATTGAAAGTCAAGAAAGTGAATACTGGCTCCTGAGAGAATCCAACGTTTGCCAATATTGGAGATTATTATGACGATGAGACTATGGGAAATATCACAGACTTATTGCATGAGTTTCAGGATCTGTTTCCCACAAAATGTTTAGAGATGAAAGGAATTATCAGAGATCTTGGAGAGATGAAGATTCCATTAAAGCCCGATGCAAATCTTGTTAAGCAATGCCCATACCGACTCAATCCTCGGTACAAAGAAAAAGTTAAAGCAGAGTTAGATCAAATGCTAGATGCATGTATCATAGAACCGGTCAAAGAATCTGAGTGGATCATCCCAATGGCAGTGTAAGATAAGATGAATTTTAGTGAAGTACGTATTTGTGGTTGACCTAAGAAAGTTAAATGATCCATGCTTGCATGACCCATTTCTGAATCCATTTATAGATGAGGTATTAGAGAGTATCGAGAGCTAAGAAGTCTATTTGTTTACTGATGGGTTCTTTGGATACCATCATATCAGAATTGCAAAGGAAGATCAACAAAAGACCACTTTTGCGACAGAGTGGGGGTGTTTCTAGTATACGATAATGCCCTTTGGACTCAACAATGCTCCTGCTATCTTTTCCTGGATAGTAGTGGTTTCTTTCAAGGATTTTATTCATAAGTTTATTGAGCTCTAATTCAATTATTGGACTATATTTGGGCTCATTAAAGATCATATTGAGAGCCTTAGAATGGTGCTGAAATGGTGTCGACAGTATTAGATTTCATTGAATCTAAAGAAATGTACTTTTTTCCCTATTTGGAATTCTGTTGGGTCATGTGGTTTGTCGCGATCAAATCTTGGTCGATCCTGCTAAATTGTGATCATCGTCAACCTACCACCAACCTCGACCATGAAGTAGCTAAGAACAACATTGGGACATACATGCTATTATCTAAAATTTATCACAGGGTCTGCATAGGTTACTGCCCCTATGGAAAAGTTATTAAAGAAGGATAATAAGTTTCAGTGGAGTGAAAACTGCCAAGAAAGTATGGACACCATACTAGTTTTTCTACACTAGAAAAAGGAGTTTCATGTACATGTCGATGTGTTGTTTGTCGCATTCATTGTCGTAATCGCACAACCTTGCGAAAGTGCTATTGATCATCCTATTTCCTTTGCTAGCAGAAAATTATCAACAACAGATAAGAACTATACCACGGCGGATAGAGAAGGACTAGCTATGGTATACGCTCTTCAGAAATTTTGTCACTATTTGTTGGGTGGACATTTTAAAATGTACATAGATCATTCGACGTTGAAATACCTGGTCAATAATCTATTGTTGGGGGGGTAGATTTGTCGATGGATTCTTCTTTTCCAGAAATTTGACTTTGAAATAATTGTTAAGCCTGGTTGACTAAAGTTCGGACCTGGCCATCTTTCAATGCTAGAAAGAGGAGAAGAACCTATGAGTATTGGCGATAATCTTCCATATGCTTAATTATTTGCAGTCAATATGTTTAATGATCACTATAGGGATATTATACAATTCTTGAGTATAAGATATGCACCTGAAGGATTTAACATTGTGTAGAAAAAAAATTAGTTGTATGAGTTGTAGATTTTCAGTTGATTGTTGGGAAACTGTATAAAATGGGACCAAATGAAATTCTTCGTCCCTATGTAATGGAACATGAGCGACCAATAATATTGAATGAAACACATGCTTGCATCACAATAGTTTATTATGCTGGAAAAGATACAGTACAAAAGATATTACAAGTAGGACTGTTGTGGCCTACTTTACATGCAGATGCTAGAGAATATTGTCGCAACTATAATTCCTGTCAGAGAACCAGAAAGGCATCTCGACCAGATTAAATGTTGTTAGTACCTCAGATAATTTTATAAGAATTTGAAAAATGGGATGTTGATAATTTTGTGGGTACGATCAATCAACCAATAAAAAGAACATGTGCATGATAAATTATTACTGCAACAAATTACTTGAATAGATGGGAAGCAACGCCAGTAAAGGATTGTACTCTTGCGACTGCTATAAAAATTTTGTTCGACAATGTTGTAACTAGATTTGGATGCCCAGATATATTGATGTGATCAAGGCACACACTTTGTCCATTTGTTGATCTATGAACTAACTGAAAAATTCCATATCCAACACAAGAAGACAACACCATATCACCCACAAGCGAATGGTGATGTCTAAGCATTCAACAAGATCCTAGAAAACACATTGACAAATATCTACAATGTTCAAAGAGATGATTGGGACCTAAAAATTTATGTGGTACTGTGAGCTTATCGCACGACCTATAAGAAGTTGACATGAAAAGCTCCATTTCGACTGGATTATGGACAAGAGGTTGTCATGCCGATGGAATACATTGTATCAAGTCTAAGGATAACTGCGATAATGGAGATGACAGATGTTGGTGCTATGGAGGAAAGATTATTGTAGCTTATGTAGTTGAAGGAATAATGTTTTATCATAGGATATCATCAGAATGTTGAGAAGCAACAAGAAAAAGCATGGAACGACCAACACATTAAGAATAAGCAGTTTCACATTGGAGGTCTTGGTTTTTTGTATGACAATAAGTTTTTAAAGCATCCAGGCAAGCTGAAAACACATTGGCTAGGACCATATGTGGTGATTCATATCTATAAAGGAGGTGGTATACAATTACAGAGATTGGATGGAACACCTTTCAAAGGATTGGTAAATAGAAGTCGGTTAAAGCCTTACTAGGATAGCCACAGTTTGATCGACTAAGTGTTCAAAAAGAGTTGAAAAAAATAAAAAAAGTCACAAATTCTTGAGTGTGTTTATGAGTGTTATTTCTGTAAAAAGTAAGAGTGTTTTTGTTTCTGTAGTGCCCCATTTTGTTAGACTCTTTTATTACTCAACTATATTATTATTTGAGGGAATTCTATCACAAATGACCCGGTTAAATTTTGAAATATATGTTTTGATCATGGTGATAGATTTGGGTACTCATGGATAAATGGAATTTTGTAATGCACCATTGTAGTGCCTTGTTGGACAGACTATTTCAGTGTTAAAATATGTGATGGTTTCAGGGCATTTTGAGTACAAATGGCCCGATTTAATACGATGAATTAAAACGACTTATATATGTATTGATTGTTGTGTCACAATGGTTGCTTATGAATGAATGGATATTGGTAGATAGATTTATATAATGTGATATGATTGATGTTATAATGTGTGAATGAAATATATAAACAATTTTCATTTCTTACAATATATTGGTAGATGCTTTGACAATTTTCTAGTGTGACAGGGACCCAACTGCGCAATGATACAAGGTGGTGTCAATGCCACATGAATTTAAGTTTGAGTATAAACAGGATATCAGGTGATGCAATTTATTTTAATGATATTTTGATTAAATTGTGTAGTACGATTAATGCACACGGTTTTCATGTGTGTAGGCACATGATCATGGTTTCCAATTGATCCACAAAGGATTATGGGGTTGTACGGAAGAAAGTACCAGTATGGTTAGCACATATTTTCCATGTGGTAGGTTGAAAAGCAAGAGAGGCTTTTACTTGCAATAGGCATGTTGTCGTGAGGATAGGCCGCGGACTCGGTCACTCACGAGGATTAACTGAGGGGCACGCAATGAGGTGTTGGCCTTATTCCTCAGTAACCATGAGTCTCTATACAGCGTGGATTGGACTGAGTTAACATGGTCTCAGCCATCGCACTAACATGCCACCACGGAAAGTGGGATATTTGAAGGGCATGAAGACGACCATGGCACCCTTGATATCACCTGGAGAAACAAAAGAAATTATTAAACTATAAGGTTGTAAATAAGTAATAACTAAACAATAAACTCATGACTTGGAAATAAAGTAATGGAAAGTGCAACCTTATGAAATAAAAAAAATAAAAAATAAAAAAAAGAAATCATCATAAACAAAATAAAAGAAGATTCTAAATATTAACACATTGCACACACAAAAATAGCAAATCAAAAGCAAAAATCTAGGAATCATATAAATGAAATTTAGGAATGGTTAAGTAAAGAAATCCTAAATTAGCAGATTGCATAAATGAATATGACATTACATAAATGCATATGAAAAAAGATCCGTTTAAATAAAAGAAAAATAAATTTAAAAAAAGAATAAATAAAAAATAATAATAATTTTACATTATGCATAAATCTCAAAAAACGATATAAATAAAGGGGCAGGGTTTGGATATGGGGATGTTTTATTGCCCTAATATTGGATGGATGAGACAATGCAGGGGCGGATGGTGACTGTAGAGAGTTTGGTTCATCAGGTGTGAAGGGGGTTGGGAGGCCCTTAGTGATTCTACACACATTGATCGTGCTAGGGTACTTCTTCCTGCAACCCCATTCAGCTCGGGGGTCCTTGGGGAAGGAGAGTACCCATTGGAATGGTAGGGAGGTCAACCGGTGGATCTCTTGTGATTGGGAATTGATCGACGTTCATGGGAACCTGACAAAGTTCGTGGTGTGGCAACCTCAGAAAGAACAAGCCTGCACAAAGAAACTCAGGTTTTTATGGATTGTTAAATTGTTGTTATAATTTTGATTCTTGAAATGCATTGTTAAAGATCCATGAAGGGGCATTTGAATTTTATTGCAGACCCATGTCTGTACTTCTTTATAGATCTGGATTGTATTTTAGATCTATTTCTGTAGTTTATTATAGAACTGGATCTATATTTTAGATTTGTGCTTGCATTTTATTACAGATCTAGATTTGTATTTTATTATAGATCTGGATTTATATTTTAAATCTGTGTTTGTATTTTATTATAGATCTGGGTTTATATTTTAGATCTGTGTTGGTATTTTATTATAGATCTGGATTTTCATTTTATTACAGATCTAGATTTGTATTTTAGATCTGTGTCTATACTTCATTATAGATCTGGATTTGTATTTTATTACAGATCTGTATTTAAATTTTAGATATGTGTTTATATTTTATTATAGGTCTAGATTTGTATTTTAAATTGGAGATCGGTATGCCTTGAGTCAAATGATACTGATAAGCTAATATGCCAAACGAATAAATGAATTTAATTCTTTAAGTTTTGCAGAATATATTAGATAGATTTCGCTTCACTGTCCATAAAATTATTATTCTTAACTAATAATAGATTTAAGCCGAACCCAACCCATTATAGATAAATTTGAACAACACCCAGTATGCCAAGAGAATAAATTCCATGTAAATTATGATGGATTCCAGATCGTTATTAATGAATTTGAGCAGCACCAGTTTTCCATGGAAATGAATGGGTTCCAAGGCAACGCCTCTTACCCATTAAAATTTAAAATGAATGATGGACGAATCCTCTGCCTTAGAGTTGTCTCTTTACCCATTCTATGACCTGCTAGGTGATAGAATGAACGGATCTCCATCCACTACTCATCGGTTTAAATTTAACTTAATTTAAGTTTCAATTTAAACCAGGGTCTTGGATTGAATGTATCCTCTTGGTTTAAAATTGGTTTGTATCCTTCTAGAGAATTGGAGATCAATTAACCTACTCGATTTCAAAACGTAGGGGAAATATCGACCACCATAAAAATATGAGAAGCAACCTAATTGCAAGTCCAATAGAAATTTGGAAGTGGTCGTGCATCTCATGAGTTTAAGCCACACATTTGAATCAATTTATAAAATTAAAGAAATCGCCAGAAATAGGAATGCTCTTTTTTTTGAAATCTCTTTTTGTTTTTGAAAGCTCCTTCCATGTAGATTGGTTAATTGCCGACATTCATGCATCAATAATTAAACAATATGAATCCTCAATTTCATACATCCCAGTTCCATTCATTTCTGTACCTTAGCAATCATATGTTTTTCTCTGTAAATTTTCTTTACAAGCTGCATTAAATTATATATATAAAAGCTCATTATAAACGTTCATTTTGAAAGCGAAAATTTCTCCTTTATACATTACATGCAATCCATGAACTACGCAATTAAAAAATGGAAAATCTCTCTCAGGTTTCCATAGCAGGATCGAGTTCTCTTCACGGTTTATTCACTCTTCTTGACAGGTCGTTATATTTAAATTGTTAGTACTATTTATTCAGTTCCAGAAACCACCGTCACATAGCAGTCACCAAACAAGTTAAAATGAATTTCTGAAACTAGAAAGTTGGTAATTCGTTAACAAACACGTTTTAGGAAATTATCAGCAAAATGGTTTTAGAAATATAATATACAATGTGAGCAAATTATGGAATTACTCTCCATCAATGTAGCTGTTATTTTGCTCAGTAAAAAGAAGTTAGTAAAATGGTTTTATAAATATAATATACAATGTGAGCAAATTATGCAATTACCCTACATCAATGTTCCTGTTAGCGAAATGGTTTTATAAATATAATATACAGTGTGAGCAAATTACGCAATTACCCTACATCAATGTTGTTGTTATTTTTGCTCAGTAAAAAGGAATTAGCAAATTACGAAATTACTCTATATCAATGTTGTTGTTGTTTTGCTCAGTAAAAAGGAATTAGTAAAGTGGTTGTATAAATATAACATAGTATTTCAATAATAGTATTATTCATTAAGGGTTAAAACAAATTAGATATAATGTTATTTTAATTTATTTTATGTAAATTTCTTTTGAAGAAAAGTCTATATTATTATTCATTAAGGGTTAAAACAAATTAGATATAATGTTATTTTAATTTATTTTATGTAAATTTCTTTTCAAGGAAAGTCTAGTTGTGATGTAAAAATAAAAAATAAAAACAAGCTAAATGAGATTATTGAGTTGTAAAGGTGTTAGTATTATGTGCTTAAACTTGATTGTAAGTAGATCAAGAAGGGGGTAGTTACACAATGGTATCAGAGCATGGTTCTAACTCTAGGACCTTGGGCTCATTGCTCTTTAAGTTATTTTTGTTTATTTATTTTTATTATGTAGTGATTGGAAACTAATACATGAACTATTCACCTTGCAAACTCAAGAAGCATGGATGCTAGGGGAAGAAGAGGAAGGAGAGGTAGAGGGGCTAGGGGGCATGGTACACCACCTCTTTTGCAGCCTTCACCTCCATGTGATCCACCAGCAGTGGAAGAACCGACCCATATACCTGCAGGTGAAGTAATGAATATGATGCGTTCATTCCAGCGGATGTCTGAGGCATTGATTAGTCGGTTAGACCGAGAGGATAGAGATGCCATAGCACCGGTAGAAGGATCTCAGCAACCACCAAAGGAAAATGCTCAATGAGAACTTGAGAAAGTGAAATTTCCAGAATTTTGGGGCGCACCTGATGGCATTGCAGCTAAGGCATGGCTTGAGAACATGTCCATGTGCTTTGCATTACACGATTATACCTCAAACATGAAAGTGCGCATGGCGATATTGCAACTTAAGGGAAGCGTACTGCTATGGTGGAAGACCTTGTTGCCGCAGCTTGGAATTGAAATAACAGAGGTCTCTTGGGAAATATTTGAAGAACATTTTCGAGAACGTTACCTATCTGAAGAGTTTATTGAAAGGCAATTGAGTGAATTCAATTCCTTGAGGCAAGGAGGTCGATCAGTCCTAAAGTATGAAGCTAAATTTATGGAACTATTGAGGTATGCTCCACATTTGATTACGGAGAAGTTACGAGTAAATAAATTTGTGTATGGGCTCAACTTCAACATCAGGGCAAAAGTACATATTTTGATGCCATGTACCTTGCACGAAGTAGTGCAAAAAGCTATCATAGCTGAGGAAGAGCTTGTAGGAGGTGGGCAGTCTCGACCACCTCGACCTTCAGGAGCAGAGGTACAGAGACCAAGAGTACAGTCAGCTAGTGCTTTGAGACCAGCAACCGGACGCCAAAATTCATTTAAGAGTCCCACAGCAGGGAGTCAGAGACATGCACCCGGTGGCAAAAGGCCAGCATATAGGCCACCAATGCAGTCACAATATCAGAGTGGAAATCCAGTAGTGCAACTTCCCCAGTATAGCAGTGGATCTACTTTTACTCAATTGAGTGTCCAAAGGTCGGCCCCAAAAAGGGGGTGTTGGACTTGTGGAGAACCACATTTCCAAAGAGACTGTCCACAAGCCAAGATAGATTCTAGTCAGGGAAAGGGACAGACTACAGTTGGAGACTTGGGAAAGGCTCACCGAATCCATGCCGCAGTCAACAACTGCCAGGCAGAACATCAGTCCACCATGCTAGAGGCGACAGGTAAAATAAATGGTATGGAATTTTTTCTTTTAGTAGACCCAGGAGCAACTGAAAGTTTTATTTCTTATGAAGCATTGTCTAGATGTAAGGTGATGGCAAGCAAGCAAGATGATTTCAACATAGTCGAAATGGGATTAGGTATCACTCAAAGAGTAGGAGAATTGGTCAGGGATTGTGAGGTAGACTTGGGCATGTGTGTTACAAAAGTATCCCTTTATGCTACAGCATTAGGATCCTATGATATTATCTTAGGGATGGATTGGTTAGAAACCCATTCAGCTATGTTAGACTGTAAGGAGAAAAAGCTAATATTCATAGATGATTTCGGGCATAAGAGAATCCTAATAGGGACTAGAAGAGGGGTATCATTAAGGTTTATTTCAGCATTGCAATTGAAAAAGAGCATGCGAAAGGGATGTGAGTTGTATGCGGTGGTAGTAATGAATAACAAGAAAGACACTGTCGATGTAAGTCAACACCCCATACTGTCCCAGTTTGCGGATGTATTCCCTGAAGAATTACCCGGATTACCACCTAAGAGGGAGATTGAGTTCACTATCGAACTTAAGCCAAGAACCGAACCTATATCTAGAGTACCTATCGTATGACGACACCCGAGTTACAAGAATTGCAGATACAACTTCAAGAGCTTTTAGATTTAGGTTTCATTCGCCCTAGTATATCACCTTGGGGAGCACCAGTGATATTTGTGAAGAAGAAGGATGGTTCATGGAGACTTTGCATTGACTATCGTCAATTGAACAAAGCAACCATAAGGAATCAATATCCCTTACCAAGAATTGACGATCTGTTTGATCAGATGAAAGGGGCAACAATATTTTCGAAAATAGATCTAAGGTCGGGATACCATCAACTAAGAATCAGAGAAGAAGATGTACCAAAGATTGCATTTAAAACTCGATATGGACATTTCGAGTTTGTTGTAGTACCATTTGGGTTGACGAATGCACCTGGAGTTTTCATGAACTTGATGAATAATGTATTCAGAGAGTACTTGGATCAATTTGTGCAAGTGTTTTTAGATGATATCCTTATTTACTCAAGACGCAAGAAGAGCATGAAGAGCATTTAAGACTTGTGTTGCAGTGTTTGAGAGAGCGCAAGCTATACGCCAAACTATCAAAGTGTTCCTTCTTCCAACCAGAGATTCATTATTTAGGACATGTTATAACTGGGGATGGTATAGCGGTGGATCCCACAAAGATTGAGGCCATTCTTGAATGGCCAGCACCGAAAAAATGTACATGAGGTGCGTAGTTTTATGGGATTAGTAGGGTATTATAGAAGATTTGTAGAAGGATTCTAAAAAATTGCAAGCCCAATTACAGAGTTACAGAAGAAGAACAAGAAATTCATATGCATTAGAGGAATTTTGGGGTCTAAAATGGGCCTCCTAAGGAAAATAATAAAATAATAGTTAAAATAATAAAATAGTATTGATTAATTTTTGGAGGAAGAAAGAAAAAAACTACTTTTTATGTTCGTATTTTCGACATATCTCCCTGTGTTTTTACTCAAATTTCGATCAAGGTCTGTCAAAAGTATGCAGTGTGGGTACTCATTGGATGCGGAATCAAATTCCGCATCCAACGAGCTCTCTCGATCGAAATTTGAGTAAAAACACAATGAGATATGTCGAAAATACGAACAAAAAAGTAGATTTTTTTAATGACAAATATATCAATTCAACCATTATGGTTGACTTATTTTATTGAAATTCTATTGGTTCTTGAATTCCAACTCACAAAAACTTATTTTGGCACGTTTTCTTATAAGGCCCATTTTAGACCCCAAGTTTCCTCTAATGGATAGAACGATGTGAGGAGGCATTCGCAAAGCTTAAGCAGTTGTTGATGACGGCTCCAGTTATTAAGGTACCAGATATGGATAAAGACTTCTTAGTGTGTACTGATGCATCGAAAGAAGGTCTAGGAGGTGTTTTGATGCAAGAAGGTAGGGTGATAGCTTACTCTTCAAGGAAACTTAGACCTCATGAGGAAAACTATGCAACGCATGATTTAGAACTTGCTGCTGTGGTTTATGCTTTGCGTTTATGGAGACATTATCTGGTAGGAAGGAAATTTGAGTTAAAGACAGATCACCATGGGTTACAATATACTTTTACCTAAAGCGACCTCAATGCTAGACAAAGGAGGTGGTCTGAATTAATGAGCGAATATAATTTTGAAATATCGTACATCAATGGGACGATGAATAAGGTGGTGGATGCTCTAAGTTGAAGGCCTCGTATCTTTTCCCTAGTGCCCTTAAAAACAAATTTATGGGAAAAGATGTTGAAATTACAATTGGAAGATGAGTGGTATATAGAGGTTAAGACCGAGTTAGAAAATGAGGTATTGAAGAACCCAAAGTATGAAGGGTATGCGTTTGAGGAAGATGGATTATTGCAATATAACAAGAGAATTTATGTACCATTCAATGAAGAAGTTTAAAATTTGATCTTGTTAGAGGCTCATAGGGCTGTGTATATGGCACATCCTGGGGTTCAGAAGATGTACGCAGATTTAAAACCATTATTTTATTGGAGTGGAATGAAGAAGGATGTAGTTAGCTTTGTGGAAAGTTTCCTAGAATGTCAATTGGTCAAGGTTGAGCATAGGCATCCCGCGGGATTACTACAAACACATGTAATCCCGGAATCAAAATGGGAGGTTATATCAATGGATTTTATTGTTGGGTTACCAATGACAGCAAGAAGACATGACTCTATTTTTGTGGTCGTAGATACTTTAACTAAGAGTGCACATTTTGTACCTGTAAAGACTACCTATCAAGCACCAGATATTGCAAGAGTATTTATAAATGAAGTTGTGAGGTTACATGGTGTACCTCGCAAGATAATTTCAGATAGAGGGCCAGTATTCACTGGAATATTTTGGACAAGTTTCCAAGGTGCTTTGGGGACAAGGCTAAATTTTAGTACATCATATCACCCTAAGACGGATGGCCAAACAGAAAGGGTGAACCAAGTCTTGGAAGACATGTTACGTATGTATGTGATGGATCAACAAAAGCGTTGGGAGGAATATCTACCATTGGTTGAGTTTTCTTACAAAAATAGTTATCAAAGCTCTATTAAGATGGCACCATTTGAATTCTTATATGGGAGGCCGTGTAGAACCCTGTTGAGTTGGGATTGTCTGGAAGATAGAGTCCTTGTAGGACCAGAATTGATTCAAGAGATGGAAGAACAGATGACAACCATTCGTGCACGGTTAAAGGAAGCACAGGATAGCCAAAAGAGCTATGCAGATGCACATAGAATCAATCAGAGTTATGAAGTAGGTGATAAAGTATTCCTGCAGGTTAGGCCACAAAAGAGCTCAATTAAATTTGGGAAGGGAGCTAAATTATCACCGCGATTTGTAGGACCGTTTGTGATACTTGAGAAGTTGGGACCGGTTTCCTATCGTCTTGCATTTCCATCATCATTGAGTCGTATGCATAATGTTCTTCATGTTTCTATTTTGCATCATTATATTTCAGATCCTTCTCACGTTATAAATTTGAGTAACTTGCAGATATCGGATGATGGGGTCTTGATGGCCGAACCGATCCGTATACTGGAATGACAAACTCGACAGCTTCGGCGTCAATTAGTCAACCAGGTAAAGGTCCAGTGGGATAGCTATAGTTCTAACTCAGCTACTTGCAATGATGCATCTGAAATGCAGCAGTAGTTTCCTTACTTGTTTTGAAAACTTCGGGATGAAGTTTCTTGAAGAGGGGGTGTATGTAGTGCCCCATTTTGTTAGACTCTTTTATTACTCAACTATATTATTATTTGAGGGAATTCTATCGCAAATGACCCAGTTAAATTTTGAAATATATGTTTTGATCATGGTGATACATTTGGGTACTCATGGATAAATGGAATTTTGTAATGCACCATTGTAGTGCCTTGTTGGGAAAACTATTTCAGTGTTAAAATATGTTATGGTTTCAGGGCATTTTGAGTACAAATGGCCCGATTTAATACGATGAATTAAAACGACTTATATATGTATTGATTGTTGTGTCACAATGGTTGCTTATGAATGAATAGACATTGGTAGATAGATTTATATAATGCGATATGATTGATCTTATAATGTGTGAATGAAATATATAAACAATTTTCATTTCTTACAATATATTGGTAGATGCTTTGACAATTTTCTAGTGTGACAGGGACCCAACTGCGCAATGATACAAGGTGGTGTCAATGCCACATGAATTTCAGTTTGAGTATAAATAGGATATCAGGTGATACAATTTATTTTAATAATATTTTGATTAAATTGTGTAGTACGATTAATGCACATGGTTTCCATGTGTGCAGGCACATGATCATGGTTTCCAATCGATCCACAAAGGATGATGGGGTTGTACGAAAGAAAGTACCAGTATGGTTAGCACATATTTTCCATGTGGCAGGTTGAAAAGCAAGAGAGGATTTTACTTGCAAGAGGCATGTTGCCGTGAGGATAGGTCACAGACTCGGTCACTCACGAAGATTAACTGAGGGGCGCGCAATGAGGTGTTGGCCTTATTCCTCAGTAACCATGAGTCTCTCTACAGCGTGGATTGGACTGAGTTAACATGGTCTCATCCATCGCACTAACTCCCCACCATGGAAAGTGGGATATTTGAAGGGCATGAAGACGATCATGGCACCCTTGATATCACCTGGAGAAACAAAAGAAATTATTAAACTATAAGGTTGTAAATAAGTAATAACTAAACAATAAACTCATGACTTGGAAATAAAGTAATGGAAAGTGCAACCTTATGAAATAAAATAAAAAAATAAAATAAAAAGAAATAAAAAAAAATCATCATAAACAAAATAAAAGAAGATTCTAAATATTAACACATTGCACACACAAAAATAGCAAATCAAAAGCAAAAATCTAGGAATCATAAAAATGAAATTTAGGAATTGTTAAGTAAAGAAATCCTAAATTAGCAGCTTGCATAAATGAATATGACATTACATAAATGCATATGACAAAAGATCCGTTGAAATAAAACAAAAATAAATTCAAAATAAGAATAAATAAAAAATAATAATAATTTTACATTATGCATAAATCTCAAAAAACGATATAAATAAAGGGGCAGGGTTTGGATATGGGGATGTTTTTTTGCCCTAATATTGGAGGGATGAGAGAATGCAGGGGCGGATGGTGACTGTAGAGAGTTTGTTTCATCAGGTGTGAAGGGGGCTGGGAGGCCCTTAGTGATTCTACACACATTGATCGTGCTAGGGTACTTCTTCCTGCAACCCCATTCAGCTCGGGGGTCCTTGGGGAAGGAGAGTACCCATTGGAATGGTAGGGAGGTCAACCAGTGGATCTCTTGTGATTGTGAACTGATCGACGTTCGTGGAAACCTAACAAAGTTCGTGGTGCAGCAACCTCATAAAGAACAAGCCTGCACAAAGAAACTCAGGTTTTTATGGATTGTTAAATTGTTGTTATAATTTCAATTCTTGAAATGCATTGTTAAAGATCCACAAATGGGCATTTGAATTTTATTGCAGACCCATGTCTGTACTTCTTTATAGATATGGATTGTATTTTAGATCTGTTTCTGTAGTTTATTATAGAACTGGATCTATATTTTAGATTTGTGCTTGCATTTTATTACAGATCTAGATTTGTATTTTATTATAGATCTGGATTTATATTTTAAGTTTGTGTTTGTATTTTATTATAGATCTAGGTTTATATTTTAGATCTGTGTTGGTATTTTATTATAGATCTGGATTTGCATTTTATTATAGTTCTAGATTTGTATTTTAGATCTGTGTCTATAATTCATTATAGATTTGGATTTGTATTTTATTACAGATCTGTATTTAAATTTTAGATATGTGTTTATATTTTATTATAGGTCTAGATTTGTATTTTAAATTGGAGATCGGTATGCCTTGAGTCAAATGATACTGATAAGCTAATATGCCAAACGAATAAATGAATTTAATTCTTTAAGTTTTACAGAATATATTAGATAGATTTCGCTTCACTGTCCATAAAATTATTATTCTTAACTAATAATATATTTAAGCCGAACCCAACCCGTTATAGATAAATTTGAACAACACCCAGTATGCCAAGGGAATAAATTCCATGTAAAATATGATGGATTCCAGATCGTTATTAATGAATTTGAGCAGCACCAGTTTTCCATGGAAATGAATGGGTTCCAAGGAAACGCCTCTTACCCATTAAAATTTAAAATGACTGACGAAAGAATTCTCTGCCTTAGAGTTGTCTCTTTACCCATTCGATGACCTGCTGGGTGATAGAATGAACGGATCTCCATCCACTACTCATCGGTTTAAATTTAACTTAATTTAAGTTTCAATTTAAACCAGGGTCTTGGATTGAATGTATCCTCTTGGTTTAAAATTGGTTTGGTTTAAAATTGGTTTGTATCCTTCTAGAGAATTGGAGATCAATTAACCTACCCGATTTCAAAACATAGGGGAAATATCGACCACCATAAAAATCTGAGAAGCAACCTAATTGCAAGTCCAATAGAAATCTGGAAGTGGCCATGCATCTCATGAGTTTAAGCCACACATTTGAATCAATTTATAAAATTAAAGAAATCTCCAGAAATAGGAATGCTCTATTTTTTTGAAATCTCCTTCCATGTAGATTGGTTAATTGCCGACATTCATGCATCAATAATTAAACAATATGAATCCTCAATTTCATACATCCCAGTTCCATTCATTTCTATACCTTAGCAATCATATGTTTTTCTCTATAAATTTTCTTTACAAGCTGCATTAAATTATATATATATAAGCTCATTATAAACGTTCATTTTGAAAGCGAAAATTTCTCCTTTATACATTACATGCAATCCATGAACTACGCAATTAAAAAATGGAAAATCTCTCTCAGGTTTCCATAGCAGGATCGGGTTCTCTTCATGGTTTATTCACTCTTCTTGACAGGTCGTTATATTTAAATTGTCAGTACTATTTATTCAGTTCCAGAAACCACCGTCACATAGCAGTCACCAAACAGGTTAAAATGAATTTCTGAAACTAGAAAGTTGGTAATTCTTTAGCAAACATGTTTTAGGAAATTATCAGCAAAAATGGTTTTAGAAATATAATATACAATGTGAGCAAATTACGGAATTACTCTCCATCAATGTAGCTGTTATTTTGCTCAGTAAAAAAAGTTAGTAAAATGGTTTTATAAATATAATATACAATGTGAGCAAATTATGCAATTACCCTACATCAATGTTGCTGTTATTTTGCTCAGTAAAAGAAGTTAGTAAAATGGTTTTATAAAGATAATATACAATGTGGGCAAATTATGCAATTACCCTACATCAATGTTCCCGTTATTTTGCTCAATAAAAAGAAGTTAGCAAAATGGTTTTATAAACATAATATACAATGTGAGCAAATTACGCAATTACCCTACATCAATGTTGCTGTTATTTTTGCTCAGTAAAAAGGAATTAGCAAATGACGAAATTAGTCTATATCAATGATGTTGTTGTTTTGCTCAGTAAAAAGAAATTAGTAAAGTGGTTGTATAAATATAACATAATATTTCAATAATAGTATTATTCATTAAGGGTTAAAACAAATTAGATATAATGTTATTTTAATTTATTTTATGTAAATTTCTTTTGAAGGAAAGTCTATATTATTATTCATTAAGGGTTAAAACAAATTAGATATAATGTTATTTTAATTTATTTTATGTAAATTTCTTTTGAAGGAAAGTCTAGTTGTGATGTAAAAAAAAAAACAAGCTAAATGAAATTATTGAGTTGTAAAGATGTTAGTATTACGTGCTTAAACTTGATTGTAAGTAGATCAAGAAGGGGGTAGTTACAGTTTCAAGATTATGATATTTGTGTCGCAGATATTTGATCTACTAAAGAAAAAGAATGGGATCACAGACCCGTTTCCTATCAAAGAAGAAGAGTTGTGTCGCAGAAGAAGAAAAGTGGCGAATACCACCTATTTGTTGCAAGAAAGCAAGAGTTGTCGCATATCCTCTATCTATTGCAAGAAAATAAAGTTGTCACATCCTGAATTTTGGTCGCAAAAATACAGCTGGCTGCAATTAATTTGAGGACATGGGAGATTTTTGGTGACATTTTGTTTTGACATTTCCGTCATTAATGCACAATAACTACCATTAAAATGACAGGCGAAGTGATTTTTTTTATTAGCAGTTTCTTTGCAATGATTCGAAAGATTTCCCCATGTGATTGACATCACTACCACTTTTTCCATTTATTGCAAGATTGTGTGAAATGGACGACTGATTGCACGTACCCATATATTTCATATTCATTCTGAAGCTTCATTACTTCACTGCATCGAACGAGTTGAGCGTTGAACTCCTTTTATGCAACCGAGAGAGACTAAGTTATTGTTCATAGAGTATGGTGATTTATGTCTCTAGTACAAGCACTCCACAGGAATTGGGTGGTAAAATTTCATCACTGACACAGATTATGTAAGAAGAAACCGAAGTTATTTCATAATGACCACCAATGACGAAGGCAGTTGCATAGTCTCCTAGGGTACCATAGTAAGCATTACGACCACCACTGGTTCCACTAATTCTATTACGGCTGGACCTGCTCGACACATCAAGGAAGAAACACTATATCTGTGGAACCAATCGTAGACCAACAATTGTACCTCCACCAACTGATGAAGCAATATGGTCGACATCCATGCTTCCTGATTATGTTCCACCCAGAACAACATATGCACCTAAAGTTCGACTGGGTAAAAATGTGAAATACCCACTAGTAGCGCCAACCATACCTAAAGGAGTTCGAGTAACGGCGAATATTTTACCAAACTTGTAGAAAATGGGTTTTGTCGACCATGACCTGCATAAATTTCTAGAACTAGCCATGGACAGATATATGACTTCTCTACGGTAGACTGAGGATGGACCTATTCATAGGGTCCCGATGGAATGCAAAAGAGGTATGGAATAATCTGAATTACTTTCACTAATGCACATGCTTCATTTTGGATGCACAACAGAGGTAAATACATGCATCAAAAAACTACTGGTAAGTTTCCATGGAGGATTCTAATGGCTCGACCAGAAGATATCAATGAACATCGAGCTGATAGCGTCGATAAAAGGGCTCCCCCTTGCAGGCATAGACCCAACACCATTTTTCACTGGGAAGGACCAAGACACAATGCTAACCAATAAGATGAAAGAAAAGTATGACCTAGCACATGACACAATAGGATTCTCTATTGCCTTCACCAATGATATAGATGTTAGGGTCATCGCCAATTTTTTTTCTGGCAAGATGTTGTGGAAGATGCGACCAAACCAATGTACTGTAGGGACCTATCCAACAAAAATTTACAGTTCCTTATACACCTCATCAAAATGGGATAACAGAGAGAAAGAATAGAACATTGGTGGAATGTGCACGCAACATTCTTCAAGGTAAAATCATTTCAAATGGTTTTTGGGATTAGACCATCAATACTATTATTTATTTAAAGAATAGAAGTCCAATAGAGAAATTAGATCTTCAAACATATTTTGAAATTTTTCATGGATATAAACTAAAAGTCGACCATTTAAGAATATTTGGTTGTAAGGATTTTTCACACATTCCAAAAGATGAGAGAAGAAAACATGATGAAAAATCAATTGAATGTATATTTGTTCAATACTACACTGATAAAAAAACATACAAGTTGTTTCATTTCTAGTTCGTATAAACTAATTGCAAGTAGAGATGTGGTGTTCCATGAAATGAAGACAAAAATGATAATATATATGAGACTGATCAATGGCATATCCTTAATGATAATATAGATGAGACTGATCAATGGCATATCCTTAATGATAATAATGAATATGTTAAACTAGATTCAATAGTCCATCATGATCAGGAAAATGTATAGGGACAGGAGCAGTCACATGAGCAGTTACAGGAACAAGTACAGGAACAAGGTGAAAGCAGCAAGAGCAACAATGACACATATTCAGGTGGAGAGAGCAAAAGAATAATGGACGAAACTCCTTAAGGTACTACAGTACCAAGAACTTCAGGTCAACAAACTCATACTCCTCTAAGGTATAGTGACTATGTCTTAATGGCTAATGTAATGAATGTTAAAGAATCATTAAGTTATGAACAAGCCAAAGATAAGAAAGAATGGGTAAATGCTATGGATGAAGAATATAACTCTATTATGAAGAATCAAACTTGGGAATTAACAAAGTTACCTAAAATTAAAATACTTATAGGATGTAAATGGTTGTTCAAATCTAAATTTAAATTTGATGGTAGCATTGATAAATATAAAGATAGACTAGTTGCAAAAGGTTATGCTCAAAATGAGGGAATTGATTTTGAAGATACATTATCCTCGGTAGCTAAACTAAATACAATTAGAGTACTTGTTGCATTGGCTACAAAACATAAATGAAAAATACATCAATTAGATGTTAAACATGCTTTCTTGAATGGTGAACTAAAAGAGGAAGTGTATTTAGTTCATCCTGGAGGTTTTGTATAGAAAGGAGAGGAGCATCTTGTTTTTAAATTGAAGAAAGCTATCTATGGATTGAAACAAACCCCTAGATCATGGTATATAAAGACTGATTACTTCTTTAATAAGAAAGGATTTTTTAAAATAAAAAGTGATCCTAACGTTTATGTAAAGAACGATAAGAAAAAGTTTGTTTGATATCATTGTATGTTGATGATCTCATTATTACAGGTAGTGCATGTAAATTGATTGCATAAATTAAAAATCAATTGTCACACGAATTTGAATTGAAAGACCATTGTGAGTTACATTATTGTTTGGGACTTGAATTTTGGAAGGAGTATGGTAGGACAATTATCACTTAAAATAAATATATAAGGGAAATGATGGAAAAGTTCAATATGAGTGAATGCAAAGCAACATCAATGCCTTTAGACCAAAATTTAAAGCTATGCAATGAAGATGGAACTAAAGAAGAAGATGGTACTTTGTATCATTAGTTGGTGGGAAGCATGAACTGTTTCACTACTACCAGGCTAGATATGGCATATGCAGTCAACATCCTTAGTTAGTTCATGGCTAAGCCTTGTGAAAATGATTGGAAAGATGCAAAGAAATTCCTCAAATATTTGAAAGGAACAATGAATTTTGGTATTTTGTATACTGATGAATTTGGTGTTCATGGTAGGTTTTTCTGACTCTGATTGGGAAAGAAATCCCGATGACATAACATCTACCTCAAGTTATGCTTTCAACATTGGATCCAGAGTCGGGTCATGGAGCAGTAAGAAACAACCAACTGTTTCTTTATCATCCACAGAAGCTGAATATAAAACCATGCCCAGTGGTCTTTGTGAAGCTGTTTGGTTGAAGACAATTCTTGATGATGTTGGTGCAAGGAAAGAAGAACCAACAAAAGTCTATTGTGATAACCAAAGTGCTATTAAATTACAACCCATTTGATCATGAAAGATATAAACACATAATGTTGCAACATCATTTTGTCTGATAAAAAGTTGGGTCTAAGGAAATTGAATTAATTTATTGTAATACAAGTGAAAACATAGCTGATATATTTTACTAAGTGGGTTGGCAAGTTTCACTTCGAAGTCCTTAGGTAAAAGTTGGGTGTTGTAGACAATCCATTTCTTCATTAAGAAGAAATGTTGGATATAATGTCGAAATAAAAAACATTAGATTAGTGATTGTGTTGTGTGCATCTCACAAAATCAAGTGGAGTTGTTAAAGATCCTATGTTTAGAGATCTAGCTCTTGGTTTGTTGACAATTATTCAATTATTTATTGTAATGTGTTTTCATAAATTAATCGAATCAGCTTTGCACCATATTTGTATATGCAATATTTAAATAAAAGAGACCAACCCTGAAATCTCAGGGAAATTTATTTTAGTAGAAGTAAAGTCGACATCAAATAAGTGGCATTCATTCACTTGCAGGTTGGCAGTATTGATTTGACTTTCTTAAGAATGTGGACCAAGAAATATATTATATTATTATTATTGGCTGTAATATTTATTATTATTATATTATTATTGGATAGAGTAACGAGTTCCTCCATTTTTCTTCATCCATGTAGACTTTGGGAGTAAAGTTCCTCCCCGATGTCGACTTTTATCCAACAAAAGGTTTTGAGCGCGAATAAAAAACTATACCCTCCTTGGCATGGAGAGATAATGTGTGAGCTGTTCGTATTGACGTGAACCAATAAATCTATGGCAAAATTTTCTTTTGAGAGAAAGTGGGAAAACAGGTGGGTAGCATTCATTCACTTGGAGGCCGTCAGTATTTACTTGACTTCCCTAAGAATGTGGACCCAAAATAACAGGACAATTTCTTGATGAGATAAAGTTCCTCCATTTTTCTTTCTTTGATGTAGAATTTGGGAGTGAAGTTCTTCCTCGATGTGGAATTTGGGAGAGTTGTCAAACTCCAACACCCTCAAAGTCAATATGGTTTTGAGCATGAAGAGATAATGTGTGAGTTGTTCATATGACCGTATGATGGCATATTGGCATATAGACTCTGAAATATCTAGGAAATTTATTTTATGAGACAAAGTTGGCATCAAATGAGTGGCAGTGAATGCTGCCAGTTTGACTTGAATTCCCTTAAAACATGAACCCAACCATATGGAAAAAAAAATTTAAGAGATAAAGTTCCTCGAAATTTCTTTTCTTTTTCGACGTAGAATTTGGTCCCAAAAATCTGGAAAAAAAATTATGAGATTAAGTTCTTCCAGTTTTCCTTCGAATTTGGGAGTAAAGTTCCTCATTGATTTCGAATTTGGAATAATGGTCAGACTCCAACGCCCTCAAAATCAATATGGTTTTGACTCTTGAGAAGAATAGCTGTTCTCACCACGACACATAAAGATAATGTGAGTTGTTCGTATTGACATGACCTTAAAATGGCATCAAATGAGTGGCATTTTCTCACCGCCAGCAATACTCAGTTTGCTGGAGCATTTAATGCGACTGCAACAGGCATGCCAATATTTAGATCTTAAACAGTTTTAATCCAAGGGTTGGTATGCCTGCTGCTGTCGCATTGAATGCTTTGCATCAGGCTAAGTATTGTTGTCCTTCACTCACTCGCTTAGAGAATGTAGACCCAAAAGTATGGATATTTTTTTGGTGCGATACCTAAAGTTTGAGTAGGATAAAAGACAACTAAAACCCCTAGATTTTTGGGATTTTTTTGGTTGAAAATCGGTTAAAATTGTTATATAATCCTAATTTTAAAACTACTAAATAATTAAAATTGCTATTTAATCACTGCAAATTACCATTTCCACAAAAATTGTTGAGAGTTGGGGGTGTTTTGGTTAGTTCTTATACTGCTCCCCTAAAGTTCCTCCATTTTTAGTACTAGAGATTGTATACCTAACGTGAGATTACTATAATGGTTACATCAAGGGTTTTTGTGACCTTATAGGGTTGAAATTTGATGTGTTTCTTTGTACTTTACAACTATTCCATATGAAGTTTTAATTTTAACATTGTTTTTCATTTTAATGGTCAAATAATAGTTGATTTTTTTTAAATAACATTAATAAGTATATGAAACATTGAATTGACATGTTTTATCTGGTATAATACAAAAAATTACAAAATTTACAAAATATAATAAACAAAAAATTCATAATAAACATAATGATGAAATCAACCCTCTCCTTTTAGTCGAGACCTCCTTCCGTCGGACCTCCGGGTCCTTATTTGCTTTTTCCAAGGCACTTTACCAGCCAATACATTATTGTTAGGCCCTTATACAGAGTGGCTGGGTGATTACAAATAATTGAGAATATCTTTCGTGTACATATGGTGGGGTGTGAATGCTGCTTCTCGGTTAACTGAATGCGATATGTATTTGAGTGCTGGTGAAACTCCAAATGAAAAAGCTACCTTTACACACATAATGACAAAACAAGCTTATTGTGGAATCCTTTAAATAGGTTTCTTGACATGCAATACAACGGGCCATTATTATGCGACACCAAATATCATGGCCCAAAAAACCATGCCCAAGTCAAATTTACATAAGAAGGGAAGACAATGACACACAATGGACAATGAGACCATGACAAAAATCAAAATTTCCATATTAAAATTAGAAATATAAAAAAATATATACACATGTAATTACTAATAACTAATTAATAATAATAATAAATAACAACATCAAAATTTTCATATATATATATATATATTAATGATGTGTAAAAATAAAAATGGAATTAAAATTCACACTTCATTAATAATATTTAATTTTATGAATTACAATATTTTGACTTTGTAAAATAATTTTGTATTTTTGAAATTTTTGTTTCTGAAAAAGTTGACATCAAATGAATCTCATTCATAAGTTTTATTGACTTGACTTTACTAAGCATGTTAACCAAAAATCTGGACAAGTTTTTAATGTGATAATAATGGTGAATCGTGAGAATAATAGAAGAGTTCAAACAAAGTAGGATACAAAATTACAATGTACACACTATATTCTTTGGGCTGAGAGAACACGCCAAGATAAAATAATAGACGTATCCCACTCTTATTGATGTGACACAACATTCAGATATAAAGAAAATCCATTTTGTTTTTGTTGTTTGCTTTACAAAAGAAGATTCATGAGCGCGAGAGCAGTTTACTGTAATTACGTTGCAGGTGCTTTTATTAAGAAGGTAATTACGTTGCAGGTGCTTTTATAGCTATAATAATAGTGAATCTTGAGAAGGTAGGTTTCTAGCTATTATAGCTACATTACAAAATATACATATTTCTAGATTACTAGAGCCATATTTGACGTCTCTGAATCCAACCAACAAGGTCTTTGCGTCTCTTTGCAAAGTTTCCTTGCCTTCCAACACGAAGCCACTACGTGCACCATCTTATAATTTTTAAAAATATTCATTTATTGTTAGTGAAATGATAACCTGTAAACACATTGCAATCACGAAAAATTAGCAATTTATCTTTATAAATCATAATGTGATTTGAAGTAGATACATGTATATATTCTAATTTGACTAATTCATTAAGGAGAAAAATAAAACCATCCATTGCAAAATAAGTATATGATAATTATGTAACTAATATTCATGACATGTAACTAATCACAAAAACAATATACATTTGGCAGGTTCACAACAAATAATTTCAATGTGATATGACCCATTTTGCTTACATACCAATAATTATTTAATTGAAGTTTTTAAAAATTGCTTGCTTGGAGAAACCTTGCCTTATTTCTCTAAGGCAAGATGAATCATTTGGTTAAAAAGTTTATCAACAATAAATGTTAAAAATCTGCATCCAACCAACATGCACAAGCCTATGGTTGGTTGTTAGTAATTTGAGACATTTATAAAGAAAAGGACCCCATAAGATCCACTACTCATAAGATGAATGCCACAAACTTCTAGAAACATAGATCTTATTGTTGTTGATAGTGTGCTAAACGTTTCAAATGCTTCTATGATGCAGGGGCATCTCGACCCCTGACAAGTAGCCGAAGTTGAAAATTGACCAACGTCAACTAGTGGATGGGTCAACGACCCCTAGTATAGTAATAATTCATAGCCGATGTGAGGAGAGTCGAGCGATCGGCTGAGACAAGAACTTGACAAGGAA
This sequence comes from Pseudotsuga menziesii, assembly GCA_001517045.1. NCBI lineage: Eukaryota > Viridiplantae > Streptophyta > Pinopsida > Pinales > Pinaceae > Pseudotsuga > Pseudotsuga menziesii. The sequence goes on from LPNX010347245.1 coordinate 38,095, forward strand.
GAGGTGAGTCGAAAGGATATGCTGACAGCGAACGTTTGGGAGAAAAAAGTCGAAGACGACAAAGTAATCAGTCGACGACTGACAGATGACATAAACCGACTAGTCTAATAGTTACAACGTATGGCAAGAGTAATTGTAGAAATAAATGAGCAGTTATGACGGTAGTTGAAGCAAACTAGGTGGCGTAAGGAGATTAATCAAATGTAAGGAATACCTGAAGAAGTTTTGAAATACCAAGAGTTCTCTGAGAGCTTCTAGAAGAATATTTCATCGAGCCATGAAGGCTATAAATAGAGTATTTAATGATAGGAAGGGATACTATCCCAAAGTGTAAGGAGATAACTCTGAAGATTGCATGTATAAGTCGGTTCGACTAAGTAACAGAGAATCGATTCTAAATATAATTTCCTATGTAAACTTCATCTTTGGAATTAATAAAAGCCATAATCCTTGGTATTTCTCTGTGTTTTTATTTTGAGTGGGTATCCACTTTGTTTTGTTGTGTGCTTTTATCTGCAACCGACCACCCAGGTCGACCTTTTTGCATCATTGTGGCTATGGAAGGAGACATTGAGGTAGATAGTTGAAATTTTATATAAAGAGTATTTTAACGTCCTTAATTTAAGCACACTCAACCTATTGATTAGTCATAACTCTTAACATCATTGGTTGATTATGCACCTACACTCATTGCATTTGTTTTCATAGTTTCATTTTAATATCCGAACACTGTGTTTGTCAACATTTTCATGTTATTATTTATGTCATTGAGCTTATATATCCCAAGTGCTATAACCAATGGATTTGATACCAACAGTTAAAAACCCAATCTCCTCTATAGTCATGCCAAGGGAATAGGTTATTAGATGAAGTATTTCTTCTGTAAAAAAATATGGATGTTATAATTCATATATCTTATCGAAGATAGAGGACGCCGAGATGGATTAGTAGATTAGAAGGAACAATATTCATGGGAGAGCATGTTAAGGGTTAGTGGTTCAATGTGGTTAATATGGTGAAGTATGAACAACTATGGCCCACCACTCTTATATGTTCAACAAGAGTCAAGGGTTGATGAGTGAACGAGATTAATGGGTTATGATGCTTGTGGGTATGGTACAAAGTTGATGGGTTAATGCGCTTATTAGGTTATGAGATTTATGAGTATGGTGAAGGGTTTATGTGTTAATGGGGTTATTACGTTATGAGGTTTTTGGGTAATGGGATTACCGAGCTATGCAACCGATGACTTAGTAGATAAGTGGACACAATGTTTGTGGGGGAGCATAATAGGGTTTGGTAAGTCAATGTGGTGAATATGATGAACCATAGTTCATATGGTCTATGTAATCAATATAGTCAACAATGGTAACCATGGTCAATAATGTTTATTGAAAGTGGAGGAGGAATATTCATGTCTTCAAGGTCACGATATGTCAAGAGGTAGTAATGAAATGTATATTTTTATTATAATATGGTTAATTAGAAGTGGTAAGAGGAGCAAAAGAGGTTTTCATTAGTTTAGGAAATGAAAAAATAAGTTTTCCATGGGATAGAAATAGTCTCAACAAACTAGACTTTGAGATTGCACATCAAATTGTAAAAGGGGAATATTTGAATATATTGTATTATTTCTTTACCACAAATTCTTTAATTTTTAAAATAAAATAGTTAACTAGATTAAATGAATTTCATGTATATTGGTACTAATAGCTTCATACAATGAAATTACAAAATGGTTATTTCAAAGTATCGAATCTATTTATGTATTCAAAATTAATTTAAGTTAATAAAAATTTCAATCATTGAAATAATTAAAATACAAACTATTTTTATATTGAAATAATTAAATAAACCAAAGTGAATATGATAAATGTGATAATTTTATTTATTCTCCATGATATATAGTGATCGACAAGATATATTATATTAATCGTATTAGTTTTAATTTTTTTTCTTCATATATTTAACATTTACTCTTTTAAAGTTATTTATTTCATATGTGATTGATTTCGCAATAGTGATGTAAGCATGAAATTTTGTTCCCATAAGGGCGACAATGTGCTTCTGAAATATCATCTCAACTAGGCCTGGAATTTGACGTTCCATAGAACATTTTTTTCATTTTTACACGTATTTGACATGTAACTTTTTTATAAACACATCAACATTGACAGGTAGAAAAATATTTGAAACGTCAATTTGATGTTTATGAATTTAGATCACCTGTCAAAATTTTTAATACCTATGTTAAATACTAAAAATTAGCTAACAATCATTGGTCATTGTGCTAGGGTCAGCTCTTGTATTGCTCTTAATTTTAATCCAGGAACACATAAATGCTAGACTTCTCTATTTCCTTGTATGTGTAAATTTTAAAATTTACTTAATTAGTAAATTTCAATATAAATATTTTACTCATAATTATATATAATATAAAAAAATATTTTATTCACACTTATATATAATATTAAAAATAAATTGACACTCAGCAAAATTGGTTAAACCGTGAAATGATAAACACTAAAATCTTGAAACCGTCATTAAAAATTTATTGACAGGCACAAGAAAATTGAATTTCCAGACCTGATCTCAACCGTTATTATTTCCATGTATTGTGCACATGAATGTTTACGGTTCCTTACGCCATTTCAAATGATGGGTTATATGGAGTAAAAATAAGCGATTTGTCTAAATAGGGACGATTTTCCTTTTGTTTTTGGCTACTTTTTACTAGTTCTTGGCTATGAATCTTTATGCTATTTTTTAAACATAAAAAAAAAACTGCTAGACCTTATAGAGCGTGGATGTTGGAGATTTCGTGTCACATGATTTCATTTATGCACTTAAAATCACTCAATAAACAACATAAATTATAGATTTTGTGGATTAAATTCACTAGATTCCGATGAAAAATCGACCTTAAGTCAAAATTAGACGGTTCCTAAAAACCTAGTCTTAGAAAAGTCCCTAAAAAGTGACTTAGCTGTCTCATATTGAATCAGTGACTTATCCTACACTTTCATTTCATTCATTTGGGTCTTTGAATTCCTTTTTTTTCGTGATAAGTTTGCATGTGTAATGTCCCAGTGGATAAACGTGCTTTGGATTAAGTACACGTGTAACGAAATGACCTTTTTTGGGTGTGAATTGATTAAACAAAATTTCTAGTGGGGTCATGGTTGACAATTCAACATTTCATGATATCACATTAGAACTTGTTGGACATAACATGGTCCACACTTAGTACTCTAGTTCTAACATGGATTGCGTAGGACATCTCTATGCCGTAGGCATTCAATCAACGAGAATTTATCTATGCATTGTAGCCGATTCCTCGCTTATTGGGCGAATGGGATTGTGCCGCATCGCTATCCACACATTTGAAAATTGAGTCTCCCGTGGATTCATGCTCCATGCCCGCCTTCAGTGTCACTTCACCCCACTCTTAATTCCCACCCTCACCATCACTTCACACCACTCTCCATGTCCTCACTATCACAGTCACTGTGAACTGTTGGATCTCAAACAGGTTGAGATCCAATGGCCCACAGTGCAGTCGCCGCAGAATTTATTATTCTGCTGCATGTAAAATATATTTTGCCTCTACTCATATGCCGATGGCTCGCTCCATCATTGTGCATTCACTCAGTTTCTTGCCTTCTTACCTCTTCAATGCCATGAGGTGTAGATCACTTGGCCTTTGTGGGGTTTGGTCTTTATGAGGTCTCATGGTGAGGGGTTGAGTTTGTGAGTTAGCAGAAACTATGGTTTGGGAAAAATAATAATAATAACCTAATCCTCGCCAAATCTGGCCCCTCACACCCCTGAGATGTTTTCATCAAATTAATGAATGTCAAATTTTTTTTATCTATTTTAAAATTTTGAACTTTTTTAGTATCTATTTTGAATTTTTAAATTTTTTTTATCTATTTTGAAAGTTTAAAAGAAATCAACAAATTTACTTAATAAATCAAAATATTGTAAAATTTGAATTATATATATAACAAAATCTTGTTATTTCAAAAATTATGTTTTCATTAATAAAAATAAAATTACAATAACAACCAAACAATTTATGTTCTTTTCATACTCTTGAAAATTTCCAATTCATTTGATAGTGCAACATTTTTTTTAAAAACTTTTGATTATTTTGTTTAATAAATTTAGAATATCTTGTTAAAAATACTTAGATTATATTGTTTTAATTAAAAACATTAATTAACTTATAAAATAATTTCATTTAAATAAAAAAATTAGGTATATTCACCTCATCTTTAATTAAAAAAAATAAGCAATGATTTTCGGGAAAGGGATTTTCATGAGTCTGTAATTTCAAATTTCAGTCGTTTACTCAATATGTCGGTTACAATGTTTTCAACAGAATATTATTTTAATTTACAACAGCAGGTCAAACAAAAATTGACACCCACATTTACACACAAATCATCAAATTTCACTGGGCACTCGTTGGGATTTGGTTCTGGTAGATCCAGGAAAGCTATTGTGTTCTAACAGGCAGTAGAAAGCTATCCCACTTTTAATTGTTAAACAAGCCAACAAAAAAAGCTATCCTTCTTTTAAATGGATTTCCTTCACTTCTTTCAATGTGTACAATTCAGGCTATTTATCATCCAGTTTGTATGTAGAAAATTATCATTTGTTTCTATGTTGCACTGACTTTGTAGACTGGGGACGGGAATGGCGGGGGAGGGACTAGTCTGTGGGACTGTTATATGCATTCTCAATTTTCGAGGGATCATATGCATTCACCTTAAAAAATTATAAACAAAAATGTTGAATTTTTCTTTCGGTGTAAAATGTTTATACCTTTGCCTTTGTTTCTACACCTTAAACCGAATCTTTTCGAAAAGGTTCACTAGATTAAGACAAAGGTTACCCGATTAAGGCGAAGGTTACCTTGAAAACGATGGCAAAGAGTCATTCCCTTCCATCTTCGTCCACTATGAACCTACACATTGTACATAAGAGGGTTAAGACACTGTAAAATATTTAAGCTCATCTTAGGTGGTTAAACGAGATCTTACGGAGTAGAACCTTAATACCTTGAAAAAAGTTGGAATTGTTGTAGGTTGAACCCATGGAGGCCACTGTAAATTATAACTTTTAGTGTGAATCCCCTCATTATGAAGAAGTGTAATTATAATGGCACTTGCCTGTAAAATGCTTAATCCTCCCAAGAACCCTATCTCAAACTGGAAGGTTGCAGGATGCTAGTGTAGAATGAGCCATTTAGCTGGTACATACATTGGATTCTATAGCCATTGAGCTGTCACCCTTGTCACCTCGTATATTTACTGCTATCAACACCAACTTTATTAAATTTCAAGCTTGTCTTGTATGTCACCCAACCTGGTATGTATTTACATTATGACAGCTCCATTAAGTCTCGTATGTCAAGCAGCCCTACAGGTATTAACATTTATGACAGGTTACTTAAATACTAAGCCATCAAATCTACGTTTTGCAATTTTTAAAGAACGTAGGTGCTGACGTTTAAACTCCAATGCTACATGTCAAATACGTCCTGGCCGAGGAAATATGTCCAGGAAACAGTCAAATTCCAGGCTTGGTTGGACCTCACCTAACTCTTGGAAATTTTCCTTTGTCGCCTCAATCACATCATCTAATGAAGATTGTTGTTGAGATCATTATCTCTTGAAGATTGCTAAGATTTCAGATTTCTAATATTGGGCAAGAAAACTTAAATGGTGGATGGTCCAATGTACTTCAACTTCTGGAACATGCCAATGCACCGCCTTGTATGTATCGCTAATGCACCACCTTTCTTGATCATGGTGGATAAAACTGTTTACTGGTATTTTCTGGACGTTTTCTCAGCTTTTGCGATTTAGACTATGATACTCTTCTTCAAAACATCAAATATTTAAAAGCCATAAAATCTGTGAAGGTTCAAACTCAATCATTGTTGTGAATACAAGTCTGTCATTTTGTTACTGGGCCATTCAAGTCTTAAAATTCATCAATGAAAATGTCAAATTCGAGCTTAACTTTTAGTATTTTTTTTCCATTTAGTTAGATTCAAGTCGGAATATATGTTGTCTCTTGTTGCGCCGAGAGGCGCTCTACAGCACAGTATGGGGGAGATCTTGTAACGTGATGTAACGTTAGTAAGGTTTGTAACATGTCGGCAAAAAATAATAGTGATAGTGAATTTTATAGGAGAGATCTTGTAACGTGATGTAACGTTTGTAACATGTCGGCAAAAAATAATAGTGATAATGAATATTATGGGAGAGATTTTTTAACACAAAATAAAAAATAATATCACTTTCGTAAAGTTATTTTTATTAATAAATTTTTTTTTTCAAATAGGCTAAAATAAATGTCGGCCACAAAAGCAATCTAATATGGGGGAGATGTTGTAATCTTCCTACCTAACAAAACAATAGAAAAGTAAAAAAAAATTATCCGTACAAAAAATATGTGGGTCATGAAAAAAACACAAAATTGAATTATTCGCAAAAAAATGTTGGCCTTGCACATGGTTTTAAAACCATGTGTAAGGCATTCTAAACAACCCATGGTTTTATTGTACATGGTTTAGGAGGCTTTGCACATGGGTTTTAAACCATGTGCAAGGCCTCCTAAACAACCCATGGTTTTATTGTACATGGTTTAGGAGGGCCTTGCAAATGGTTTTAAGACCATCTGCAAGGCCTCCTAAACAACCCATGATTGTAGGAGGGCCTTGCATATGGTTTTAAAACCATGTGTGGGGAAATGATGCAATGTTCGTACCTAAAAAAATAAAAAATATTATATGTCTGCCATAAATAATATTAAATATTAATAATAATAAAATTATATGTGGACCTTAAATAAAAAGATGTGTCTTTTGGTTTGAATCAAAAAATGGATACCTAAGAATAGGTTTGCACCTCGAGAGATTTGATCCATCTCAACACTTGATAGAGCCTAGGATTTGGATCTACGCTGGTTTTAGGTTTCAACCTCATCTCTTGGAGTTTGACAAAGCTCAATCAAGTGATAAAAAGTTTGTTGTTAGAGAATTGTTTTAAACTATTTTGCCAAGCTCTCATAAGTTGATAGGTATTTATATAGTTCAAATTTATCGTTTGCTTGTAAGTATCTATCAAGAATTAGGTTAATTGCAATTTTGGACACGCACCTATGTTTAAAAATCCAACGCCATGGAGGGAGGTACATCTAGTTAGTAAGGATCAAGCAACCATAAAAAAGCCCAAATAATGACATGTAGGTTGAGGTGATTTTGTATCATCTTCGATAAAAAAGAAAAAAAAATGATGAATCTGTAGTTTCCAACAAATAGATAGACACACACCCAAGACCAAAAGGCTGGTCACTTGTTCCAATCCTTAGAGTGGTGAGACCTGGGGTAAAGAGGTTCAGATCACATCCTCAACTCGAATGCTCAGGGTCATACCCATTGCAATAGGGATGTATTGGCTTTCCTTTTGAATACACAATACCATATATGCTTTTGAAATGGGTGTCAACTAAAGAAAACCAAATGCACTAAAGGATATTAAGGTCATAGTGGTATTGGTGCAATTATAGAGAGGATAAATTTGATGTGTACAAAGAGTTGGGTTAGTTGCAATTTTGTGAAATTTTAAAAATGCGCATACATGTGATTTTGTGATACATTGTAGTCATATTTCTCAATTTTCCTCTATGATTTTTTAATTCTCCCTCTCGAATATGTAAGAGATTGAAAATTAGTAGGCCAATTTTTTTTTATTTTTGGCTCAAATCATTTTAAATTTGTATATGACAAAATTAGTACAAGATTTCTTTATATTGTATATGTAGGTCTTGCACTTGAACATATAGAGTGTTATATGTTCAAACTATTACATATCTCATAACGAGAATTAAAAAAAAATAGAGGAAATTTGAGATAATGTATCACAAAATCATATGTATACATATTTTAAAATTTAATATCTATGTGTAGTATCGAGTTCTGACCCCTATTGCATTAAAAATGTATAGGATGTAAATAGCGTTATTTAGTCATGGTGTGGAGCTCAAGGAAAAGGCCCCACCATCGATTTAGCGTTTTATGTTTCAACAATTAAAATTGACGCCGATGGTAATTCATGGTATCCAGGCACATTATAATTTTGGACATCATGTAAATATGCAATTAATAAAAATACTTACAGTTAACTATGTCAATGCAACATTAAAGAGATGGGGGCATGATTTCACAAGGAATAGGGAGGAAAAATATTCAAACCCTTGATCCAATAGGATAAAGCCAAATGTTAAAGGGAAAACCCATAAAGCTGTCAACTACCCATTTTGTCTTTTGTGCCCAATCATTTATTTTTTCCAGAAATTGGTTGAGGTAGTTAATGCATGAGGATGGGAAGAGTATGGAAATCAAATTCAAATTTTGAGAATCCATCAGTTTTTTGAAAATGCATTTTTGGATTATGGGGCAAGTAAATGCCCAAAAATGCTTCCCGTTCCATTATGCATTCACGTCCATCATTTTCTCCTTCACATTTTCTGCAATTACGTTCATTTCCATGTCTGGGAAAACCTGTTTTTGTTTTGTTGAGTGAACGCGCAACAAAGATTCATGATTTGGGGGTTCAAAGAGGTCGTTTTTGTCTCCCTCACACACTTGGAGCTTGTTCATGTGTTTCCCTCACGTTTTTATGTTGTTTCCTCATTTTCTCCATGCCCAGAAACTCGTTTTTGGTATGCTTAGTGGCTGGGAAGGTAGATCCACGATTTTGGGGTTTATGGCAGTATTTTTTTCCCTTGTAATGCCCATGGAGGTTGTGTGAAATTGTATTTTCTCACTAGGGTGGTTTTCCCCATTTAACAATCCATTTTTGGTTGCAAAACGTTTTCCTTCATACCCAACATGTCTATTTCATTGTTGTGTGCACCCTTGTGTTTTGTTGTTCTGTAAATCCTTGGTCTGAATTGGTTAGGAGTGGAAGAGGCCATAATTGGCTTGATAAACCTAGTGAAGAGAGGAACCTCACAGATAGATAAAGAGGGGATGGTTATATTTCTCTACACACCCTGAAGAGCACTGGAAGGGAAGCCATAGCCCGAGGGACTATATAGCAGAGAAGGGGATGCTTCCTTGTGTTGGGTGTGTAGGAATTGTGGAGGCCAGGCTAGATCTTGTGCAGGTGTCCATAGCTCTGTGGTTGAGCTCACTAGATTCGAAATTCAACCTTTCCACTACCTTAGCATCCTGATAAACCCAACTGTCTTTGGCTTGGCTAAGTTTTGATGTGTATTTGGCCATGTGTGAGCATGATGTTCCCTAGTTCCTTGTGGAAATCATGCCCAGCTTGGGGTGGAAGTGGTGGCTTATGGTTGGGTGGAACGTTGCAATGACATAGCTAGTTGCGGGACAACTCCTTTTCAAGATAAGTATTTCTTGTGTATTTAAGTTCTGCAACTGTATTTGTTTATGAATTGTTCTATGAACATATGAATGTGTTCAATGAATGTATTTTCCTTCATTGTATACTGCATTATGCATCTGTGTATGTTTTATTTCAATGCATTTTATTATTATGTTCATGGGGGCTAGATGGGCCGGTTATGATAGTTAGATCAGCGTAGTCGTGTCCTCTCCATCGAGTAGAGGGGTGGGGACGTGACAATGTAGTATGAGAGCAATGGTTGTAACATTGGGCTTGAACAATTGACAGAGGAAAAATTACCTTCTGTGGTCAGCAGAAGCAGACATAAAAATTTTAAATTTTTTTTAAGTGTTGAAATTTCTAGTTGGTAGAAAAAGATGAGTTTTTGTCGATACATCGGATGAACTTGGTGAGTTTTGCTGACACGTCAGGATCAAAGGTGGAGTTTTGCTGATCAGAAGAAAATGACGAGTTTTGTCGATAAGTGTTAGAAAGAGCCGGTGAGTTTTGCTGACACATCGAAAGGAAAAGGTTAGTTTCGTTGACATGTTGGAAAACTTTGGCGAGTTCGTCGATCAGAGGAAAAAGTCGAGTTTCTCTGAAACATAGAATTTTAGCAGGTTTTTCAGGGGGTTTACAAGTTCCTGAAAGATGAAAATGGCAATGAAGTGGTGTGCCACAAGGGGGCAAGCCCCCTTGACCTCCATCATCCCTATGAAACAATCATTGTTTGTGAAAGAAAATTCTATAGTGGGACAAGTTGTCACTATAGGATTTTTCCAAATGAAGGTATGTTATTTATGAATTTCTAATAATATAATGCAACTAACATTTGTTTTTATGAACACATTTTGCAGAATCATAGTCACATCAAAAAGCATCATTCCACATAGTGCAGATTGAAGAAGTGGGTTTTTGGCTCAGCCATGAGAACCTACGACATGTATGATGATGCACATAACCCCTATGATCATGATGAATATGTTATGGGTGAGAATGTTAGAGTTAGAAATGATGAAACTGAGTCTAATGGAAGGAGATATCGGGATACCCCACCAGAATTTGCAACCACCATGAGAATCCTAAGGGTGGAAATGCAGAGTTACAAAGCAAACAATGAAAAATTGGTCAAGGCTCAAGAAGATCATAATTAGCTGAACATGGCCATGTTGCAGAGTTTGACAAACTTGCAAAGAAAGATGAACTCTAGGCATGGGACAGTAAATCCAGAAGGAAGTAAGAGCGGCACTAGAAGAATGAAAAGGACTTCTAGCGGGTCATCTTACTCAGAAGAATCCAATGGAGGTTCAATCTCTTCTTCTCACAAGAGAAAGAGAAAGAGAAAGAGGTGCCATAGGGATCACTCATAGGATGAATTTAAGAAGGCTAGACCTCCTACCTTTAATGGTGAGATAAAGATTGGTCAAGAAGATGAAGCTTGGATTCTTGGGATCAAGAATTATTTCCAAGTATAGGACTATTCAAGAAACATGAAGGAAAGGGTTTCCATCTTTAACCTGAATGGAAGAGCATACATTTGGTGGGAGCACCTCGGATAAGAAAATAGGATCAGTGAAAGTAAAATTAAGTGGAAACAGTTCAAGAAGTATTTCAAACAAAAACACCTCTCTAACAAATATTATGATGACAAAGTTAAGGATTTCCATGAGCTAAGATTGGGATATATGACAATGGAGGAATATGCCAATAAGTTTTTGGAGCTATTAAGGTATGTCAGGTACATCAAAGATGAGAAGGTGAAGATCCAACATTTTCCGAGTGGATTACCTCAGACTTAAAAAGACTGAATTGAGTTTGATGAGACTAGAACCCTGGAAGGGGCTATTTGAAAGGCTAAGTACAAAACCATAACAAAGGAAATCCTAATCATCGTAAGGCTTGGAAGGAAAGAAGAATGAGAAGTTTGAACAGAGGAAGAAAGGTTTCAAACCTTCTAACTTCAGAAATAATCAGAAGTAGCCATCACAAGATGGGAGTAAGCTAGGTAGAGTGATGGGAGAAAAGACAAGAGATCCACAACAGAACAAAGAACCTCTCCAATGTTAGAAATGTGGAGGACCCCACATGTGCAAGAATTGTCCAGTTGAGAATGGGAATGTGGGGCAAGCTCACAACATTCAAGAAGCATAAACTATGGGTCAAGTAACAAGGACCATTCCTAGAATTTATGCAGCATTGGAGGATCATTAAGAAGATCATCAATCAACTGTGCTTCAAGTTGAAGGTAAGATTGTTGAGAAATCATATTTTGTTTTGATTAACCTTGGATCTACTCGCAGTTATATTACTCCTAGAGTTGTTGAAATGTGTGCTTTTAAGAAGTTAAAGCATAACCAATTGTAGTTAGTTCGGCTAGCCATTGGGAATAAAAGAAAGGTTAGTGAAGTGGTAGATAAATGTCATGATTAGTCATGGATGGGTTAGTTAGCTATGCAGACTTGAATGTTCTACCACTTGGTTCCTATGATATTATCATTTGAATGGATTGGTTAGAAGTTTAGAGAGTAAATATTGATTGTTATAATAAGACTTTTGAATGCATAGATAAAGAAGGAAACCAAAGGGTTGTAAGAGGCATTCCAAAGGAGGTTTCTATTAGGCATATTTCAGCAATGCAGCTGAAGAAGTTCTATAGGAAAGGTTGTCAGCTGTATGCAACTCATGTTTTGGAGGCAACAAAGAATGAAACTCCTAGGTTGGAGGACTTTCAGATATTGCAGGAATTCACGGATGTTTTTCCTGATGAGATTCCAGAACTTCCGCTAAAGAGGGACATTGATTTTACAATAGATCATGTGCTAGGAGAAGCACCAGTGTCCAAGACACTCTACAGGATGAGCACTCCGAAGATGCTAGAGCTGAACATGCAACTACAAAAGTTCTGTTTGTAAAGAAGAAAGACGGCACACTTAGGTTGTGTATTGATTACAGAAAGTTGAATAAAGTCACAGTGAAGAATAAGTACTATTTTCCAAGGATTGATGACCTCTTTGATCAAATGAGAGGATAAAAGGTGTTTTCTAAGATTGAATTGAGTTCTGGTTACCATCAAGTAAGAATCAAGGATGAAGACATTCATAAGACAACGTTCAAAACAAGGTATGGACATTATGATTTTGTAGTGGTACCATTTGGTCTTACAAATGCACTAGCTACATTTATGTGCCTTATGAATAGTGTCTTCAGTAGGTATTTGGACAAGTTTTTTCTTGTTTTCCTTGATTACATTCTAATATATTCTAAGAATGAGGAAGAGCATGAAGAACATCTGAGATTGAATTTGAATTTGTTAAGGGAGAATAAGTTGTATGCCAAGTTGAGTAAATGTGGCTTCTCTAAAGATATGATTTTTTATTTGGGTCACATTATCTTAGATGAGGGTATATCTGTAGACCCTGAAAAGATTGAGGCCATTATGAATTGGCCTAATCCAAGGAATGTGACAGATGTAAGATCTTTCATGGGCCTGGAAGGTTACTACAGGAGATTCATTGAAGGATTATCCAAAGTTGCACGTCCAATCACTTCCTTCCAAAGGAAGGGAATAAAATTTGAATGGACACCAAGGTGTGAAGAAAGCTTCCAACAGTTGAAGAATATTCTCACAAGTGCACCAGTTTTGAAAATTGCAGACCCAGCGAAATATTTTGTGGTGTGTACTGATGCATGTGGTTAATGACTTGGAGGAGTTCTTATGCAAGACAACCACATGGTGTGTTATGAGTCAAGAAAGTTGAAGGATCATGAGAAGAACTATGCCACTCATGATTTAGAGCTTGCATCCATAGTACATGCTCTCAATATGTGGAGGCATTAATTAATGGGAAGAAAGTTTGAGTTAAGAACATACCACTGTGGTCTGAAATATTTGTTTGATCATATAACTCTAAATGCTAGGCAAGCTAGATGGCTGGAGTTTTTATGTGAGTTTGATTTTGAGATCAAACACATAAAAGGAAAGGAGAATAAAGTGGTCGATGCACTCAGTAGGAAAGTGCATGAAATGCACTTGGCATCTCTTAGTATTTCCCAATTAGACTTGAGACAACAGATAGTTAATTATGCTGCTGAAGATGAATTGTATGTGTAGGTCAAGGATAAATTGCAGCAGCAAAGTCTTGACTAGAGATACGAGGGATATAAATTGGAAGAAGATGGGCTTCTTACCTATAAGAACATCATTTATATTACACATGTAGCATATTTGAGGAGAGTTGTCATGATGAGATCCATCAAGCTCCATATTCTGGTCATCTAGGATATCAGAAGACAATTGCTACAGCCAGAAAGCAGTATTTCTGTCCAAGAATGAAAAAGGATATTGCCAAATACATTTCAAGGTGCATGAAATTTCAGCATATGAAGGTTGAGTATCAACATCTAGTAGGTTTGTTGCAGCCGTTTCCAGTCCCAGAATGGAAATGGGAAGTTATTTCCATGGATTTTATTACAGGATTGCCAATGAATTTGAGACAACACAATTCCATCATGGCTATGGTGGACAAGTTGAAGAAGGTAACACATTTTATACATGTTAAGTTTACACATAAGACTGATGATATTGAAAAAATCTTCATGAAGGATATTTTCAAGTTGCATGGATTTCCTAAGGCAATAGTTTCTAACATGGATGCCAAGTTCTCTTCCAATTTTTGGAAGGGATTGTTTACAGATTTGGGTACAAAGTTGAACTTCATCACTGCCTACCATTCTCAGACTAATGGACAGACAGAGAGAGCCAATCAAGTGCTTGAAGACATGCTTCGCATGTATGTGATGGACAAGCCAACCAAGTGGGAGGATTATTTACACTTGGTAGAGTTTGCTTATAATAATGGATAGTAAGCATCCTTGGGGATGAGTCCATATGAAGCTTTGTATGGAAGAAGGTGCAGGACACCTGTGACTTGGGATAATCCAGTGAAGATGATTGTGCTTGGTCCAAAATTGCTCAAGGAGATGGAGCAAGAGGTTGCTAAGATTAGGCAGAATCTGAAAGAAACCTAGGAAAGACAAAAGAGCTATTCAAACAAGCATAGGGTGGATAGAGAGTTCAGTGTTGGGGATCATGTTTACCTCAGAGTGAGGGCAAGGAAGAGTTCCTTGAATATTGGAAGTTGTGCCAAGATATCGCTTAGATATTGTGGGCCTTTTGAAGGGCTTGAAAGAATAGGTCCAGTTGCATACAGACTTGCATTTCCTGCTAGCACTAGGCTCATAATGTTTTCCATTTTTCTTTGGTTAAGAAATATGTACATGACCATAACCATGTGATAAATTGGGATGTGATTTAGGTGGATCTTGAGGGAGAGTTCCAAATCGAGCCAATGTGCATCCTCAACGGAAGGGTCAAAGTGCTATAGAATCGAGTCATTGGACAAGTGAAGGTGCAATGGAAGCACTACAATCCTGACGAGGCTACGTGGGAGTTGGACGATGCCATGCGATTGACACATCCTATTTTGTTCAATTGTACGAAGCACTGAGGACAATGCTGTTGTAAGGGGGAGGGGAATGTAATACCCTGGTTTTGACCCCTATTGCATTAAAAATGTATATGATGTAAATAACGTTATTTAATCATGGTGTGGAGCTCGAGGAAAAGGCCCCGCCATCGATTTAGCATTTTATGTTTCAACATTTAAAATTGATGTTGATGGTAATTCGTGCTAGCCAGACACATTATAATTTTGGACATCATGTAGATATGCAATTAATAAAATACCCACAACTAGCTATGTCAATGCAACATTAAAGAGATCGGGGCATTATTTCACAAGGAATAGGGAGGGAACATATTCAAACCCTTGAGCCAATAGGGAAAAGCCAAATGTCAAAGGGAAAACCCATAAAGCTGTCAACTACCCATTTTGTCTTTTGTGCCCAGTCATTTATTTCTTCCAGAAATTGGTTGAGGTGGTTAATGCATGAGGACAGGAAGAGTATGGCAGTTAAATTCGAATTTGAGAAGCCATTAGTTTTTGGAAAATGTCTTTTTGACTTATGGGGCAAGTAAATTCCCAAAAATGCTCCTCATTCCATTATTCTTTCACGTTCTTCATTTCTTCACGCAACTGAAGCTTGCCAAACTCTCTCCTTCAAATTTTCTGCAATTACCTTCATTGCCTTGATTGAAAAAACTTGTTTTTGTTTTGCTGAGTGAATGTGCAACAAAGATTCATGATTTGGGGGTTCTAAGAGGTTGTTTTTGTCTTACTCACATAACTAGAGCTTGATGTGCATTTCCCTCACATTTTTATGTTGTTTCCTCATTTTCTCTATGCCCAAGAACTCGTTTTTGGTATGCTTAGTGGTTGGGAAGGTAGATCCACGATTTTTTGGTTAATGGCAGTCGTTTTTGCCCCTGTAATTCCCATGGACGTTGTGTGAAATCGTTTTTGCTCACCATGGTGGTTTTCCCCATTTACCAATCCATTTTTGGTTGTAAAATGTTTTCCTTCATACCCAGCATGCGTATTTTGCTGTTGTGTGCACACTTGTGTTTTGTTGTTCTGTAAATCCTTGTATTGGTCTGACCTGGTTAGGAGTGAAAGATGCCATAATTGGCTTGATAAACCTAGTGATGAGAGGAACCTCACAGACAGATCAAGAGGAGCTGGTTATCTTTCTCTGCACACCCTAAAGAGCACTGGAAAGGAAGGCATAGCTTGAGGGGCTATGTAGCAGAGAAGGGGATGCTTCCTTATGTTGGGTGTGTAGGAATTGTGGAGGCCAATCCGGATCTTGTGCAGGTGTCCATAGCTCTATGGTTGAGCTCACTAGCTTAGCAATTCAACCTTTCCATTGCCTTAGCATCCTGATAAACCCAACTGTGTTTGGCTTGGCTGAATTTTGGTTTGTATTTGGCTATGTGTGATCCTATTGTTCCCCAGTTCCTTGTAGAAATCATGCCCAACTCGAGGGTGGCAATGCTACTAAGAGATTGATGACCCCACTGGCCTATGGTTGGGTGGAACGTTGCGTTGACATCACTGGTTGCAGGACAACTTTTTTTCAAGATGAGTATTTCTTGTGTATTTAAGTTCTGCAACTGTATTTGTTTATGATTTGTTCTATGAACATATGAATGTGTTGAATGAATGTATTTGCTTTTGCTGTATATTGCATTATGCAGCTGTGTATGCTTTATTTCAATGCATTTTATTATTATGTTCATGGGGGCTAGATGGCCCAGTTATGATAGTCAGATCAACGTAGTCGCATCCTCTCCATCGAGTGGAGGGGCGGGGACGTGACACTATGTTACCAGATCCACCATAAGATATGATTTTTGGTAGATATGAATCCATTTTGGATACGTTTTAGAAATTGAAGACCTGGAGGATCTATTTGAGATCTGTTTTTTTTGCTTGTCAAAAACTTCAAGGTGGTAGATCCTCAAAAATATCATTTTTGTTAAAAATATATTGAAAAGCATAAAATAAAATAATATTGAAAAGATGAAGGATTTTTTGAAGATATATTTTTTGCTTATCAAAAACATCATGCTAACAAATCCTAAAAATAACATTTTTGTTAAAAATATATTAAAAACATAAAATAGACAAACAAACAAACAAACAAACAAAATTACAATTCCCTCACACCCTAACATTTTCCTATACAAAAGGCCCTTCCCTATCCTAAAAGACATAAAAATTAAATTTCTTATGATACTTTGGATTTCAAAATTTGGGAGCAAATTGGAGCCAAATATTTTCACAAATTTGAGTTTTCTATGTTGAAGGTTTTAATATTTTATTTTTATAATTAGATTTTCTAGATACATTATTGATCTGACTTTGAAAACAATCAAGTGGATCCATATCCACTTCCGTGCATCTTCGTTTAATATTTCACAAAGAGACGAAGAGAATCTTAAAACTTAAATATAAACCACGCTTGGTGACATGGAAAATAAATGGCCTTACGAAAAAAAGGATGAGGGTTTCAAATGTAGAGTTAAGATGTCGTGTGAACAAAATATTACGTTCAAGGAAGCATACTCTCTCTTACGTTCAACCTTTTTAAGTTTGGTAAAGATACTATAAGAAATACACATCTTGTTTCTATGGAGAACATCATTTTCTTGAACATTTTGTTGCTATGGAGAACATCATTTTCTCCCATTTCCCTGTAACATTACTTATGTACATCAAATTTCCCACTATCCATCTTTTTTCAATGATGCTCACCAAGATGCAAAGGACCATGTTGGTTTGTTTAAGATGGTAGGCTGCAAGGGCCTCCCAAAAAAAATGTATGGGTTAGTCCTATCTATTTCTAGGTGTACCATAATTTTATGTTTTTTTGCTTTCAGAGTCTTCCAAATTATGCAAACCGTTATTCTATGGTTGGCCTGTAGTGGAAAATTTTCACTCCCTTGAAATATTGTATCAATTTTACTGATGAAGCTATTGGATCAAACAAAAAACATGCTTATTAAGCATCCACGTTCTTACTATGGCTTGGGAAATCCATGTTGGCTGCTCGCAATGGCCCCGGTGACCCCGAAGCACACTCTAAATCACTCTCCTCCATAAAATCTGAGTTGTTCAAAATATTGTGGATTAGGTGAATGGTAAAACCCATTCATCTTCTTTTGAGTTCCCTTTGACGAGAGGGCAGGGCCTACCCATATGACATTACTACAGAGAGAGGCCAGGCCCTACTCATATGATATTACTACACAGGTAGTTAGTGATTCATGTAATCTCGTAGTAGAAAGTATAAACTAAATAGCTTAAATTTAAAAACACGAATGGATTGTAAGATCATATCCTAGATCCATGTAGTATGTGTTGATGGTAAATGAAACAAAATCTTGTCATATCATGTTCTCTTTTATTTATTCTCAGGAGGAATGGTAAGCTCTTTTACTCTACACATAATTTTATGAAAGTGCTTTAAATTATTCACATTCAATGTAATATGATCAAATATAGTTTGGAAATTATTCATGAGAATAGGTAGATAATTCAATGATGGGTTGTTGGGTTGCTAAAAGCGGGGTGTTGTTACTTCCCCTCCCACCAGGGTTCAAGTTTGTCCAATCACAATAACATATTTTCTGCTTGTGATAGTGCATGTGCTTGCAAAAGTGGTTTGGGACCAGGATTAGTTTTGGGTGACTTTGGAAAATTAGATACACCTTATGCACAACTTCTAGGAAAAAGAGCTTCAACATTTAAATGTTGCATGCCAACTTCACTTCATTAAATATGTTTTCAAACTTAAAAAGGTGCATGCTTTCTACATTGTCTTTAAATATATATTTATTTTTTCCTACATCTTTTTAAAGATGAGGTTCATACCTTACCATGCCATCATGGCCACTAGTCTTTTTTTCTTAAATTAACATGAAACCAAATAATTCTTCCTTAACGCTTAAGTTTCAAGTTACACACTGATATTTTTATATTGTAAAAAATATTAAAACAATTAAAATAAAAAAATGTATTTAAAATTTGTTTATGTAATATTAATTTTCATTCAATTCATTAAAAATTATATTAAATAATTTAAACTTATTTATCAATTGGAAACTTTAATTATTTTAATGATATGCATTGTGAAAATTTTTGCACATTAAAAAAAAATTACACTTCAAGACATGATATTCAATTCCTTTGATACTTGATATATCTAGTTTAAGATGAAATCAATATAATTTTGTTTAACCTTATATCATTTTCACTTTTATTTCATTTTTTATATAAA
The DNA here is from genome assembly GCA_001517045.1 of Pseudotsuga menziesii. Classification (NCBI taxonomy): domain Eukaryota; kingdom Viridiplantae; phylum Streptophyta; class Pinopsida; order Pinales; family Pinaceae; genus Pseudotsuga; species Pseudotsuga menziesii. The sequence goes on from LPNX010347245.1 coordinate 57,264, forward strand.
CCTTATGGTAAATCACATTACACAATTTTTAAACTTTACAACATCTTCCTCATTAGCCATAGTAAAACATCTCTCTCTCTATGTAATCAAGATTACTTTTTTTCAGATAAATATCAAAACCAATAAAATCATATTTTACCTTACACTTTCCCAATTGGAATGGAAAACTCTACAACTGAATTGTGGTAATCTCAGAAACTGTACAAATGAATTTATATGGAGTGTAAAGATTTATTTAGACGTGAAAGTTCAAACTCTTCACCCCTAGTTTCGGACCTCCGCAACTTCTAGGAAAAGACCGTGTAAATGATGAACTGCAACTTGCATACATTGAAAGGAAAGGAAATGATGTCCAATTAAAAGTGTTCCCCATCAATTCTTAAATTCCTACATGGGAAAATAAATGTATGCTTGTTGTAAAGGATCCTTCCATGGTCTTACTAAGAAGAGCTTGTACATATGATCAATCATTCATTCATGATAACACAACACTTTTACCTTAGTTTCTTTTATAAAATAATAATAGTATTCTTCATGTAAGTAAAGCCTTAACATAATCCATAGTTTATTTATTATGTACAAGTATGGAAATGAGTGTTCTTAATTAACATGTAAGAATTACAAAGCATTGACTTGGGTGACTTCACAAAAATAAAATACAAAAGAAATGGACACAAAAGAGATGGACACCATATACGTGGTTCACCCCAACTTGGGGCTACATCCACAGAAATTTGCTAATCTTGTTATTATTTTTTACCAGGAAATTACAATTGTGCAGCTCATTGGCTCAAACTTATTTTTTTTTCTTCTAAATCTCTTTACAAATAACATTTCCAGAACTAATTGCATGGCTTACATTTTTAATTTTGGACTAATAGTTCACATTCTTTTCTCTTAAACTATCCAAGTAAAGATTATAGAAGTCTATATTTAACAACTTACTTTCTCTAAATATCTGTACAAAGAACATTTCCAAAACTTATTGCATGGCTTACCTTTTATTTATGGATTAATAATACACATTCTTTAAACAAATCTATAACTAATTAGATTTCGTTCCCAAAAGGTTGTATATATATAAAAATTGGAGGTCATGTCCTCATTCCTCACGTCCACAAGCTATTTAATCAAGCAGTCAAGCAAGGGTTCTCTAAACCATGGACTCAGAGCCTCATTATCCCTATTTTTAAAAGTGGGGATACAAATAACCCCTCTAATTATCGGACAATTATGGTTATCCCTCTCTTAGCCAAGTTATATGGTATTATTTTGGAAAAGAAGCTTAGCATATGGCTTGAAAGTGAAGGTAAGAGGGATAAATGCCAAACGGGTTTTAGAAGGCACCACTCAACAATGGACCACCTCGTTACGCTTAGGATCATTGTGAAGGAATGCCATAATGATAAATCCAATCTATTTTGTTGCTTTGTGGACTTTAGAAAGGCTTTCTGAGATATGGTACCTAGAAATAACCTATGGAATAGATTAGAAGTGGTAAAGGTTCCTTTTGAGTTGAGAGCTGCCGCAATAAGGTTATATGAGAATGTCATTTCCAATTTTAAGAGCAACGAGGAGTGGTCGAAAGATATTAAGTGTAATATCGGAGTTAAACAAGGTTTCCCCCTCTCCCCTACCCTATTTGGAATTTACATTGATAAGCTAGAACGTTGTTTAGAGGAAGCAGGTTGTGCTGGCACGATCTTAGCTGGAATAGTCATCATCCTTCTTCTCTATGGTGACGATATTGTTCTTCTGGCAAGGTCCCCATCTGATCTTGATAAGAAACTAAGACTTCTTAAGGATTTTTGCTCTACCATGGGTATGAATGTTAACATTGACAAAACAAAAGTTATGATTATCAAATCCAAGAAGAACACTTACGCTAATTTTTTGTATGACAATAGCGACTTGAAGGAGGTGTCCTATTACAAATACCTAGGAATTGATATTCATCACAAACTCAGTTTGAACTATAGCACTGAGAAAAGGATTAATGGAGGCTGGAAAGCTTATTTTGGTCTTGAAAATAATGATAAAGCAACAAACCTTGTGGTGTGGGATAAAAAGAAGCTCTTCTTTGAAACTTTAGTCACTCATGTTATCTTGTATGGATGTGAGGTTTGGGGTTGCTGTTACGGAGAGAAACTTTTATGGCTTGGGGTACCACAATAGACAGGTAGACTCCAGAAATCAATATTTCCCAATATGCAATAGAAATAAAAACATCTAACACTAAAGGATCTAACCTCGTACCTTATTCTGGACGGTTGAAGTAGATCCCCGTTGAGCTTTCCAATCTTCAGCTTGAATTGTTATAGCACGTCCTCAACAACAAGTAAACAATACAAGCATACTATATTTCATGGTGTTAGATCTATTCTAGCATATATAATCAATAATGTAAAAGCATTTGACATATTCCAATGGATACAATATTCATTCAAATACACATTACTCGACAGGAAAAGATATTTCTATTAATATGAATCAGAGATTACAAGTGACAACCTTTGACGGCATGTCTGCGAACCGGAGAAACTGAATCCCCCACTTGGGCCTCCACCACCTCAATCCTCCATCACTTCGATAGCAAGCTTACTAGCAAAAGGAAATCTTGGGAAGAACACAACAGTGCTCCAAGGGACAAAGGAATGCAGACTCAAGCATAAGTTCTAGCAACAATGGACTATAGTTTCGTTACTCTCAATTCTCTCTTATGCTTTCAATGTACCAAGGGGTTCCTTATATAGCTTTTCAAAGGGATATTGAAAGGTCGAATCTGTGCGATCTCAAGGAATATGGAAGGCCAGGAGTCATATGAGTCAGATCCAAGTCAAGGAAAACTCCAAAAGGTTTTAGATTATGCACACATCCCGATGTACGCGACTATAGGGGTCGGATCCGCGTATTTATGCGATTATCGGGGAAAAAGCCACATATATCACTTTTCTTATGTTTTTAGGGATGATCAAGGACACATCAAAAGACAAAAAGTAGTCCATAGGGGCTAATGAGTCTGCAGTGGGATAGGGGAAGGCCATACAATGTGTGATTCACCTAGTGTGGTGAAATCCGCTATAATAGATGCCCCCTAATGTATGAGATTAGAGGGGTTATACGATGGCTGAAATACATTATAAGTCCATCCCAGAAATGAAGTGATGAAGGTACCCAAATGGAAGACTAGCCACCCAATCAGCATAGTACCATAATACAACTCTGCATATAACTGCAAATACATATAGCAGTCCCGGATACATAAGAGTACAATGGCCATGAATAGGCATGAAACATGATAGCACATATGTGGTCATCGCCACGTACAATATACATAGATCAGAATCTCCATAATGAAGATATACAAAGTACCATGATCTCCACAAAGGCTGAAGATATACAATAGATCAAGGTCTCCATGGTGGCTGGAAATGTCTGACATATACTGGAACAAGTCACGAGAGCTGAAATCTCATGAATACTGGCACGATCAAGGAGGTAGCATATAAGAGATGCCACCAATCTGGAAGGTCTTCTACACAAACTGCTACGAGAACATGTCCTACTATGCGAATAGAGTCGTCGAGGTCGAACATAGTAGTCCAGCGTCTAATTACCAGTCATTGATGTATACCGTTAACAGACGCGAGATCACCCACCGATAATGAAAATGGGAATCAAGGTACTAGAGTGCAAACTAACAAGTGTGAATAAATGTGTTGAGGTCGAACACATGAGAGAATCCATCGATCAGGGGACATTGATGTATTCCTAAACTATCGATGGTGAGAGAACTTGCCACTGATAACTGCAAGTCTCAAGGCACTCAAAATGACTCTAGACTCCAATCCCAGAATAAATGATCTGAAGTCGATGGGATGAAATCTGCTGGAAGGAGGGCATTAGGGAATCCCCCATCATCCAACACGAGGTACTCAACAAAGCTGTATAATGTGGAAGGACTCGATCATAAGGTGCACGAACCAGTAAATGTACCGAGAATGGCCGACATGCAAAGTCAAGATAACTGAGGAATGGACGACTCAGGTTTCAACTTCCTTCAAACAAGAGCATAATGGTGTATGGTGACTGAATGAAGGCAGCATAGACTCAATGTACAAACTGGGACATCTCTATGACGCAGGAGGCATCAATAGAGGATCCATAGGGACTGGAAGCATAACTAGTCAGTGGAGATAAACTCTGATAAACAAGTACAGCTCCTAAAGTCAAACTATAACCCAACCAATGGATGTGATATACAGTGCTCTGTTCGAAGGCGACACGACTCGATAGCTACCAAAGATAATATCTTTTCTTGTCCAGCTTTTTGGTTTTTTGATTTTTTTGGACTTTTTCAGTTATTTGAAAAGCTTGAAAAAAGAATAAACTAGATTTATAGTTACAAACTAGGAGGAGACGAGTGTCATAAGGGAAAACAAACTAGTTCAAAGCAGTGGAACATACCTATGCTCAATGCAAGGATACATGTGTAGGATATCGACACTCGGGGGAAAATCCCCTCCCGAAAAAAAGGGAATCAAGCTGCGAAGGATATAAAGAAAGGCTCTGCATGGCTAGACATGAGACAAGCTCGGGCTATATGGCTGAAACGCAATGTCAGGGGAGCTAGCATAAAGCTCAATAAGACAGGAAAAGCTCATGATAATGCATCCACAACTTGATATAAGGGAGTCCGGAGGGGACATGGCCAGCATAAGATCAAGAGGAGTATGCGGCTCTTGCGAAATGTCATGGCAATACTATACAACAGACTCCCACACCCTAAAGGGAGAAACATCGGCATGGGCACCAAATACAAATAAGGTGCTAACTAGGGTACCCATGTAAGGTGAGGCTCTACCACTCATATCATGCCACTTCTAAAGCAGCAAGAAGGTTACGTGACATAATAGAGTGGGTTCGTACCTAAGGATATAGTGACATGGTCATAAGGTCATGCAAAATGCAAATGGTGGTGAACCTAACCTATATGCCAGTGTAGACGTGATACCTGAGATGGGCGCGAAAGGGTCAATCCAAAGGCTGAAACGGCACTGCAAATGGTCTTCTACATCACAAATTAAGTCAGAAACGGTCCAAAATGGTTAGAAACTGTCAAAACTATAGGAAAGGGGGTAAAAATTTTCAAATATTTGAAAAAATTTCTATAAATAGTAAAAAATAGAAATCATTTGAAACTTTTACCCATTGGAGCTCTGATTTTCAACTGCAAATTCCAAGAGATCCAGCCGGCGGAATTCACAACCGTTTCTTCCAAGTATTTACTCATGTTCTTAGCTTGCATTTCAATACAATTTTTACAAGTTTTCATGGTCAAATGAGGTTGTTAGGGCCAAAATTACATGAGCCCTGCGGCCCACACGGGTATCAAATATTTTTCCACGTATAGGGCTGGCCATACGTGGAAAAGGGGCTAGAAACCGCGTACATACACGGCTGTTTGCAAAATAGTCGCGTATGACGCCGCGCAAGTGGATTTACAAGAATCTAATGGACAATTGGTCAGTTTCTCATGCAGGATGGTGCTAGAATGGCGAGAACGCGAGCATGGTGAAGTAAAGGAAGCAGTAAGGGCTAACATAATGGCTCAACAAGTATTACGTGCATGCGGACTCTATAAGTTTTGGTGCCTTGGTGGCTTGAGGGCCAAACCAGGGCTGCTACAGATGCTGGTAGACTATTGGGATCCAGACTCAGAGTCCTTCCAGATAGACGGTATGTCCCTCACCATTGAGGTGGAGGATATCTACTTTATCACAGGTCTATATAGACGAGGGGAGGTGGTGAACCTTCGTTCCCGAGGTGGGCCAGGTCATGGGCTTACTATCGATGAGTACATAGCTGTGTGCTGCTACCCAGATACTGAGAAGGTGGGGAGTCAAGTTCCCACCAATGTTATACAGGTGCTGGGCCTAAAGGCCATACTACTGATGCTGGGTAGGATAGCAGGCTTAGGATCACTCCATCAGGCCTCTCGGGCACAGATGTTCTATGCGATGGAGTGTATGAGACCGACCGTATACGACTAGAGTACTACACTACTAAGCAACATGAAACATCAACTCAATGAGTGTAAGGTAGGTAGGATACAGAACTTTGAGTTCAGTAGCATTCTGAGCATGTTTTTCTTCGAGCGTGTTCCAAGATTGAGCCCTAGAGTGGATGTTCCTCTCCACGGGGTTCGAGATCCGGCCCAACGACGTTGGGCAGACGCGATGCGCAGATTGGGGGGTGGTAGGGCGGCCAACCCCTATCCAGCTGACTTTTTTCCATGGTGGCGACGATAGATTGTTGCCATAGATGACTACCCTTATGCAGGGATAGATTTCCGGGGGGATTTGGACATGCCATTGCCACCAGGCTCAGCATTCGGAGACATAGGTAACGAATCTCAACCCTCGCTCTTTTTTTTTTTTTTTAATTATTTAATTTTTTTGTGTGTTTTCTTGATTATGTGAAATCAAAAAGACATGTTTTTGGGTGACAATACATAGTGACATCTATCACTCATGTGCAGATGTGGGACCACGGCGATCAGAGGGCTTCCCACGTCATAGACGGAGGGGAAGAGGAGACGACATCACCGGTGTGGATGAGAAGAGAACGCTCCAAAACATCCATACCAACTTCGTGCGACTGACTCATAGAGTTCCCATGGCGCATGTCAAGGACTTGCCTGAGGCCATGCAGCGACAAGTGGTGGGTGTACCACGCGCATGGGTGCATTTATTTCGGCGGCTAGCTAGAGCTGTAGTGACGTATCATGATCACAACCCTCCTCCACAGGACTAGACACCTTGGAGTGTATCTATTTTGTACTACCGTGTATATGATGGAAGCTTTGAAAGCTCCACTTTTGTATTATGACACTATGTATTACCACATTTTTGATATATATAAATTTTTTATGGTGATCGGTTTATTTATTTACATGTGTAAAAATGTGTTTGTGATTAATTTATAATGAATGAGACAAATGCCAATCTAACATGTAGTTAGCATATGAGTCAGCAACTTGATTATAATTTCTTGGAATGTGTATATATGTTATACTCTCAAATTTCCGTTCTAACAATATTACCCATAAGAATCTCCTCAATAACGTCCGATCTCTAACATGGTACAAACCATTGAGCTGTGACACTAATAACTATGAATCAAGACGTACCTCAAGAGAGAGAACACCATGCGAAATGGCATCCCGTAGAAGCTCAATAACGGCACTATATTCAGCAACATTGTTGGAAGATGGCCATAGACATACACCTATTGAAGACAGTACTTGACCCCTAAAAGTATAAATCACCCAAGCAGCTGAGGCTGAGTGTTGAGTGTGACGGCTTGCACCATCCGCGAATCCTATGTAGGTGGAAGATTCCATTGACATCTGCCACAAGAAACGGAAACTAATCACAAACCCGATCACGATAAACAAGACCTAACTATGCAAAAAGCTGTACAATAATATACAACAAGCAGCCTTGGCTAAAGATCATGCATATTATTTTTTAAGATAGAGCCCATTTCTAGGCTCCGCCAAGGCCGTCCCTTCGTAATCTATTAACTCATAGGCACCATTCTCTAACACACGTTTGACCATGTAAGGACCACACCACATAGGATTGAACTTCCCTGCCCTTAAGGGTTCTTTTGATTGATCCCACAGAAGGACCAAGTCTCCCTCACTAAACACTCTTGGACAGACAGACTTATCATATTGGGCCTTCACGCAACGCTTATTAACCTCTAGAGTCACCAAGGAATCTCTACGCTGCTCATCGAGTTGCTCAAGGTGAACCAAACGCTCCTCCAAAGGTGAAGTGTCTGGTAAGAGTTCCACGGCTAACTTCAACGAAGGAATCTCGCATTCAACCAGTAATATCGACTCCACTCCATGAACAAGCTGATATGGAGAAAAACCAGTGGCAGTCTTAATCGCGGTTCGATATGCCCACAAAGCAGGGTATAACATAATATGCCAATTCGTCTTGCTTTGTGTGATGGTTCATTGGAGAATGGACTTAAGTGACTTATTCACTGCTTCAACCTATCCATTCGCTTGAGGATAGTTAGAAGAGGAATGCTCTTGATTATACCCTAGCTTGGATGCCAACTCTTCCATCATACGGTTCTGAAAGTGCGAGCCATGGTCAGTGACAAGCTCTCTCGGAATCCCGAACCGAGTAATGATTTGGTTGAATACGAAGTGAGCGGCTATCTCACCATTGAATTTTACAGTAGGCATTGCCTCTGCCCATTTTGTGAAGTAATCGATAGCCACTATGATATGATGGTGCCCCACAGCCGAAGCTGGGTCGCAATCCATAAAATCGAGCCCCCACTTGGTGAAGGGACCGGCGGTGATAATAGGGTGTAACGGGGCAGGTTTCGAGTGCATATTACGTGCAAACTCCCGGCAAGGGTGGCACCTCTTTACCGCTTCAATACAATCCTTGAAGATCGACGACCAGAAATAACCCGCTCTCAAAATCTTTTGAGCTGTAGAAAGCCCAGATAAATGACCACCACACGCCCCTCTGTGGCAATCATTCAGCACTACCTCAGCCTCATCATGAGTTAAACAATGTCGTAAAAGGGAATATACTCCATGGTGGTACAAAGTATTGTCCACTATGAGGTAGTTCTTGGAGACGTGACATAATCGTCGACATTCATCTCGCAAGAGGTGAGTAGGGGTCCTTTGTGTTTGTAGATATACTATGATATCCCCATACCATGGGTCAGCCGTTGAGATTAAAAAAATGTGTTCATCTATGAGCGTATCTTCACAAACCCACTCCTCAGCCTCGCTCGGAAAATCCGATATGAGCTCTGCAAATATTAACGATTTCTTCAATTTTGCCAAAACAAACTCGAGATCAAACTCTTGCAGGATGACAATCCATTTATTATACTTTCCCCCAATCATCCTACGTGTGAGGATGAATTGAAATGGATTGACATGGGCCACAACCAAGGTCTAGCGAATGAGAATATAATGTCTCAAACGCTGCACCACATGTACGGTGGCTAAGGCAAGCTTCTCGACATGAGAATACCGAATCTCTGCGTCAATAAGGTTTTGGCTCAGATAATAAATGACATGCTCTTGGAGCTCCTCATCCTCTTGAACCAAAACCATACCAATCGTCTCTAAAGATGCGGCCACATATAATAGGAAATCATGGCTATAATCCGGAGGACTAATCACTGGGGTTGATGCTAGTGCTTGCTTAAGTGCATCGAAGGACTCCTGGGCTCACTCATCCCATTCAAAGGGAGTATCCTTCTTCAAGAGACGCATGAAGCCTCTAGTCAAATTGGAAAAGTTGACAACAAATCTTTGTAGGAAGTTTGCCATGCCTTGCAAACACTGAAGATGACGAATATTTCTCAGGGGAGACAACTGAAGTATTGCCTCAACCTTCAAAGGGTCAACTCTTATACCCTCTTTCGAAATGATGAATCCTAACAAACGATTTGAATTCACGCAAAAGATGCACTTATGAGGGTTTAATCTAACAGCATAGTGCCAGAATCTTTAGAAAACCAATCTCAAGTGATAAGAATGACGCATCCTCATGCGAGAATGAGCAGCGAGGTCATCCAAAAATACTTCGATAATAGACTTGAGATCATGGAAGATCAAGGTCATCACCCACTGAAACGTAGCTCCGACGTTTTTAAGGTCGAAAGGAATTTTTCGATATGCAAATGTTCCCCAAGGACAAATAAATGCGGTCTTGTGTTGGTCCTCAGGTTTAATCTGGATCTGATTATACCCAGAAAATTCGTCCATGAAGGAGAACACCTCGCTACCCGCACACTCATCCAAAATCTGATCTATAAATGGTGTGGGGAAGTTATCCTTAGGATAGGCACGGTTTAAATCATGAAAATCAGTGCATATACGGATTGCTCCCTGCTTCTTATCCACCGGAACAAGGTTTGAAACCCACTCCATCAAGGGAACGGGATAGATGAAACTAGCTTTTAATAGCTTCTCTATCTCTGCCTTTATGGCGGGTACTTTCCTACGATTCACAGCGTGTAAACACTGTCGAGCAGGCTTAGCATTGGGGTAAGTCTTAATCTCATGTTTGATAATCCGAGGGTCAATCCCTGGCATTTCATCGTAATACCAATCAAAAATATCATGGAACTCCTTGAATAGCTCGGTATACTCTTGAATCTCATCTTGGGAACAATCCGCCCCAATGTAGAAATTCTCAATCGTACCAGGATTGCGAGAAATGTTGATAAAAATAGTTGATGATATGTTCACCATGTTTCCATCAGCCATCGGACCAGGAGAGCTTAATGGAACCATAGGTCTACCAACTTTCTGACTAAGAATTTCCCTATAATCCTCATGCTCCAAACGGTCAAGCTCTGGAAGGAAATATGATCTATAATGAAGTTCCTCCCATGGTGCCTCAACTCCTGACATAGCCTCGATAATCGCTTCATCTGAAGGGAAAACTGTATCAAGGTAGTCGTGGGCATGAGAAGACTGTACTGCTGATGCTGGCAGTACATAGGGGTCTTCCTCCTCCATCCATGAAGAGGAAGAACAAGGCTCTGCAGCAGATGCGAGATTAGCTTGATAAGCTATCATGACTACAGGTAACGGCATGTTCATCTTGATGGTCTCACTCGAAGGACTCGGTGAAGGGAGAATCCAAGGATCTCCCATATGACTTGTGCGAAAAGGCACCGATCTCGTAGACGTGGAAGCACCACCGACACTAGATCCTATCATGAGGACGGGTGCAGAACAAATAAAGGTTCCCATGAGGGATGGATACATTCCTACACCCACAGTCCTAGTTGCCGGTTGGGAATGTTCAACTTTCAGAATCGAAGCTCTCGAAGATGCAGTAACAGGCAGATTCTTGAATGCCATCTGATCAATTGTTACAATCTTCCCATTATGTGGAAAGCATACAACACAAAACACGGAAGACGCAACAACTTGCATACTATACATCCAATTCCTTCCCAGTAAGAGATTGTAGTCAAGGGGTGCATCAACCACCTCAACCTCTATTGCAACGGTCTTCCCTCCCAAATGGATTTTAAGGGAAGGGAGGATGCCGTGTGGCCTAAACGACCTCCCATCAAAAGCAGTTAACATGGTCGTAGATTTTGATAGCTCAGGAGAACCAAGACCCTTCCAACAAGACAAAGACATCACAGAAGCAGCAGCGCCCTCATTAATCACAGTACGCTTGACAGTCATATTAAGACATTCTACATGTATCAAAAGGGACACATAGTAGGGCAAGTGAGGCTGATGTCCTGTGGTTTCAAATTTGATCACTGATGAAGGATCATCACCATTCACACCAAGAGCAGAAAGCAAAGCCTTCCTTTGCGACAGACAACTCTGAAGCACCTCCAATGTAGACATCGCACAAGGAGAATGACCCAAGTCCTCGACAACTGAATAGTTCTGGGTGGCTCGGGCATTTGGGTTATGCCCCGAACGCTTAAATACCCCCTTAGGAATGCGAGGTGCAGCTTCAGGTTTATCCGTAGGTTTCTCAATGCGCAAAGGAGTTCCTGGTGGATGAGGTTCTTTGCCTAGGCTGGGTTGCGACGAAGTATAATCTTTCACACACATCACAACTTTTGTGGCACGGACCATATTAATGCACCCACGACCACTAGTCTCAGGTGGATCATCATCACTAGATTGATCATGGGACTTCGAGTTCATATTTTGGTTATGCGGTAAAGGGTTCGTTAACACAGCTGGGCCCTGTGCTATGAACTTCGAAGCTTCATCCATCCTAGGGCACAAGTAAGTGAGGTGATCATCCTTACATAGCTTGCAAGGAAAATTAACCTTATGTTTAGTCTGCTTGTCCCCCCAGCATTTTTATTGTTCTTGTCATTATTATTGGCATTTTCGTTCTTATACCCACCCTTTTTATTATTATTGTTTTTACCCTTTTTTCGATTCCGTCCGGGTTGCTAGTTACCCTTCTGGTCCGACTATTGCACAGCAAGTACATTCGCCGTTTGGGCAGGTTGAGACGAAGCCGTAGCTTGTCCCGAGGCAGATTGGTTGATTGACAACTGAGCAACTTGTTTTGCAACCGAACCTGCAAGTTTCTTACTTACACAACCCACAATGCCATTGGCATGTGGTCCAGGTTTGACCTTGGGATCAAAACTTGAACGAGGAGCTTTGGGTATAATCTCATATAACAAACCGGACTGAGCATAGATCAAGTCTAGTTCCTGTGCCCTAAAGATTGCTTGTTCCTCATTCTACACTGTGGATGTAGAAACATCCTTCGCTATATACGGCAATAAAGATTTGAGGAACCACTCAAGGAGGAACTTCGGTGGTATAAAGGCTTTAATTAATCTCTTCCGTCTACGCCACTCCTGAATATGATCAGAAATATGGGTGGCTTTATCTTGCCGAAATGTCGAAAAGAGTTCAGTACCAACATCATAGCGCACTGGTAGCTAGAAGTGATTAAGGAAATTCATCGCAAGGTCATTGAACAAAGTAAAGTCACCCCTAGGTAACTCTATATACCATTTTGCCGCAGGCCCAGTGAGGGTGCGTTGAAATAGTCTCAAACAGACTGAGTCCTGATGCAATGAATTCGAAGAGCACCATATGTGGAATGTCGTAATGTGTTCGCTCGGATCCTCTCCTGGTTTGCCTTCGAACTTAGGTATGTCTGGAGGAAGCTTGGTAGGGACAGCCGGCCAAGCCGGGTCATGAGCCACAGGATCGTTCGTAAGTCTCAATAAGTCAGGTAGATTGAGTGCTGCGAGGAAAGGGAGCCTAGGATGATGAGATCTATGGACCGCTTCCTGGTTCATATAGGATTGATTACCACCATGACCTTGGCCATAGTGACCTCCTCCCGTATGACCCGTATAGGGTGGCGTGGAAGCACCATAATGAGGTGGACCTTGACTAGTGGGAGCTACAAAGCCATAATTAGGAGAATAAGTAGGTTGTGAATACCCGCCTCCATAAGGTGAAGAAACCAGTCCATATTGCATCCCATAATAGGGTCCGTAGGTCATCGCTTGCGATGCCCCATGAGACACTCCATAGGTAGGTACATACATTCCAGAAGTAGGAACATACATACCGGAAGTAGGGATATATGTCATGGAAGTAGCAATCTGACCTCTATAAACATGAACATAACCTCCCAAAACCACGTGTGGTATGTAGGCTTGAGACGCAATTGGTCTAGTAATCGCAGTACGGATCTGACTCGTAGCTACGTGCCGACTCGAAGGACCACGTGATTAAGGTGGAGGGTTTACATTTGAAGAACTCGGAAGCGAGGATGAAGGAATCTCTGTAAGAAGATATGTGCTAATGCCTATCATCACTCGTTTGGAACTTGGTATCGCTATCGGATCACTAACTCTAGACCTAGGAGGTATATAAGATGTAGCTTCCACCACTGGGATGGAAGGTGCAATGTGACTAGTACTCCCAAACCTCTCCACAAGGTAAGGCATGGGATTGCCCCCAGGCATAGTGTTAGGCTCGAAGTCGAATTCGACATTAAATTCCAAATCATGCATAGGAAAACCAGTCGTAGCATAACCACCATAGCTAGTGCTGGCAGGTTCAAATTGAGTCTCGGCGTCTTCTGGCATTCCATACCGGTAATGTGTCAAGGAGGGGTCAAACCTAGAATGAATAGGTATATCATGGATGGCTCCTATCTCAGAAATCATAGGTCCTAACTTAGTTAGGTCGGGTGAAGGATCGTAAGTGGGAGTGAATTCCCCATCGTCAACACGAATGGGAGGAGGAAGTGTCTCAGATGTATCCTCTGAATGATCTCCCATGGTGTGTGAATCAATGTGTGATGTAGTCTGCTTGGACTGTCTAGGTCCCTCTCTCAAAGGATGAGGATCAGTAGAAGGCAGAAGTCCTACTAAACGATGAGAATGGCACGGAACCACACCTGAATCCACAATGACTCAAAAAATAGCAAAGACCCTCTATTTACGTCAACCCTAGGCCAACTAGTGTGCACAAAGAAATCACTAATAAAAACTAAATCCAAATGCAAGCAAACAGGGGTTGGATAAGTGAGCTCCCGAATGTGGCTGGTATGTCTCGCCTAGGAGAGGCTTGAGAGGCCCTTTTCACCATAAGTGGAGGTACATAACCAATTATTGTGGCCCTCAGCTTCAACGCGTAAAGCAACTGTGCTGTCCGACCCCAACCTGGCCGGGACACATGCAGAATAACCTCTACAAGTACCCCCTCGATATCCTAGGTAAGGTCACTAAGGTCACCTCAATATAATCAACACTCATGTGGACAGTCATAGGTGGGATTGACCATATGGGTAGGGTAGCAAAGCCCGAAACTCCCGAAAGAGCCCCCAGATACGAATACAATCCTAGCTATATCGTCGGTTCTACACAGTTATCGACCAGGGGTCATCCCAATCAACAACCGCTCACACTGCCTCGTGCTTAACTCCCTTTTGAGAGGAGGATCCTGAGAACGCCAGTTATACCAAGGATTTCACACACTCCCTGGACAGACACCTAGTTGTTGTTGTTTAGTGATCTTGGAGAATTGACTTACAATGAACTATTCCAAGATCCTAAAACCTAATCTTGTTGGTGCACCCTAGAAAAGAAAAGAGTGTAATTCATTTTATTTAGCGTTGATTTTAGTTGGCTTTATTACTCAAAAATAGGATATGGTCGTGCAACTAATGGTGTTATGACGCAACAAGAAGTAAAATGCACACCTAACAATCAATGCAAATGCATTGTGTCCATGAAAACAGGGTATGCATACTACGTGTAATGCACAATTTCTTCTTCAAATGCTGAGTGCAAATTTCCCTATATGAAGTCCTAACTATTACTCCAAAGCAAATCTAGATCTAGTGCAAGTACAATGCAAAGTGCAAAATGCAATGCATAATGATAAGCAAATGTTTTTGGATTTTTTGAAAATAAAGAGATACAAAAAGCAAAAGAATGATTTTACCCACCCCAGACTCTGCAAGCACACATAAATAGCATTCCAGCAAATTACTAAGGCAAAAGGACTCTAATGCACTAATCTCAAACAAAAAATCAAAGATGCCATGACAAGAACTCTCCTAAAAGAAAAAATTTAGGCTAAAAAAAAAACGTTTCTGGTCAGAAACAGAGGTACTAACAGACTCAGGCAGTGCCAAAGGAGACTCATCAACTAACAGAATTCACCCAGCAATCCACTATCTTCCACAAAAAGGTAAAAACCAAGGTATACACGACTGTGCGCAATAAACCCGCGTGTATACGCGGAAATCCCAGAGGAAACCGCGTGTATACGCGACTGTAAAACAAAAACCCACCTACAGGAAGAAAAAGATGCACAAATCCAAGGCAAACAGATAGGATGAGACTAAATTCACACCAATTAGGCTCTACCAGGCATACATGCCCCCATACCCGACACAGAAACAAGAGAGAGAGAGCAATTCAAATACATTGAATGCCAAGAAACCAACCCCCAAAGGACAACTAATAGGAACTCCCCAGCAGAGTCACCAATTCTGTTATAGAGAGAAATTCCTATGGCTTGGGGTACCACAACAGACAGCTAGACTCCAGAAATCAAGCTTTCCCAATATGCAATAGAAATAAAAACATCTAACACTAAAGGATTGAACCTCGTACCTTATTCCGGACGGTTGAAATAGATCCCCATTGAGCTTCCCAATCTTCAACTTGAATTGCTATAACACTTCCTCAACAACAAGTAAACAATACAAGCATACTATATTTCATGGTGTTAGATCTATTCTAGCATATATAATCAATAATGTAAAAGCATTTGACATATTCCAATGGATACAATATTCATTCAAATACACATTACTGGACAGGAAAAGATATTTCTATTAATATGAATCAGAGATTACAAATGACAACCTCTGACGACACGTCTGCGAACCGGAGAAACTGAATCCCCCACTTGGGCCTCCACCACCTCAATCCTCCATCACTTCGATAGCAAGATTACTAGCAAAAGACAAGCTTGGGAAGAACACAACAGTGCTCCAAGGGACAAAGGGATGCAGACTCAAGCATAAGTTCTAGCAACAATGGACTATAGTTTCGTTACTCTCAGTTCTCTTTTATGCTTTCAATGTACCAAGGGGTTCCTTATATAGCTTTTCAAAGGGATATTGAAAGGTTGAATCCATGCGATCTCAAGGCATATGGAAGGCCAGGAGTCATATGAGTCGGATCCAAGTCAAGGGAAACTCCAAAAGGATTTGGATTATGCACACATCTCGATGTACGAGACTATAGGGGTCGGATCTGCGTATGTACGCGGTTATCGAGAAAAAAGCCGTGTATATCACTTTTCTTATGTTTTTAGGTATGATCAATGACACATCAAAAGACAAAAAGTGGTCCATAGGGGCTAATGAGTCTGCAGCGGGACAGGGGAAGGCCATACAATGTATGATTCACCTGGTGTGGTGAAATCCGCTATAACAGTTGCAGCATCTCTAGAGAATCTTGGAAAAATATTGAACAAATCCATAAGCATTTTATAACGTATAACCTCAAAATTAAAAGCAATACACCATATCATATTCTCCTTATAGAAGTGGGTCTTCCTCCTATCGAGAGCCTAGCTATGACTAGGTTCTTGTTGTACAAACACAAAACCAATAACATGGGAGACCATAGACTTCCTAAGCTAGCTTTAAATTCTATCCAAAACCACCTAAGGCTCAAGCGAGGTTGGTATAAAGATACCAAGGCCTGGTTAAACCATTGGGAAATTGACGAAAATGTTGCATTTCAAAATATTAATAAAATTAAAAATATTGTTATTTCTAAGTTTAAAGAGAAAATGTGGTGTGAGAAAAGATTTAGAGGCTAAAACAAAATTAAGATATTATAAGGAGGTCATCAACCCTAATCTAGTAGATCAAAAGTGTCTCTCTATTTTAACTAGTTCAAAGAAAAAAAATAATATAGCCAAGATAAGAATGAACACTCATGAGCTCCATAGTGAAACAGGTCGTTGGACAGCTCCTAAAACACCATGGGTGGAAAGGATTTGGCATCTTTGTGAGAATATGAACATTGAGCATGAAAACCACTTCCTTTTAGAGTGCCTTGCGTACACCCACATTAGATCTCAGTTTCATAATCTTTGTTGCAATAACGACCTTCCTAGCCTTTTAACAAGTCCAAATTATAGTGAGCTCGAGACGCTTCTCTCCAAGCTCTTTGAGAATAGGAATACAATTTTAAAACAAACTAAATAATTGGTTTCTTTAGGTTTGATAAACCAAAATTTACATAAATAAACTCTTAATTTATATACGATGCAATTATAAATTAATGCTCTATTAATTTCCCTAATAAATATAAATATAAAATATATTTACCTACTAACTTTGCATCTGAATGTTTTTTGCAAGTTAACTGCCATGAGGGTTTGATGTTTCTGTTTTTCTTTGAGGTGATCCATTTAACACCTTAATTTACAAGTTGTGAACTAATCCTAGTTTTTATTAATTTGGTTGTACCTAAGTGTGTTTTTGACCTTTTTTTTTGGGGGAAACCTATTTAGTACGAATTATATGAAGTGGATGCGCTACATGTAAATTATATATATATATAATTTACAAATATTCAAAACACACACACACACACACACACACACACACACACAGACACATATATATATATATATATATATATATATATATATATATATATATATATATATATATATATATATATATATATATATATAATTTACAAATATTCAAAACACACACACACACACACACACACACACACACACACACACACACACACACACACACACACACACACACACACACACACACACACACACACATACATATATATATATATAATGTTTTGGATATAGATAGAAAAATTGATGAAGAAGCATATGGAGAAGAAATAAATCAAAGTTAAAATCACCTTTTACCCAACACTTTACCAAATGAATTTATATGGTGAACACCCATCGCTAAAAAAATATAATTGTTTGTTTGTAGGGTGAGCTAACAAAATATGATTGTTTGTTTGTAGGGTGAACACCCATGGCATACAACTCGACACGTGTTCAAATAACTAGACAAAATGTATACCGAGATATCACATGGAGCTGAAGGAAGTGAAGATGGTGTACCGTGTTTGTAATCCGACAAAGTGGTCCAACCCAAAAGTGTCGGTGCTCCACTTTCCACTAAGTCCCAACTATTAACATTGTAGGCCATGTTTACACCAATACTTATTTTCAATATCGATTTTGTAAAATAATATTTTCAAATATATATATATATATATATAATTTTTTTAATCTAAAGTTTGGTAGGTGTTCACTCTATTTATGAACTTAAGTTGAAAAAATGACAAATATGAAGCGTCATATTATTATTATCATAATATTTTTTAAAAGTAAAAAATGATGGTCATTATTATTATCATTATGGTATTTTGACTTGAATTTAAAAAAAATGAAAAAACGAAATGTAAGATTCTAAATTAGAAAAATACAAAAAATCAGGAAATCTAAAATTTATGATAAATAATTACAACTCTAACTTCAAACTGTAACGGAAAAGAAATGTTTAATTTTATATGAAGATTAACGTTATTTCTAATTCTATTAAAGAATTCACGCATACATAAGAAACACCAATAAATAGAAGGAAATGCATAAAATATAGCACATTATTGAAAAAACTAAAAACATGTTAACTAAAAATAAGCTTTATTGTGTTAGTAAAAGTGGGTTGTGTTGACATCTCCATCAAGGTTCAAATTTCTTAATGGCATGCTTGTCATTATGTGCTTTTGTACTTGTGAAAATAAGGGGAGTCATGTGAAAGCCTAAGAGCTTTGGAAAAATAAATATCCCACTTGTTGTTTCTTAGGAAAATGAGCTTCTATTTAATGGGAAGACACTTTTATAAGTAGAAATGGAATTTTTTTAGTGAAAATAAAACTAAGAACACATTTATGTAATCTTAATGGATTCAAAATGTCAAAGTTGATTAACATAAGAGAGGTAAAGAGAGTTTATATTTATAGAAGTTATTCCAAGTTGCCACAAGCTAGTCATATGCATTAAATATTATCTCACATTGAATACTTGTTTCATATAAGATTGAGCAAATGATTTAAACATAGGAATAGGGACTCTAACTCTTCATATAAATATTTTGAGCATAAAGGCAAGTAACAGAGTCTTGACTTATTACTTGATTAAAAATCACTATAGATCCATCTTAAAGGTGGCTCTACCAAGCATTAAGATCCATCTTAAAGGTGGCTGTAACATCTCCAAATTTTGTAAATAATTTTTTTTAAGTAATGGTCTAACTATAATTTATAAAGGATAAAAGAATCCATACAATATCGCAGTTTGATTTTAACATAAAGGATATAGTTACGACAAATTTAAATGTGACTTAGGTCTAACTGCAACAAAAGAATAACTAAAATCATATGACCTTTAAATGATGTCTAGTATTTTATCCATTTAACATAAATGTATTTTTACGATGATATTATGCTGTGACTTATTATTACGACAACACTACTTTTCGTGTCATCAAGTTTATGAAAGAATGTCATTTTTATTTCTATTGGTTAAAGTTGTTGTGCTGGATGGTTATGTTCTATATTTACTTGTTAAATTTCTTATGAAGTTAGGAGGATGGCTTCCATGTCTTACTAAGCTCTCGAGATAAACCAAAAATACTATAAACTTCTTGCAGGTGATGAAGTTTTGTGTTGGCCTACTTGTGTTAACTTATTATGAGTCGCTAACAGTATGCAAGGGCTAAATAAGACAAAAGGGCACACACTATCCTAAGTAAAAAGTAACCCAACACTACAACAAAATTATATCATTAGCATCTCTTTTAGCTTCCTTTTTAGTATCCACTATCACTTTTAGTGTATTTTCATCATTTTTTGGACAAAGTGGACGCTTGTACACGGGATGACGCTTTTAATGGCGTTATTTGTTTCCCTTTTTAAAATTAGGTGCTATTTTGGACTCAAATTAGCATCCCAATTAGCGTCCCCATTAGCATCCCACTTAGCGTCCTAATTAGCATCCCAATTAGCGTCTCAATTAGCATCTCAATTAGCGTCCTGTTTTAAAAGTTGGCTCTAAATGTGGACGCTAATTAACATCCCAATTAACCTCCCTATTAGCATCCCAATTAGCATCACAATTATCATCCCAATTAGAATCCCAATTAACGTCCAAATTAATGTAAAAAAAAGCATCCCATATAACGCCCAAAATAGCCTCCAAAAAACATCCTAAATAACATATCACCATATATTAATCTAGGGTTAGCGACATGAATTGTGCCATGAATTTTGGCAGGAAAAACATCCAACATAGCATGAATTATAGAGCCAAGAATTGCACCTAGAAAACATCCAACATAGTGCCAGGTATAGCGCCTAGAATAATGCTAGAAATTTTGAATTAACGCCTTTCATTAACGCCTTAACGCCTTAAAAGTAGATTTTTTCCCAATTCCCATGAATTAACGCCTTTCATTCGATTTTTAGTCATTTAAATTTTAATGAGTTGAATTTTAGTCTTTATAGATTCTAATTTCTTTATAGTCATGGTTTTAATAGAATCAAATGGATTTTTTTTCATAGAATTATACTCTGAACAAGTTTAGCCCTAAATCTTTGATATAAAATAATTAGCACTAAATTTGTGAACATAACTATAATTTTTAGAATCAGAATGTACCTTGCAATTTGTTGAAGAAAATCACTGTTGAAGGGTTCGACATGAGTGAAAATACCTTTTTCTCTTCTATTTCAAACCTCCTGTAAATTGTTGGTTCTCCTGAATGTGTTCTCAGGTGACCCTTTCAACCCGACGGCAGTGGTTTAAGGTGAAAGCTGGACAACTTAGAATAAGTTTTTAAGTGCTTGCCACATACACCACAAATCACCACTTTGTGGGATAGAAATTTGCTAAATTACCATGTGCATTTAACCTTTAACATTGAACCCCCTCCATTCATGAACCCAAGAAAAGTCTTGGCATTCAAGCTCCATCCTTCTAGGGTTGTAGGGCAGCAAAGTCCTACACCAGGGACCCAACATGATAGCTATTTGGTAACTCTCTAGAGTCCAAATGATTCCTCATTATTGACTCTCAATTCTTAGGAAAAGAGTGAGGGTTTTGAACTCAAGTCAAAATTGCAAACGGTAAAACACTCAAGGATGTACCAAAATACAGAAGGATAAAAGAATTTAAATGGTTTATGCCATATGGTATTAGCAATTATGCCCCACCGTCTAAGTATCAACTCTCCAACTTCCAAGTTCTGCACCTGAGGATTTTCAATGACTCAATCTTGGAATTTCAATGCTCTAGGATCCATTGATTTGAATTGATTGACCAACTACTACATCCAACCCCAGCCTACAGTGACATCCCATAGGCTAGAGGCTACAGTGAGGCATACGACTAATTTTATATATATATATATATATATATAACATTAGATACGGGCAAGTTTTGGCTTTGCCCGTCAATTTGATGGCTAGAAAAAATAAATGCACTTCATAGTTGACATGGTAATTTCATGTCTAGGTGTATTTGACAATGAAACACCCCAAATACATCCATATCAACATCAATTTTTACCATTGCTGGTGGATATCAGTACACCCTATCCATATATGAATAAAGATAGCAATAATTCTAATTGTACTCATTTACATGTTTAAATCCCACTACAAATCCCAACGATTATCTCAAGAAGAACACCTAAACGTATTGTCGTAGCTAAGGGAAGATATTAAGTTTGTCACTTTGTGATTCTATTCCAATTGCTTATTTTGTTTAAAGGTAGTTGAATCTATTGGGTGGAAACAGTCATGGTCCGCTTCCTAGAGAGCTCATTACAAGGACACATGTTCTCACCCCATGATCTCCACGCATTTGATATACCATTTTACCCTCCAGGTGGTCAAATCCTGCAATGGGGAAGAGGGAGATGAAGGGAGATGTTAAAGCATGAAAACACTCTAGCCAAGGGATCCAAGGTCCAATCTTAGTAGAATAGTGACAATATACGACTTAGGCGCGGCCATTTCTTCCTGTGCAGGGATCTAGGGATTACTCCACAAGAAGGGTACACCTTGATCTCTTGGATATGGTTGGGTTTAAATGGATATCGCATATATACATCACCATAATTTCATCAGTTAACATATTTCACTGACAGTGTAGTCAATCGATTGTTGGATCCACCCAACTCTCAACCTGAGATTAAATGTCTTCCTCACCTCTTGCAATATGAATTGATGATGAAGAACGAGGATTTTGAGCTAAATTCCACCAACCAATGCTTGGTTGAAATTGGTTCATTATAGTTGCATATTTAATAGCAAGTTTCCATCTCCACTCAGCTTGATTAAAAAAAATAGTACCCCCCCCCACACACAGATATATATATATATATATATA
>LPNX010347291.1:13382-24875 GCA_001517045.1 Pseudotsuga menziesii
TTTGACCACCAGCACAAACCCTAAAGAAAACACAATTGCTTTCTTGGCACGGCCGCATTCTGTTTTTGTTACAAACCCTAAGGGTTATAATTTGACTCGTTAGGTACTCGATTAAACCCCATGTGTCCTAATTTGGCCAGTTGCGTCCTTGTTTCTTTTCTTCTTGAACCCTAGCAGGCCAGGCTCTTTCTTTAGAGCATTCTCTGGATGGCTAGTTAACCCTAAAATGTGCACAAAAGCGAAATACCGTGTCATGAAAGTTCCAGAGAAGTAGGTCAACAGAACAATTTCTTGCATTCCACACAGATGTGTCATATTCGTATTCAGATCCAATTAATTAAAGAGTCTTATATTTTACATTCTTGTCGGTGAATTTAGTCGGTAGCTGTTTCCTTAGCCAATAATTAACATTTTCCCCGATGTTACATGGCAACTTACATATTCGGTTGTGCCAAACCATGGCCCTGCGACAATTTGTTTTTTCGACATCCAAACAAATTCAAGTAACGGAATCTACTGGTATGTGCCATGCACTTCCCGTGTTTGCTTGATGATGAGGAACTAACAATTCCATAAAGTTGTCGCTATTTCAATATCTATGGGAGAACCAGATCAACGTCTGCTAATTCCATCAGTTACGATTCACAGCCATGCCATCCCTGGAAGAGCTCATTCCCTCAAAAGAAGACAGAGATTTTCAACCATGTAAGTTTTGTGTAGAATTTGGGTGGAAAAATATGAACTAGAATCACAGAAAAATGTTGAAAGGTCAAATCGTAAAATGGCGACTGTGTTCAAGAAGCCTTGAATTCTGTTGATTTCCTATTTATGCTAGTCTATAAAGAAACTTGCATATTTTTATAACATAAGTCAAGAATATTACTAGAAGTATGTAAGGAAGCTTGAATATGCTTGTTTTATGCTACATTGCAATAACCTATATCGTATTTAAATGGACATTTTTTAATTCATTTTTGTTTCAATTTCTTTTAAATTGTAATTATATTTGTTTTATCATATATTTTTATAGCAAAATTATCCTATTGCTATATATTTTCAATCTCTTCTTAGGACGCAGGTACTAAGCAACTTTGTTGCTTATTCCACTTGTTTATTAAGTTTCTTCACGTGATTGATCTTATGATAATCGAACGATGTTAGATGGTTGATTCAACGGGGAGAGTGGTTTATAAATATTTTTTTTATTATATTAGTGAAATTAAAGCGCGAAACACTTGTTAATTGAGTAATTAGATTCCATATTTAAGGAAAACTAGAAATATATTTAAAAAAACATGTAATCCAAACAAAAATACATTCAGACCAAAATGCCCAGCCATGGTGCTGTCATTATAGGTCATTCAAGAGTACCAACCAGTCCAGCTCTTATCAGCAATGGTTGGGATAATATCACTCTTACGGTTGTAAACACCATAGGTCTTGTCATCTAATGTTTCATTTCCATTTTTCTCATTTTCTCACCACCGAAACGAAAGGTTAGATCCATATTAAAAAATCACATCATACTTATATGAAAAAAAAGCTGTAATTGATTTATGATTCTCGTAAAATGGATGTATAGTAGTTAACTTGTACTTGTTTAAATCTATTGAATAAAAATGCGTAGTAAAACTCCATCAATCCAAAGAAAATTTGTGCAATTTTCAACTTATCAGTGTTTTCTCTACATTGTTTTCTTGTTTGACTACTGTGCTATAAGCAAAGAAAGTTATGCAAGTTTTTGGTAGAGAACTGTAATTCAATTTTTTACCTCCCTTAAATTCATCGATTACTCATGAAATTTCATTTGGAACTAGATTAATATGTCCTCTACAACCTTAATTTTTTTCATCCTCTAATATGGAACCATTTAGGAGTAATTTTCAATACACTAAACCATATCGCTTCTTGATTCTTGAATTTTCTACTTGTACTAATTGATGGAGCTTCTCTAATAATTTTGCACACATGACCTCTTGGAGCAAGTGTAAATAGTTCCTTATACAAATACATACATACATACATACATACATACATACATACATACACACATATATATATATATATATCATTTTTTATTTCTCAGAGGAAGTACGCCATGTTTGGTCTTCACCAATGCTCTCCCTCATGGTACCATTGGTACCATTGCTGGTTTTCACCATGAGGATTCTTTTATTTCTCTATACCTTTACACGTCTAAAAGGAGGTTTTCAAGAAAATGCATGTCCTAGGATCCTCAAAGAGGTTTTCACCATAGAAAGTTTTTTGTCCTTTCGTTTATTCTTTCTTCTCTCTTTTCTTTTTCTTTGTTTTTATTGAAAAAACTAAGTCTCCCTGTCCTACCCTACTTGGAAAATATTACCTCCCTTCTCAAGTGTTTGAAGAATTCTAATGCACACACTTGCGTAGTAGAATATTGAGTGAACTTATATCCCGATTTGAAAAATGTACCTCGATCCATGCAATGATATGAGGGACCAACTGCACTAGTGGATAAGGTGCCAAGAAATGCCGAAAATTAGTGTGGTATTGTACGTTGATGATTGCTTCAAACCAAGAGTCAATGTAGTCATTATTTGTTTGGCTCTCTTGTGCTTTGATAAGGATTTGAAAGTCTTTCTCCTTTATGTAATGAGTTCTTGTGAGACTTTTCCATTACTCTTTGGAATGCACACTAAGTATGGTGACAAGAAAGAAATAACTTCCTCAATTCAAAGATCTGATGTATGCTTCCCATTAAGTGTTGTCCATGAATCTTTGATTTCCTTTCTGGGCATGCCTTGGATGAGAGAAAAATATGAATCTTCTCTCTTTGTTGCATGCATGGAAATATGACTGAGAAAAATATCCTTCTCATTGATTCCACACTCAGTTTCATTGAAATATATAGACAAAGCAAATATTTCCTCATCTTATTGTGAAATTTGCTCATGGATCCCTTCTTTTATGGCTTCTTGGGATACATATCTATCTCTTTTTGTAGCTCTTGGATTACAACATGTATTTGAGAAAATATTTGCATCAATTTTCCCTCCTTTCTTCAACAATCTCGTTAGCATATTGCTGGCCATCATTCATGTTTAAACATATACCACAAACTTGGGGATTTGATACATATAAATCGCATGCATGTATGCAAGTTTTTTTTAAATTTTTCAGTGAAAATTTCAAAACAATTCCTAATACAAACTTAGCACCTCCTCCGCAACGACCCCAAAAAGTGAGGGGCCAATGAAATGTATCTATAAAACTTAATCCCTTGGATCATTACTTAAATTGTAAACTCAGTATTTTGTACAAACGTAAGAGGTACCATGCACTATATATGTAGTTGCAAAGGAATAATTCGTGAAGTAGTAAAAGTGAAATATATTCTAACAAGATAAAATAAATTTAATCTACTAACCAAGAAATGAAATTTTATTTTAAAGTATAATTGAAATCTATTCTAATAAAAAAGAAATCAAATCAAATTTAACAACTAATGATCTAAAGGTTGAAAGAAACATATGCTTTTTTCAGTTGTTTTCATAGACATGTTTTAAAAAACTCTTCACCTAGTTTTTAGAAAACCTTTTGAAAAGATTCCTAATATACCCTACCATCAACATACCAATCCCACATTATTATTTTCCTAGATCTCATAATAAAATCCCATGTGTAAAAGAAATGAAATAAAAAAGACATAAAGAAGTATTAATCTAATAAACATGAAAATAAATCTAATTTAAGATAACAAGGAAATATAATAGACTCCTCAAATCATAACGAAAAGAAAATTGTGCAGAAAATAGAAATAAAAAAAAAAAAAAATATTGCTTACAAAATGCAAAACTTCTACCATCTTTGTTGTAGAAAACTATGAACTTAAGAACCACACAAATTTCTACATTCATTGTAATCTGAATTTAAAAACTATGAACTGACTGAAAGGAAAGGTATGTAAGGTCCTTAAACCTTCTCTTGAGTGTGCCTAATGCAAGGGAGATCTGTAAACCCTGGCTAAACTAATTAATTTAAAGAGAAATCAAAACTAGTTTTTATTCATTAAAAGTCTGCCATTGAAACAGGGCAACATGATGTCTCTTACAAATTCAAAGAAGAATGGAAAAAGTTTGAAAGAAGAATAATGATTGAATAAGTGAATGAAATCATGTTATCCAATTTACTATAATTTGTAAAAAGATAACTCAAAATTTGTCCATGCAATAAAATCCTTGATTTAGGGAAGTTGTCCCCATTAACTAGTAATCTGCATGCAAATTGGTGGGATTGCTTTACTCTTTAGAAATTCGACCTGGCTTCCATGATTTCGACTTTGGATGATGTTGAGTCCTTCTCCCATGTGTTTTTATCTCACGAGAATAATCATCACTTGAGAAAAATTTCCATGCAATCATCTCCTTGATTTAGGAAGTTATCCCACTTAACTCAAAATGTGCATGCTAATTTTGTAGGATTGATTCACCCTCTTAGGAATTTGATTTGGACTCAAATGTTTTGTATTTGTATGAGCTTGAGTCCTTCTTTCTGTTCTAAATATCACTAGAATCAAGAGGGGACATAATCCCTTAAATATCTCCACGAAATTGTAGTGTTAACTAGTGAATTGGTTGATAGAGATTGAGCTAATTTTTGTACTTGATCTCTTTCACTTTGATTTTAGATAATCTCCACCTATAGATCCATAAAAAGGAATAGTAATTTGACAAATATTATCTCATTTTATCGCTAAATAAATTAAATGAATAAGAAAATTAGATGAATTACTAGTCAAATGTCAAGATATTAATTAAACAAACATGCATAGGATTTAAGAAGAATATCATAATTTTTATAATAATCTATGGAACATAAAACCTTATGCCTCTCTAACAAGCCTTAGGTATGACTAACATTGGATAAATAATGTGTTATTTACATGGCCCATCAAAATTTGATGAAAATATCTCATCCTACAGGCCTAATTCAATGTGGGTGTCATTTGTGGCATGCGATACATCTCCAATGCTTGTTTCATCCTTTAATCCAAACTTCCTTTCCAATATTACAACTCTATATTTTGATGATGACAATGAGGATGAAAATCCATCTCTTCCTACTCATTTTCTTCTAGTTTCACCTAAACAATTTCTTTCTTGATGGGCTCATACAACATGTGAAGTGGATGATGTTCTTTTCAGTGATTCCAGAGATCAATGTTAAACATGTTTTGAGTTCTAGTGAGTCACTTTTATTTCGACTCAAGTTTAAGAGAATCGTGATCTAGATACATTTGTAGAATCTTTAGGTAATTCATATTGGGATGCAGTTATGGATGAAGAGTATCATTCCTTAATGGATAATGATACTTTGAATCATATAGAAAACTTTTCAAATGATAATGGGTCTACATAACTAAGTATGCATCAGATGGAAGCATTAAAAGACTTAAAGCAAGGTTTTTTTCCAAATGATTTGTCTAAGTTGAAGGAATTGACTACAATGAAATATTTTCCCCTGTCACCAAAATGAACTATGCATGCCTTGTTCTTTCCCTTTTTTCCTTACATAAATGAGAGCTCAATTAAATGGATGTAAAGTATAGCTTCTTGCATAAATATTTTGAAAATTTAATTTACATGGAACAACCTCCTTTCTATGTTTAGACTCTACCCTTGTATGTCACCTTAATAAATCCATGTATGGACTTAAGCAAGCTCCTTGATCCTGGTATGCCAAAATTGATAGCTTTCCCCTTGACACTAGTTTTTCTATATGTCATTCTAACCCTAATGTCTATACCAAGAAAGTAGGAAACCATCTCATCATCCTTGTTCTTTAGGTTCATGAACTTATTATTACTGGTAGTGACCATAAGCTTTTAACCCATGTGAAATTCAGTCATAATCATAGATTTGAATGACCAAATTAAGACATTTACATTATTTTCTTGGCCTCCAAGTATTACAAACCACAAAAGTATTTTCCTTTGGCGATCTAAGTATGCTTGTGACCTTCTTCGTCACTTTCACATGGAAGATTGTAAAACAAACCCATCGTTCTTTTAGTATGGAGTTAAACTTTATGCTAGTTGCACTTCACCCAAAGTTGATGCCACCTTATATCATCATATTTTTGGTAGTATCTTGTACTTGACTCATACCGGTACTAATATTTCCTTTCTTGTTAGTCATGTTTCCTGCTATATTCAAAAACCCCATGAAATCTATTGGAATGAAACAAAAATGACACTTTGATATATTCAAGGTAAAATTATGTTTGTGATCCATTACAGTCCAGGGAGGACTCCTTTGTTGGTTGGTTAAATCACTAATTCAGATTGGACAAATGACATTGATGATTAGAAATATATTGCAGGCTAAATGTTTCCAGTCTTGGTTTTGGACTTGTCATTGCGCTTCTAAGAAACAATAATCTCTTTCTCTTAATTTTGTAGAAGCAGAGTATCAAGTCGTTATAATTCAAGTCAGGAAGATTTGTGGCTCTACAAAGCCTTTCATAGATTGGATTCAAGCAATAGCATCTGAATTTGGTGTGATAATTGGAGTGTTGTCAAGATAACCAAATATTTTGTTCAACATCAACATAACAAACACATTGAGGTACATATGGATTTCATGATAAATTTTGTCCATGATCGTGGTCTTGAAGTGCTATTTTTTTCTAAAGATGATCAAGTTGCAAACATCTTCACAAAGTCTCTTATAGAAGTGAATTTTCCTAAACTTCGATCTATGTTAGGAGTTCGGTATTTTTTCATTAAGGGGGGTAGGATCTAATGCCTCCTTCCTTCTCCTATAGTGTCACTTTTGTAAATTCTTCAATCCAATCACATGTTGTTCTTAAAGGGGGATTTTAAGGCATTTAGTCACTTAGAAGCCAGTTAATATCAAATTGTTATAAGGTATCTTTAGGTAAAGTGTGTTTCTTTAGTATTCATTTTTACATATGTAATTCTACAATAACAATATGTTTTAGATATAGAGTGGTCAAACGATTCATTCTCACCTTGATCCATGGATTAACACCCAATTAGTCGATAATTTATATTTAAAGAGCATGGGTGGTCATTTGGTCATTGATCAGTTATGGGAAGCTCATTGTAGCATTCTTTTTATTTTGCATAATAATACTGCTTCAAGTAGCTATTTGGATGGGGTCATGGAGTGTTTCTATATTCTATGGTTTAAACGATGTAAAACATTAGTGTGTTGGCTTGTGATATGTTTTTGTGAGCAATTTCTGAAGGTGTTCAATATTCTAGAAATATCCTCTATTATTTGAACACCCTATAAGCCACCTTAAGTTCCTAATGATTGGTTTTCCCTTACCTACCATTATTAACATAAATACATCCATATATAGAGCTCAAAAACTTCTAATGGTGTCCATATCCCCACTTTTAGGGTAAGAAAGTCCTTGAGAGAACATGGGTGATGCTTGGATGTCTAGAAGCTGAAATTTTAGGTCCACATGTTTGTGTTTACTCCTTCATCCATGTGCAAGACCCAATGAATTGTGCCTATCTCTAAAAAACTTCTAATGGAGGCTATATATCATCTTAAAATCCAAACATCCCCTAAGAAACCATGCATTTGTTGTGGTTCAAGGCCTCAATCATGGCCCTTGAGTCTTAAAAGTTACCTTTAATGCGTAAGCACTAAGTTTCTTCCCTCAGCCATGGTGAAGGTAACAATACCCATACCTAGTAATAAAACCCTCTTAAGACTGTCCATATCCCAACTTAGAGGAAAATGGTACTCTCAAGAGGTGAGGTAGAATGAATCGATGATTTGTTTAGTAAATTCGATTTTTAGAAGGTTACCTTAGGTCCTAGTGTTTGTTTCTCCTCTTTCAAGAATTTGAAATTCCACACAACCCATACTTGGTTCTTAAAGCCTTCAAATAATGCACATATCATTAATAGAATTATAAATAACCCATAGAGAGGTAATGCATTTTTGTTCAAGGAATCACTCATGTCACTTGAGTCCCATAAGAGATATTTTAAGCCCAATTTTTGAGCTTCATTTGGTGACCTTAATTAAGACTTGAAGAACAATACCTAGTTCTGAAAAAATCAAATGGTTCTAATCTATCCACTAAGAGGTGACATATTCTCTTGGGAGGTCACATTTTCTACTTTGATGTGTTTCTTTTGGCTTTGGATGCATGAAATATTCCTTTAACACCTAAGGAAAATTCCCCTCTCTTGACCATGCCAAGGGATTACTCACGCATGATTTGTTCTCTAAAACTAATTATCCTCACTTAGAGGACAACCATCCCCTTGGGAGGTCATGCATTTGGGTTTGAGGTTCCATTCTTTGGATTAAATTACTTTAATATTCATTTAGGGACAAATGCCCAGGTATTCACCCAAACCATGTCCACGACCCACATACCCATACCTACCACTCTAAAATTTTAATACTATCAATATCCCAATTTATAAGCCAAGTATATGCTCAAGAGGCGATGTGTTGCGGATCAAGGTCTCATTCTTAAACTTGTATGCTTAAAAAAATTATTTAGGGAATAAATTATAGGTTTCCTTTCCAAGCATGTTCAAGCATAGAGACTCATCCTTAGTATCAAAACTTCATAATAGCACTAATATCCCCACTTAGAATCAAGGATGACTTGATCTGAAAGAGGTTTTATTTCTTATCACAATGTGTTGTTCATGTATGTGGATACCTAACATATTC
Source organism: Pseudotsuga menziesii (assembly GCA_001517045.1). Lineage (NCBI taxonomy): Eukaryota > Viridiplantae > Streptophyta > Pinopsida > Pinales > Pinaceae > Pseudotsuga > Pseudotsuga menziesii. The sequence goes on from LPNX010347291.1 coordinate 22,097, forward strand.
CTTTATACAACATTCAAACCCTAGGTTTCTATACCCACATGGTGAAGATCACCTAGTGCCCAAAATATCCTAGTGGTATGCAAATCCCTATTTAAAATACAAGGCCACACTTGATAGGTATTATGTGATAGTTTTAGTCATTCTTATTAGCCTCTACTTGACGATACTATGTTGACAACCACACATACTACTCAAAACCACCCAATACTATTGGTGTCCTCACTTAAAGGTAAAGGATATCCTGAGTAGGTCATGTGTAGAGGGACAAGGTGTTGTTCTTAGTCATGTATGCCAAAATATTCCATTAGATCCTAAGGTATGGGTTTCCTCCCTCAAACATGCAAAGGTCATTGACACCCATGTCTACTTCTTAAAACCTCCTAATGGCATTAATAGGCCCACTCTTTATAAATAATCCTATTAAGAGGTCATTTTGGTGGTTCAAGTTATTCTCTTCATCCTAGATTCATAGAGGATTTTGTTGATTCCCCACAGGGGGTTCACCTAGTGAATTTGTTACATAGCACGGTCGTTCATAGGATATTAGATAATATCCCTAATTTCCCTAAATATGGAAAAATTCCTCCTAAAATTGCATTGTTGAACCCCCCTCCCAATATAGCCTTCCAATTAAGAAAACCCATAGTTTCACCAAATATTGTAGGTATCCATTTTTATCAACCCATTTTCAATAACCCCTTTATATCATATTATCAAGTTGTAAAAAACAAGATCCCTAATGCTTTTTAGTATAAGAGAAAATGATGCTAAAGAAAATAATAGTATAATGGTAGTAATGATCCCACCATGATTGCAGGGGCGACTGCTCAATTTGAAACGTTAGATAGTGGAAGACCCAACGAAATAGTAATGGGTAAGGGAAAATGCGTAAAAGGTATAACCCAGTCAAGAGATAAATGTAACAAAGAAAGTTAAAAAGAATGATAGTCCAATATTCATTGCAATGCTTAGAAAATATGAGAATTACAGATGTTTCACACCACAACCTGCCAATCCAGTAATTTAATATCATGTAAATACAAGTATAGCCTAGAGAGCTCATGTTTTATATAAGCATAATAAATTAAACTCCATAAAAATGCAAAATTGAAACCCTTTAGTGGATGGTATTCCCTACCTTCCTATCAAAACAAACATCGTTGATGTTTGAACCCAAAATGAACATAGAAAAATTCCTCTCATTTTCCAATAACACCATATGATCATGTGCATAGGCTTGGATTTATGTCCTTCACAAGATGCAACAATTTTCCTCCACTTCCTCGACATTTATTCTTGGAATAAAGGGAATTAATAACATTTAGTTACCTTTTCTTGGATTATACCTAGTTTTTCTATCTTTACAAGAGAGGAAAAAATATCCATTGTTAATTTTCAAGCATGCAATAGTTATAAAGATACACAGTTGGTGAAACTTATATGATACCATTTCATGGTAATGCAAACACATAGGTTATGTAAATAAGGATTTATATTTTCACATATGTTCCTGTCAGTTCCAATAAAATATTAAAATGGATGCCTTGCATATAAGAACGGAAATTACAATTATGAATGTGCCAAGTATAACTCAATCTAACAACTATTCCTAACTGGCAATGTGAGAATACAAAAGGTTGGAAGAAATAATTAGTCAAGAAATGTTGATATATTTTTTCTTGGTTCTAGTGAGCCAAGAAATATTAATCTCACTTTTCTTGATTGTCGTGGAGCAAGGTTTGATTGAATCTCAATACCCATCCAAATCCCAACCTAAAATATTAATCTTAAAAAAAAAAGAGTTTATAAGTTCAATGATTTGGAGGTATAAATACATCCCACACTTTGGAGGTTATTTCTTAGCAACATTTAGGACTAATATGAATCCATCCCATGGTTTGGAGGTATGATTCTCGATGACGATTTGGAGTTTATTCCTTAGCAAAAACTAGGACTAATATGAATCCAAACCATGACTTGGAGGGTATGAGTTGAGCCCATGATTTGGAGGTATGAATCCATCCCACAATTTAGAGGTAATTCCTCATCCTACCCAAATAAAATAACCCCCAATATGTATATTACTATGTGAAATTAAAAAAAAACCTTTGACCCCTTAATACGAGGAAATATATTTTTGAGGTTTTTAGGAGTATTCAAACCCCCAATATGAATGGACGTGATATAATATTGCCTCGCTAGTGAACCCCTCGTGTGATTCCCAAGGCCCAATTTTCATCTATTGGTATCTCCTCCAGGTTATTACCGTGTCCGTGTTCTAAGTCCAAGGATCCTCTCAAGAAGTCATTTGTGTTGGTTCAATAATTTTTTTTTTCCCTAGATGGCTAGAAACCTCGTTGAGTCCCTGTGGCATAGTTTTCTTCCCTTGACCATATTGAAAATCACTAGGCCTATTCATAGTGATAAAAACCTAGTATTGGTCAATGTCCATGCTAAGAATACTCTTAGTAAGATATGTGTGGTGATCTTTGGGGTGTCTTTCTTAGTCTTACATTTATAGAAGCTTGTTTTAGGGCCTAAGGTATAGGTTTTTTCCCTTGAACATGTCCATAACTTTAAGACCCTTAACTAGTGTTCAAAATATAACAATGACATATCCATTACATGGTTTTAATTTAATAACATCAATACAAGCATTCTCAATCTAATTTTTTTAGATTTCAATTCAAATCACTTTTATTACTATCTTTATAATCATAATAAATTAAAAATGATTGTTTTTAATATTTCTTAATAATAATTTTATAACGAGCATTTA
>LPNX010347297.1:0-65543 GCA_001517045.1 Pseudotsuga menziesii
CTTTGGCCCAGGTGGTCCTTCTTGACCCAGTGAGGATGCCCTAGATCTTCTATGGATGGCATCAGTCCTGATCTGATTCCCTAGCTATCAGTAACCGCTAGGAAGAGGACATTACAGATGCCAATTCGGATGATCCACCCTGCCGACCAGCATTGAAACTGCTAGCCCTAGGAAACCGACGGGTTTCCTAGCCCCCGAGCCCACGTGCCGATAAACCCGATAGCAACTTCCTTGTTTTAGAGTGTAATTCTTCCTTTGGAGTTAACCCCCTCCTCCAGTTTTCTTTCCCCTCTGTTCCAGCACCTTCTTTCCTCCCTTCTTCTGTAAAAATTCTCTCCCCAAAATACTCTCCGGAAAAATCCCCCCTTCAACCATTCGATCCCCCCTCCTTATACCTCTTTCCCCTCCTTTCTTCCACCGCCTCCTTCATATTTAAAATAATAAGTATTATTTAGTTCTTTCTTGGGCAGTCCAACCAGTTCAGATTATTTAAGACATTTGTTGTACGTAAATAAATTTTCTTGAATTGTACAATTCTTCGCCCCTGATGAGATGGTGATAAATTACTAAATGCTTATCCTATTGAATTGTACGTGTTAAATTTAAAACATAACCAACTGTCATAAAATTACACCAATATTGTTTGTTTAAGTTTTATGTTGAATGGTAAAATAATGGTAATAATAGTATTGTCAATTATTATATGTTATTAAGAACTTAATAATAAGTACTTAATAATAAACACTAATAATATATAATAATAATAATAGATAATAATAACAGAAATAAAATAATAATTAATATTATTAATCAATAAATAATTAATTGTAGTATTATTATTAATTGATTGAAATGATAACATCGACATGTTTATGTTTATTGTTAAGTCCCCTCGCACATTGATTCTTGATAAATAAGGTACATTTACAGGTTTAAATAAATCACAATTACTTAGTTAACCCATCCGACTATCCAAGGTTAATGTTTTTCAATTAATATTTCATATGGACAATACTTCTCTTAATCGTTTTACACAATTAATGAATAGTTTTGTTTGACTCATTCACCCACATGCCCTAACAACTTAAACATCCATCATCAGAATTGATCAATATACAATTATTTGGTTGCTTATTACAACTTATGTGATTATCTGACATATTACATAATTGTATATTCATACTAGCGTGCATGCATGGCCAGTACATGCACAGGCTGCACATGTACTATAACCAAAACACCTAAATTCTAGCTGATACAAATAATATTTCACGCAACAAGACAAATATACAGATATAATATGATTTCTTTGATACTCAGAGTTATTTAACAGTTATGTTCTTATTAATCAGTCAATTAAGATTGGTACCTACCATCACTAATCCGGTATCATAAATGTCCAACACTCAACAATAATAACTAATATGTCAAACCATCCTAACCTACGTCTGCATCCTCCCTTTCCTTCCTCTGCTAGTACAAAGTGGATGTCAGCTGTACTAACCTTCCCACACAGAACCTGAGAGCGGTAGCGTCGGCTGACTAGCGGACCTAGCCTCTCCTAGCAGGCAGCCGACCATCGTCATCACAACAACTTGGGGAGTGTGTCTTAGCACTGCCCTCCCACGACCTCAGGTATCATAGTGACATAGGGTGGGAAATACATCCATCCCTCTCAACATACTGGGTATATACTCCATCAAATCATACTGCATTGCTATCGAGTTTATTGGTACGTGTCATCGTACCATCACTTGGCAATTAAGGCTCTCTTCAAGATATGTATTAAGTCATACTTTGCATCACACACTTGGCTATCACATAGCCCCTGTACCTTGCAGGTTAGCACTATGCAAACATGCATTCATAACAATATTAAATCAATAGTTGGTCCGTATTATCAACATTATTTCCTTTCATCACATAAAATCATAAAATCAATCACATCATGGATGGGTGCCCATGTACCACATCATACATATCACATCATATCAAGGATTACAATCAAATATATGTTTTTGTTATGAAATAAATGAATCTGATGACGATTACCGCATGGTAATCGCATAAGCACAATAATTTCATATAAATGATAATCATCATAACATCATAATCAAAGCATCTACATAGGCATGTTAATCGTCGTAACATCATAATCAAAGCATCTACATAGGCATGTTAATCGTCGTAACATCATAATCAAAGCATAAATATAAGCATGATAACATCGTAATATCATAATTAGAGCCTAATCCTGATAACATCATAACATCAGTAAATAATCACATATAACATGCCAAAATATAGTTTATGAAGTATAGTTGAGTCCACAGATAATAAGTAAATACAGTGTAATAAGTCTGAGTGATAAATATGCCTGAGTCAAAATATGGGGCACTACATCCTTAAGTTGATAATGGAATTAGCCACTATTATTGAGATAATCTCATACTACTTTGACAGAGTTTATATAACCATATTTAATGGATTATGACTAACTTTTGTAGCTCTCTTTTAATGTGCACACTACTTTTTGGTACATGGGGGTGTAGGTAAGCTATTTGTTTTAGAGGTTTTTTTTATTGAACATTTTTAATTGTGGGGAGGAGTAACAATTGATTATGAAAAGAAGGCCATGGTTCTTAAGATTGTTGGTATTTTCTTTAAACTAAGGTTTTTGAAATTCAACTTTATAAGTATGACACTTTCTATAATTTAAGTTTGGTTATGATTTCTAAATCTTTCAATCCATTTGTGAAACATTGATGTTATGGAAGAAATCGAAAATTTTCTTCACAAGTTTCTTAAGGTGTCATCATCTCAAGGAGAATGTGTGTGGAGATTGGCTTGAGTGGAAGCCTTCCAAATTATGTACCGTGATCTAGTGGAGGTCATTGATGGGCCTAGTACTTGGATGCTGAGAGCACAATGTCGTGCTATAGAATTTGCTAACAAGCAACCCATTTGAAGGATTCTTGTCCAATAATGTTGGTCTCGCTAGAGTTTGGGATGAGGGGTGGGGGGGGAATTACATGAAATAAACCTAGAGAATTAGGATCAATGGAGAATAAATTTCTAAAGGCAGTTCTAAAACTGTTCACATAGATTAAATGGAAAGATATTAGATCAACCTAGATGCATAACCCTCCTCCAAGGGTTGTGATATGGATATGGATTCAATATCTCCCTCTTCTATGCAAGTGGTTCTAGTTTATAATCCCTTAGGTGGGCTAAAGAGGCATCATGGATCCTATAATTCAAAGGGAAACAATGTTTTCATACAATTCAATAGGTGCACAGAATCCAAAGGTAATAACAACTACAACAACAATAAATCAATTAATGGATTTGAAAGAAATCTAGAAGAAGCATTGAAGAAAGAGGAAAATATGTTTTCTTCATGGCCATAACCTAACCATTCAATGTCGCAACAATCATCTTATCAAATTGTAAAAGTAGCCTAGGTTAGACATTAACCTTACTTCAGTCATTATGAGCTTTGACTCAAGTAAAGGGTTACAAAAAATGATTATCAAACTTGTGTTCTAAAATATTCTGCATCTATATTCTAACAATGAATATATCTCTCTTTTATCTATGTACATGTGTGCTTATTTACAAGTTTATATAGGAATCTAAAATGTAAAATTTTTATTTAAAAAAAAATCTATGTACTTAGTAAAAGGAGTGAATTAATAAGTGGACAAACTCAACCTTCATGGTGAATCTATTTTTTTTTCAGTGAGGTAAAGTTCTGACCTCATTCTTTCATTTTTTTTTCCAAATTTTGGTGATTTGGGTTGTCTTAAAATGCATCAAAACCCCTATGATCAAAGTTCTATGCTCAGATTTTCTATGAATTAGGTGGAACCTTGAATTAAAGGAAAATCACAATTGAATTGGGAGAAAGTTTCCATTAGAGAGTTGGTGAGTTTGTGCACTTATTAGCTTCCTCCCTTACTAAAATGGTATATACATAAATGTCCTTTACATAAAAATTTCAAATTTGAGGGTTCCACATGGTAGGCTTATGGCATGTATGTTTTAGCAACATGGATTTGCTATGTGTTCCAAATTTAAGTTTGATCTATAAATGGTAGGCTTATGGCATGTATGTTTTAGCAACATGGATTTGCTGAAAATTTTAAACACAAAATTGAAATAATCGAGTCCTTTGTTTAGTTATCTCACTATGTAAAGACCAACTATGAATTTTATTTGTAGAGTGTAATATAATGCAAAAGAAATTGACCATACTAACACGATAATGTAAGGATTTGAATTGATCTAAATCTAAGAATTCATAGCAATTCTAACCTAATCCAACTCCAAGGATTTAGAACAATTCTAATCTAATATACATCTAAGGATTAAGAGCAATTATAATCCTGCATTAACCGAAATTGAATCTCATTTATGACAGAAAAGTTCCTTGCGCAATTGCAAAATAAATAAAAAAATCATAAAAATGAAATTAAAACCGAGATATACCTTAAAAGATGATTTTGGGAAAGGGTGAGTGTAAGCTAATGAGGGTCACTTTTGGCGCTTTAGATTCAATAGAAAACTGAAAAATCAGGAATCCCTCAACTTAGTTGGATTTTTTGAGATACTCACATAAAATATCTTGCTTTGAGTAACAAATATGAAATCTAGGAAATTGAATCACATTTCTAAATATATATGTTTAATGTAATGAAAATTTCCATACCTATGTCAAGTTTCATTTTTTCTAAGAGTCACTTTTTATTTTTCATGAAAAAGATAAGGCATATATTTTTGTGGGTGCAACCTTTGAGGGACTAAATGATGGTTTCAGGGTACAAAAATTTGCATGCATGTAGAGAACATATTGCGCTAGTGCAACAGTATTTTTCAAAAATAAAATTAGTACTTTTTTTAAAAATAATTATCTAAGTGATCATTCCTCTAAAATGGTACGTCTTTTGTGGGTGCAGCCTTTGAAGGTCTTAATGCAATAATCATGAAATGAGTTTTTAATATAATGTATATATCATTCTCTTCTAGTGTACCATACAATTTTTTTTTTAACTATCAAGAGTTGAAAAAAGTTATGGAAAAAACACTAACAATGTGTTTTTTGAGTCAAAGAGTTAGAACACAATAGAAATTGAAACAAATAGAAAAATATAATATTTTGAAATAGAAATTACATATTTATAATATGCATAAAAAGTTCTATTTATGTTTAAGATTTCAAAAAAATGATTGTCCGTAGCATATTGTAACGAGTGGTCAAACACGGGCTTCTTAAGAAACTGGAATAAATTTCTTAGTGCAACTTTTCAAGGTCTTAATGTAATGATGATGGATTGTATTTTTTATAGGGTGTAGAGGTCAGTGTTTAGTAGTGCCACATATATTTTTTTATGAAATGGTTGAGAAAAGAAAAAGTTACCGCATAAACATGATCAATTTTCTAAAAATCCAGTTGCATCTAAAAGGTCCACCAACTTCATGCACTCACCCGAAAACCAACCATGAAATAGATCTCGATAGAATTTAAATTAATCTCGAGCATACATTTAGATTACAATGGCATTAATGGGAAAAATATCGAATTTGTCTCTTTTAATGGTTTTAAATTAATCCCGAGCATACATTTAACTCTCATGTCATTCTTTGCAACTTAGAAATTCTAAAAAATAATAGCAACATAACAATCTTATTCTTTCCTTAACAATTTATTCCTCCTTTGGATTGTGTCTTCTTCACCCTCCCAGCACAAAATAAATCCACACAAAGATATATTCTCTCTGAATTGCTTTGAAAACCTCCCCTTCTTCATTCTTAGAATGCCTCTTCATTGCCTCCACATCTTCGTACCTCTTTCTCTTCAAAGGAAAAGAGGCCAAGAAGCAAACATTTTATTTCCTTGGCACCTTATATCCCAAACTGTATTTTTTTTTCATTTTATAAGGCCTATATATATATATATATATATCTGAAATTTTGTGGACATGTGGAACTGGCTACTAGTTGCGCTCTCCCAAAATTTTACTACCAACGGACATCGAATGATCGAGTTATGACAAAAATACTTGTACATCCATTTCCACCTTTTGAGGGTTAAATAGAAAAATCCGAGGTTGAATTTTGGTGGGCATGTGTTGATAGGTGCTAAATCATTGTGATACAAATTTTCTTTCTTTTGAATTCATATGCGCCTATTTTTCCAAAATTATGAAATCAATTTTTTAACTTGCCCACCTCTACAAGAACATGCCTGCTTCCTTAGCAACTTGTATTTTGGGATTTTTGTAGCAGACTTGAGTCTTGAAGATTTATGTATCCCGTGGTTAAAAGGATACTTTTGCTAAGTTTCAAGTCTTTTTCGCTAACTTGAGTTTTAAGTATGCAACAACTTGTCTTAAAATTAACTCCGCTCCTTGTCTTTGTCATTAAGCTTTCTATTTGAACCTATACTAAAGAAATTTAATTAACCATTTCATTTTTCATGATCCTCTTTCATATCACATCTCCCCATTGTGAGGATTCTAGTCTCCAAAAGCTCATTATTGAAGGAGATGGAAGCACACAGTCTCCACTTGTCTCCTCAAGTTGACTTCTCCATCAAATATGAAAGATGCTTGCTTCTTGATTGTCTCTATTAGTGTGCTTGTCTTGATCAATGTGCTTGTATTCCCTTGTTTTTCTATTAAAATATACATTCTTCCTCTCCATTTGTGTGTTAATTTGATGAAGTAGGTCTTACCACCTTTAACTAAGTGATATTTGTAATCTTTCCTATAAAACCTTGAAACCCTATCCCATAACTATGGGATGCCAAACATCATTTCACATGCATCTAGTAGCAAAACTTCACATTCTTCTTTCATCAACATAATAAACATTTATAGTGACCCTAATTTTATGACTCCTAGTGATCCTCATGGCAAATATTCTCTTGGATCCAACCTAATGAAGATCGTTGTATTAGATCAAATTTTTCCATACCAAGCTCATCTACTATGGATTCAAAAATCAAATTAAAATGTGAACCACTATGAAACATAAGCATTTGCCTTGTGGTTCTTCTCATGAACTTCAATTTGTAATAATGCATTTATGTCTCCACTTCCCCTTAGTTGTCGTAATGTGGTGCAGACCATGGTTTCATGTGCATGACAGGTTCCTTCTACCTTAGTTTCTTTCATCTTGGGAGTTGTCATTATCTCCCTCACAAATTTATGCCATTTTGGACACAAATCCAAATGAAACTTTGAACACTTCTCATTCATGTGCCCATCTATATCATAGTGTCTGCAATGCCTATTGGATATTTTCCATTTTTTGTTGTGGATGCAATAAGGTTTTCCTTTGGTCTTTCTATTATCTTCTTGGCTCTTTTGTTGTTTCCCTCTTTGATTCAAGTCCAACACAATGTAGAAAGCTTTCTTGTTTGCCTCATCTATGTTTTCAATAATAAGACGTTGCAATTTCCTTTAGATATGGTTGTAAAGTCCTCCAAGGTATGTCACCTCTACCTTATTCTCTTGCCCAACATGATGACTTGCTTCTAGAATGCAGATGCGTATTCTTGTACACTCTATCCTTGTTCTTGCTAAAGGCATTGTGATTTCATGCATATTTTCTCTTCATAGACGATGGGATAGAACTATGCTTTCAACTATTCCTTGCAATCCTCCTATTTGTAACCATGGACTTTTGCCTAGCCTTAATACATCTATGACAAAGAAATACAATAAATTTGGGTCAATTATCTTCCATGAAAAATTAAAATAATGTTTCTAGTAGAGAAGGCTCTATTTTAGTGACTATATGGCAACATGAAAAGCCATGGATGGTGACAATACCACTTGATGACATTCTTATCCCTTTTAGAAAAAAGAGGAGTACATTTATAGAGTTGTAGCAAGACTGGGATTCATGTAGTTGTTCATTAGGTCACTCAAAATCTCATAGAAACCTCTAGATTTGGGATTGAAAGTGATATCATAACCAACATATCACATATCTCTCCCAACATAATAGAGGATTTACAAAAATGATTAAACAAGCAAAATAAATATATTGTAATTCTTTTGTTTTATAAAGACAAAAATAAATTTCTCACTATTTCAACCACCTATTCAACTTCTCTATGTTAAGTTAACCATCATAAGTTGGTATTTCAAGTTTCACTTATATCTTATAAATGGAATATTGGAAGATGAAGGAAAATAGATATGATTGCTCAAGAGTTTCCAGGATGCTCTCCTTTGTAATATTTTAGATTAGCCTTTTCTTCTTCAAGCCTAGTGTTTTCTAACTGTTCTTCCTTATCCTTCATTACTAACATTTGTGTTACAATATCAGGCAATGCATTAATGCTTTACTCTAGCAGAGTAAGCCCAACTTCCAAATCTTCCTTGTTATGTTCTTCATGAGAAGTCCCCATCATTTTTGGTATTCTACTCCTATCTAGACCTTGCAGTAATGCCTTTCCACATTCTTGATATACATTGTGAGTCTCTACCATATAGGTTGTTCATTAAGTGTTTTTGACTTGGCTCTGGTACCAATATGATTTGTAAATGGTAGGCCTATGGTTTTCCCATTTCATCGACATGGATGCTAGAATTTTTCATTGTTCCATGGGGATGTGTCCCCAGGGTGGGGAACACACCTCCTCGCTCCCCCATGCTTCTGGGACGAGGAAACTCACGGGGAAACATTTCCCCATGTCCCACTTTTGGAGGAAACTTGGGGAAATGAGTTTTCCCAAGTGCGGAATGAGTTTTCCCTCCAAGGGGGCTTCTGGGCATCTGAGAGGATTCCCAAAAGACCCCTATGGAAGTCCCTCCCATTTTTCATCTTTTACAATAAAAATAAATGCAAATTAAAATATTAAAAAGTGTTAAAAAATTAAAACATAATTAAACCAAAATTAAATTTAATCCTAGACTAACCTAAGAGTGTATACCTTCCTAAAAGCTACCCTTTCACGATTCATTTCATAATCATATTGCAACTAAATTTGGAGAAGTCGTCATTGTTCTAACTTTTTGTGTGTTCATTGTTCGCTATTTACTTGACTATTTCAAACTTTAGCATTTGTTGCATTATCTTTTACAAGTTTGAGATTTGAATTAGATGGTAATAGTTCAATATCATTTACAAATTTGAAATTCAATTTGGCAATAACTAATAGATGTACATTCCATAATGATGAATTTAGTTTCTAGTTTTAATTTTTTATATGGTAATATTTATTGTTGGGATATACCATTTTTATATTTTAAATTAATTTGTATGACTCTGATGCCCCCCGCCATTTCCGCAAAATTTCCATAAAATATGGGGTGGCTTCCACACGTCCCCCTTGTTGGTTTCCCAATTCCTGTGCTCCCTCGTCCTAGAAACTCCATGGAACATTGGATTTTTTAAATGTGGAATTTAATTAATCAAGTCCTCTTATTTATTATATCACTATGTAAAGACCATGGGGCCTATATTTTATTAGCATAGTGTAATATAATGCATAAACATAGTCTAGAAGAAATCGACCATTCTAACAGGAATAACATAAGGATTGAAACTAATCTAACTCTAAGGATTTAAAGGAACATAATGGCTTTCTCTGCAACTTGGTAGTTCTTAGGGATAATAATGATAGAGGATAGTGCATCCCTCCTTTGGATTGTATATTCTTCAACTTACTGGCATGGAATCAATCCATGGAAAATGCTATATTCTCTCATGAATTGCTATGCAAACCTCCCCTTCTTCATTCTTGGTGTGTCTTTTTATTGCCTCCAGATTTTTTGTTCCTCTTCCTCTTGGAAGGCCAAGATGGCAAGTCACAATTATATATTTTTTTCCTTAGCATCTTATATATAGATTATATTTTACTGTTCCAAAAAGACCAAATAGAGGATTTATGTTGAAATTTTGTGCACACGTGGGTTGACTGCCAATTATTTGTTCCCAATTTCACCACTAACAAGCATCATATGATTGAGTTATAGCCAAAACACTTCTACAACCATTCCACATTTTTTTAGGGGTAAACAAACAAATCTAACATTGTTTTTTTGCGGGCACTTGTTCATTTGTGCTACTTCACCACATTCCAATTTTTGTTTTCATCCAACTTCATATTCCATATTATCCCATAATTATGAAACTAGTTTTTTAATTTGCTTTCACAACAACCTATGTGCTTTCATAACACCCCACATAACACCCTGTATTTTGGGATCTTATGGCATAGACTCGAGTCTTGAAGACTTATGTAATGCATGGTTCAAAGCACACTTATGTAGTATCTTCCACAATAAGCTAAGTTTCAAGTCTTCCTTGCCAACTTGACTTTAGAGTCTTTTGCGGCAGCTTGTCCGAAAAATTAACTCCACTTCTCGTCTTTAATATTATTGCAATCTGACTGTGTACTAAAGCCATTTAATTAACCATTTTGTTTTTCAAGATGCTCTTTCAATTCAAAGTTGTTTATAATTTGGAAGCTTCAAATTTGTTTTCCATTAGAAGGCTCATTTTATGCCTAGGTTACAATAACTTGTAGAGTAGTTTCAAGGTTCTTTTTATCCAAAAGAGACTACATTATAATGTTGGTGGAAATGGGTTGTTCAAGAAGAGTTTAACCTACAACATAACCATAGTTTTATATTATTTTGTAAATGGAAAGTAAAGTTCTTATTTTGGTTGTTTTTTTACTATTTGATAAAATTATTATTACTTAAATACATATTTTTTTCATGACTTTTTTTCTTTTCTTTTATTTATAACGTCATGCAAGTTGAAACAACATTTTTTATTAAAAACTTGTAAAATAAACTAAGAAATGTTTTTCTACATTATTAACTTCCTTAAATATTCATAATTCAACAACATTGACCACACCTAATTGAAATACTATCCGTTGTACTGATTAAAAAATTATTAATATAGAAATCTATCCACTTAAATAAACCTAAATCAATATATCTTTATCCAAAATAATCTAAATTTTGCAATTACATATTGTTTATAAAATTTTGGATCGATTTAAAAACTATATTCTTGACATTTTAATCTATGAAATGGCATTCTCAATTTTTTCAGCCTAACTGAAAAATCAACAAAAATAGAAAAAGATTGGGGCATTCTGAATGAAACAAGTGGCATTATTTTCATTCGAGATATATGTCGTCTCTGGAATGGTTATTGTAATCCCTGCTTTCAAGACGGGGAGAAGAGAAAATTCTTGAAGAGAAGAATGCCATTTTGGATGAAACAAGTGTCATAATTTCCTTCAATATAGATGTTCTCTGAAATAATTATTGTAATCCGCGCTGTCAATTATAGATGTTGTCTCTGAAATAATATTGTAATCCGCGCTGTCAATTATAGATGTTGTCTCCGAAATAATTATTGTAATCCGCGCTGTCAAGGCATCGAGAAGAGAAAATTCTTAACGACGAAAAATAATTGCAAATCAACTCTTCGAAGCGGGACAATCCAAATACTCTGTCTATAGAAGGTTACACTCTTTCATTGGACTAAAATAAAATGACAGAATAATCATATTTTACCGAGGAAGATCACGGCACCGAGGAAATGAAGGCAGGCGTTGTTGTTTAGACTTCATAGGACCAAGCGGAACCGAGAGATGTACATGCAGGCTTGTTCTCCATGGCGAGTCAGTTGAAGCGCAGGGACAATACACCCTCAAATCCTAGGCTTGTTTACGAATGCCATTGAAACTCTCCCGACCCCGAAACGTAGAAATCAATTTTAAATCTCTGTAACTTTGTGGTTTTCTCTGCCCTGCATGGTTTACTTGTGATTCCCTCTTTCTTGACTCTTTCAAAGAGAAGGAGCAGCTGCTGTCTACTGCGGGACTATCAGGAAATAAAGGCAAATTGCAGCAACAAGGGAGGTATTCTTGCATACGGCTGATTCTGTCCGAGTGTACGATTATTACTAGAAGAACAGGGCTGTTCCATTCCTGCTACATTACTACATTTGTTCTCTAGAGGAATCGCATTCAGTTGGGGAAGAAGTGGAAGGCGTATTGGGGGAGCTAAACGATGTGCGGATGATGCGTTTGGTAGAAGATTGGGCGGCATACAGAGAAGATTGAGGATTAGGGATTACAATGAAGTATTTCCACCACTCTAAATGGAATGTAAAGGCTCATCTAAACCATATCAAAGTCAGGAACTCATAACATACGAGGTCTCAGGGTTTCGAGAGGATTTGAACCCGAAGTCGTTCATCGACTGGGTTAAAGGTTTGGAGAAGGACCACCCGCGAAAAAAGTCGTGATGTTGAAGATGAAATCCCATCCATCTCTATGGCAGGGCCACTTGCAAAAGAAACGCGAAAGCCAAAGGGCGTATTATATTGCGAAGGATGGTGTTAGAACATTTGCGGGTGAAGACCTCCCCTGCAACATATGGTCGCATTGTTCATATGCCTTTAAGATTCATGGTGGCAAAAGTGAATGGGAATTAGCACAACCACAAAAGCCACAAATGATTAGTATGCGCACCACAACCACAAATGATTAGTATGCGTTTGATTTAACATACATAGTCTTACAATTATAGCTAAATGAAGATTAATCTTACAATTAGGACTAAACGTAGATGACCTCGCAAAATCAAACAAACATTATACATACAATGGCACAAATGATTTATGTGCGTTTGATTTAATATACACAGTCTTATAGTTAAACAAAGGTTAATCTTACAATTATGGCTAAACGTAGAAGACTTAGCAAAATCAAACAAACATTACACATACAATGGCACAAGGGTTTATGTAATAAAAGCTAACCCATGATAAGCTAGTATAATATTTTATAGAAAATTTGGGAAGATAAAAAGATAGGGTTTTTGGAGACGATCCATAATGGTTAATGGAATTTGGTATGCCCTTTTTTAAAGTTTTCTAAGTTAACTATCTCACTCTGTGTTATGTCCCTGCCATAAGGTTAGTATGCCAAGTTACATGACAATTTCACTCTGTGTTATGTCCTTGCCACGAGGTTAGTTAGCCAAGTTACATGACAAAATCTTAGTTGCAACCAAACTTTGTTAGGTGCTACATAATGTTACTTGCCACTTTGAACTCTGTAAAGGGTTGTGTTATGTACTTACCACGACGTTAGTATGCCAAGTTAGGTACTACAGAATGTTACTTGCCACTTTGAACTGTGTAAAGGGTTGTGTTATGTGCTTACCACGAGGTTAGTATGCTAAGTTGCATGACAAAATGTTAGTGCAAACAAAACTCGGCCACGTGCTACACAATATTACTTGCCACTTTGAATTGTGCAAAGGGTCGTTCATTGTATTGTATGGCATGTATTAATTCTTTTTGTCATGATTAGAGTATTCTTATATTTTGGTTGAACTTTTCTTTAGTGCACAACTCTATATTGTCATGGACTTACTTTGCTAATGGAGGAAACTTCTTCTTGATTTTCTCAAGGTATACCACTTGCTACAACATATTTTACATTATGATTTTGATGTTATCAGTTGTGAAGTTTTTCATAGGTGTTGAGTTGCAGGATTTCATGGCTAGACAGTTGGATGGGTAGGTGGCACACTTGTCTCCTTGCTTGGAGATGTTGCCTCTTGATGGTTAAGTGTTGGTCATCGTGGTTGGTTGGATGCATGCTGTGATTTGTTCTCATGTCTTCATGGTGAATATTGATGGAGTATTTTGTGCCTAGCAAGTAAAACAAAGCTCATAAGATGATGCACCCCCTCTTATTGATGATTAATAGCATAACTAAGGTAATAAGGCAATTAATTAACACTTAAGTATTTAATGGAATTGGAACCCATCAACTTAGGGTCTTCATAAGTTTTGAAGTGTTAATAATTGTACTTTTAAATGGTGGATTAATTACAGTGTCTAACTTTGGGTTTTCTAAGGTTTTAGTGTGATTGATTAAAATCTATGAAGAAATAGAACTAATCACATTAATTAACCAAAGCACCTAAGGTTTTCACTTGGGAATAATTTAAAAATCATTTAAAGGGGGGTGCTAGGCATAATCGAAGATTATTTCATGAAGAAAAAGGTTGAGGGGCTCCTATATGAAACTCCCTAGGGGTATGAAGACTTCTAAGTTCTCACACATGTTACATTTTGGAGGGGCATCCTAACTTTGGGAGCAATTATATTTTGAGAGAATACCCATAATTTTTCCATATCGACAGTAGAAGCAGAGTGGTCACGGGATTTATAGAAAATTAGATTAATATTGAGAAAGTTGGCAATTTCAAAACTAGTGCCTTAAAAAATCTCAATGTATTTTAACCATACGCGCCACTTAAAGGGTGCATTTTCGCTAAATGAGTTGCACATGTGGACTCTCTTTGTCTTTTGAAGGGTGCACTTTTGGAAGGAGTTGTATATTATTTCATGAAGGTTGTTACATGGTCAAATCACTCAACCTAGGGAGGCGCCCTAACTTCTTCATCTATTTTGGGAGGTGATTTCTAACCAGCTCAATATTTTATTATTGTTTGACTCTTTTCAAAGACATGAGAACCATTTTTGTATTGTTTCTCTTGGAGAGAAAAATGGATCTAATGACTAGCGTGTAATTCTTAGAGAAATTGGTTGAGCAAATAGTGGACCTAGAAAGAGAAACTAATATTTTATTATACAAGGAAGTTGAGCTAAAACCTATAAACGAGTTTGTTGACTTCACTTGAGAGGGGATGGTTTTTTAGAGACTCTTTGCAAATAGTTTTGGTGTTAGAGGATAGTAATGAAGATCTATGTTGGTACCTTGATGCTAGAGTGATTCTTGATGGTGTTCATTGTGAAGGGCTTTATGTGGGAAATCTTAATTTTATCATTGAATTTGTTAAGTAGGGAAGTTATTTCTACTTGCATTTCAACTGTCATATTTCTTAAATATTGGCTTGAAACATTGAATACTATGTAATGAAATTGTCCCATTTCCTATGCAATCCTAGTTGTCAAAAGTTTCTTTATTTTGCAACCACTTGATATAATCATTTAATAGTTCTTTAGGTGGAATATTGGACTACGTAATTGTATGCCCCTCTTCCATTTGCAAGCACATTCATCTATGGTTTCCCATTTATGATTCCATGCACCCATTGGATTCTAGGCACTAGCCTTTTCCTTAGATATCACTCACTTACATTCAAGATCTAAAACCCCATCTATTTTACTAAAGTAGCTTTCTCCCTTGAGCATCTACTCCTAGTCCTTAACAATCCTACCATTAGGAAATCCTCCCTTGTACTAGAGAGGAACTAGCACTAAGTAGTAGAAAGGGGTAGTGAGGTGACAATGGCCCCCCTCTTAGTTCAATTTGTCTTTCACCTAATGATTATGATTTTGTCATTTAATATGTGAGGTAAAGTTGTAACACCACTAATTCAATTTAATGAATTTTTATTGTTTTTGTTTGATCCACCATTTTTTGATTCACAACACTATATATTTCTTTCAACTTTATTAGCATTAAGTAGTGGATAAATCCCAAACACATTAACAAATCCAATATAAATGCTTTCTCTCCGATCTACATAATAATCATATGTTGTTTATCTCTAATATGCATCATTTGGAGCTCTGGTGACTGGGAGAAAGGGTGGGATCAATAACCATACTTGGCATATTGTTCTTCAGAGACTTTAGCCTCATCTAGCCCTTTCGGCCGGGCTTGAGGATGGTTTGTGGGGGTCTCAGATCTTTTGAATTCAATGGGCATTCAGATGGATCGTCTCGCTTCGTTTAGATATTCCTTAGACTCACTTGGCCACCTTCTTTCCCTCAGGTAGGAGTCGAACATGTTCATCAAGGATGACATCTATAGATAGTTTATTCATATCACTTGGGCTTACCCTCAAAACGGGTTACGCCCAAAGATGGCCTTCTGCATTGAGCACTTCTTGGAGTTGAGTAATGGACTCATTGTTTGGCCTCAGTATACTCTTCGCCATTGGATACTTGCTCTTTGCATTCCCTTAGGACAGTTCAGAGTGGGCGTCATAGGCTTCGGGTAGAGATGGACCACCAGGTTGACCGATCGGACAGGCCCTACCAGCTATGCCACCCTCAGGAGGTCGAGGTTGAGGAGCACTTCAACTTCTGTTGCCTCATCTACTATGAGATCAGAGGGAGGTTCCATTTCCTATTAAGAGGGACCTAAACCCTCATTGACTTCTTCAGATACCTTGATCAGAGATGCCTGGCCTTTTACATGCAGGAGACCCTTAGGTTGCGAGGCCATATTCTTCAGCCTCCTACTAGATCAAAATCTACTGGATCACTTTTTCTTTCATAGTGCTATGTGATGTCCCCTTCCACTTGATGTTGCCTACATGGATGACTAAGTAGCATATTATACTCCCATAGGCTATAGTCACCATATCTAGGAGTTACAGTAGCGCCATTTAGCTTATAAAAGAAAATTTGCTCATAAAAAAGATTTAATGATATTGGATGAACCATACTATTGTCCATGGCATTGGGCTTAAAAAAAAAAGATTCAAGAGGACGCACTCATCCATTGTGGATATGCATGGTTGATTTGGATATTGATTTATTATGACAGTTGGGTTTGGCAAAACCTCTCAATTTCCTTCTTAGTGAGATATCTACCTTAGCTAAGTCACCTATTCACCTATTGAACCATGGAGAGGTCGATTTGCACTCTGAGAGCTGATCCAGCTAGAAGGGCCGGATTGCTCGAGGGAATCCGAATTCAGGGAGGTCGAGTTTATCTGCTATAAGCTGTCATCCTTTTGGGGCCATTCTCTCTAGATAAGCCGTCATCAATTGTAGAAGGTCGTCTTCACCTTTTGGGAGATCGAATCCAAGGAGGGCCATCGACATTTGAAGGACCAAACTGATCTGAAGTAGGTCGAATCTTTTGTTGAGGAGAGGAGCCACATTTCATTGTCCATAGGAGAGACTGAATTCAGCAGCTGAGGAGAGTGCCGAATATCATTGAGGCTGATTGCATGAGGGGGAGACGAATTTGTTGCCAGAGGAGATGTGGCTGAAGACTGGGGTTATCATTGTATTACTTGGCGTCAACATTGTGTGGAGGCCGAGCCAAAATCCCAAGTCTGAGTTTGTTGTACCTGAGGGGGTCGAACTGCTTGTGGAGAGGCAAAATGTGAGGAGGACAGGGTTCATCTTCAGCAACAGCAGTTGGACATTGGCGCCATCATAGCTTCCAGGTTTCTTTATATTGTATTTGGTAGCTGCCATGACAGCCTTTAGTTACTGTAATCACCTATAATAAAGCCAATGTTCTCTTTCTTTCATGGTGAATGAATTGCAAAGTGTTTGACAAAATGATAATGGAATTACATGTTGCTTGAGAAAGTTATAAATCAATGTAAAATAAGCAGTTTGTCTAAAACATTTAATCAACACCAAAAACTAGCAGTAGCAACACCTCAGAACAATTTTGTACCTATTTTACTTGGGTACATCACATACTACCCTTAGGGAGGGGCACTTAGAGACCGTTCGACATCAATACAGTTTCAGTGCGGACTGGAGGGGCCTTTCCCCATCCCTTGAGATCTCAAGGGCATGACCATACTAGATCTCTCCCTCGGAGACATAAGAGATCACCTACGTCTCAATGGCAAGCACAACAACGCAGAGGCGGCCTAACCCTTCCACTAGTTCTTCCTGGAGACAACATACTATTATTAGTTTACTTCATTCGGCCTTATATGTTAAGAGACATGGGTATACCCCTTAGAGACCTACCTTATTTCTTCTGGACTTCTTTGCTTCTGGGTTTTTTCCTTGTGTATTTCTCCACCATTGTGTGGCATCCCGTACTCGGGATCAAGGGCTTTCCGTGCATTCGCATAGATTTCTCCTCTCTTCTCTTCTATTCTCTATTCTCTTTTTCTGTATATTGCATTTTATAGGAGACCTTTTGCTACTCTGCTTTGTAATGCTTTGTAATGACATTATTGTATTCAACAGTCCCATTAACCTACTTTTATGGTCATTAGTTGGACATTAATAAAATTATCTTATCAATATCTTATTTAAACTCTTTGACATTTCTGTAATATAACTTATTTATATTATTTATTTATACTAATAATTATTAAACATAGTCTTCTGCATTGAAATAGCCTAACCTTTATCTCATTTATATTATTTTTTATACTAATAATCATTAAACATAATCCTCTCCTTTGGAATAGCATATCTCTTATGTACTATCACTACGATCGGACTTTTTAATTGCATATCACCCTATCTTATTTCCTTATATTTGTATATATTTTAACCTTTTGTTAGTTAACTGTTTGTTTTTCCTCTGTTTAATCAAAACAAGGGATCCCCTCGATTTTTTTTTACATTTGTACCTCTTGAATCATTGCCTATGACATGTTTACGAGGTTGGCAAGGGTCCTCTAAAAAGATGTCTCAGATCATATCTTGTGCATTTTTTTCATTAATCTCATCGATGATTTCCCCAAGGATTAACCACATGCTAGCAAACTGAGCTTTGTGTTTCCCTCAATTTCTGTGCAATTGTACCTCTTGATTTAATGCCTATACATGTTTATGAGCATTGCTAGATAAATTGGCAAGGGTATCTAGAAAGCTGCCTCATACAGTATCTTGTGCATTGTATCATTAATCTCATAGATGATTGCTGTAGGGAATAACCTACCACATGCTAGCAATTTGAGATTTGTGTTTTCATTCTCTTCCTCATTACTTGGGTGATGCTAAAGAAGATTGCATCCCTGATAATGTGGTCTCCATTATACAATTCCTGGGAATTATGGTCTCTATAAGCATTTTTCTCTGTAGTGATTTGGGAGGTACAATTTTAGAAATGTGGGATGGCAGAGACACATGAATAAGAATTTGCTCCAAATCAAGAAATGTTGGAAATGGTTCGGAAATTGAATTCTATATTATATTTTGTCTTTTTGTAGAAAGGTTGGAATCTTTTGTTTGGAAACATTTAAATTCAGGTTTGTATCTTAGTGGCACATTGGCATGTGTAGATATGTTGTCTATTTGTTCATCCTGTTCGGATGTTGTGATGACATACATTTTTTGTCCCTGACTTCCTTGAGTTGTTTGATTGTCTCTCTTCCATTTGAGTAATGAATCTGGTTTGATATGTTATTATTCTTAACTCTTGTTAACATTCTAATGATGTATGTGCTTGGAGATGCTAGAGCTTTTGCCTTGCTGGAGAGAAACAATGGAAGATTACTATGAAAAAGTATTGTAAGTTTTATATTCCCCCGTCTTAGGATTGTATGTTCTAGTATTACTTTGTTTTCCAATCTTAATGAGACATGGGAATAGATAATTATCAGCTCATTCTCTTTTTAGAACATGGAAAAAAGAATAGATACCATATTGCCAAAGAGAGAAAGAGATAGGTGTCTGACATAACTTTCAGTCTTTCCTTTTGGTGGAAAATAAATGTGAATTTGTACACTTGATTTTTTAAGATAGCAAATAAAAATAAAAAATTTGTATATTCACATCCATACATTGATAGGAAATTTCAATATATTAGTCACATTTCAAGGAAGTCAGCAAAGTCAAAGCGCTACTTAAAAGAAGGAAGATGCCAAAGTAGAAACTATTGTGCATGTAGAAAAGTATTGTCAACAACAGCTATGTACATCTAGGGAAGTCAACACAAATTTTTCCTGCTCAGAAGAAGCAAGATGCTAGCTGTATGTTATATGCTTGAATACTTCTGAGACAATTGCCAATCAAGAAGTGAATGCAATATTTTTAGTATAAGTATAAACAAGGGATTGACTGGGAAGGGGTGCAAAACAGAGTTTACTTTCCAAAGGAACCTTTCCATCAAATAATACAGCCGATAAAAAAATATAAGATCTTTCAGAAGCATTTTCCGAGAATTTGGCAGTATCCATTCAAATGGCTACTGTGTAATTCCCGGAAAATGTTTCTGAAACAAATCAATGCAGAAATCTGAGAAATGTAAGATCTTATTGATTTCAAAGACAATTCCCATAACATATGGAGTCGAGATCACAGCGCCTAAAATAAGATTGAATAGAAAGAGGGTGATGACTAGAAGATGCCGAAATGATGTCATTATGTTGCATTCTTAACCCATTTTAGTGAGAAGTTCATGCATTGGCAAGCGCCTG
The DNA here is from genome assembly GCA_001517045.1 of Pseudotsuga menziesii. Lineage (NCBI taxonomy): Eukaryota > Viridiplantae > Streptophyta > Pinopsida > Pinales > Pinaceae > Pseudotsuga > Pseudotsuga menziesii. Next base: position 20,169 of record LPNX010347297.1, read on the forward strand.
TGAGTGAATTATCTTGTCTCTTTTAATTTAACAAAAAAGAATAGTCATTTAAGTCTTTCTTCTAAATAAACTATCCATCAAATATGCTACCATCTTGTGGATTATTATTGGCAACACAAGTATGGATGACTGCCAAAAGTTAAACAAGCAGATGCAGAATTATCAGTAGTCTTAACGTTTAGAAAAAAAGTATCCAATTTTCTGATATTGAAAATTTGACAATCACCTAAGTGCATTCAATAAATGAAGGGTAAAAATATTTTTGCAACTGAACTCCGAGTTGAGGATTGTAATTGCAGCCACCATCTAGGTGGAAGCTTGGCATCTTAGACTAAAATTGGCAAGTTACAAAACATGGTGCGAAAAACAGGCTCAGATGGGTATGCAGAACTTGTTCTAGGAAGCTTTAAATTTGTCAATTTGAGGCAGCATAATCTTTTCTATGGAGCTTATGAGCAAAGTATAAAAATAACATCTAGAGAAGTATATTTGTGGAAATGCAATAGAAACCAATGCTACATCTCATATGGAAAATGTATAGTCATTAAGTCTCTATGCCAAGGAGTTGGGATGCTACCCAACAAAATTACTTTCATCTTGTAGCCACAATTGGAAAAATAGAAGTTGCAACAACTTAGAGTTTCTTTCATCAAATAACCATCTGTGTCGTAGTTACACATATACAAGGTTTTGCACGTGTAAATAGAAGATGGATACAATTATTTATATGGTAATAATAAAATACGATTTCAATGCTAGTCTTGTTTTTTTTTGTTGGTTAAGTGCCCTGTGACTTGTTGGGCAAACCTTTGGTCTAAGAAACCACGATCTAGGGGCATCTAAGCCGTGAAAATCACTCGGGGATCGCACCCGGCCTAGCCGCACCAACCCTTAGCATGGTTGGATTTAAATGTTGCCTTCCAAGAGTAGTGGGTTTTGAACTTGGGCTGCCAAGCAAACGAAACCCCTCTCGACTGTTTGCTTTACTGAAATTTGACCAATGCTAGTCTTGTTAAAATCGTAATACTTGTAGAATATGGATCATAAAGAGATTTGTAATAAAAGCTTAATCATGAAACCTCCAATATATGTTTGATATTTGTCACTTGTTAGAGTTCTTTGAACTTTCCTGTTTGATGTAAACTTCAACTAAATGATTGTAGCAAACATGTGTTAACCAACATTTTGCTATTAATCAATAATTGAATAATGTAGGAAGAAAAACCCAATAACAAGAAAGTTTTAGAATATTAGCTTATCAACCATCAATCATGGGTCTTCTAAACTTTAAGTGCACTAAGGATCGAAGTGTAGCCTGTTTGTTTTAGGATCCAGTGTGTAATATCCCAACTGATATTCTACCTTGTTTGATAATATGTTTGTGGTTTATGTGTTTTAGGTGTGTTTGAAATATAATAAAATTTGCATGCAAAATAAGTGTCGTACCAAAAAACCCTAAAATATAGCAGATCTGGAGAAAAAATAGGAAATAAGTTTTCAGTAAGAGTGTGGTCACATACCAAGAATTATAGTGGTGATAGTCCTTCAATATATAGGAGACATGCATGCCATGCAATCAAAATAAAGATGAAAGCGTGTTGATCTTCAGGAGTTGACGCCCAAGCTACAAAAACATCGCTCTTTAGTGCTAATCTTCACATTTATGATCCAATATGTTGCCGATGCTGCTGAGACTTTCTAGGAGTGGTAGTATAGGTTCCCTGTATAGATAGGATAACACATGCACAGGTTCTGAACCCTTCTGGTACCCTAGCGAATTGGTTTGCTCTAAGTGGGTGACGCCCTCCCTCTTCCACGTTTATGTTGATAGCTGCTCTGGATGTGCAAAGAATGGCCTGATAATCACCCAGTGTAGTGGTATGAGCTTGCCGAGAAGGATGCAGATGACATGAGGAAGAAATAATGAGTCTCTGAGTCCAAGCGAATTGTTTTGGGTATTTCCAGCTGTTTCCCAGCAGTAAAACGTGAACTTGTAATAATATCTTTCTCTGTATGCCATATCTCTGAATAAGAATGAATACGATGAATAACCGATGATAGATCTGGGTGATCTATCTAGAAGCGATTAGGGCAGATAGATTTCATTGCCAAACACACTTGCTAGCTGAAGACTTCCGTCTCCAACCCCAACTTGTTGCTGCGATTACTGTTGCTGTTGTTGTTCTTGAAACCAAACTCAAAGATAATAATGATCATAGATGCTCTTTTTGTTCAACTAACCTTCTTATATAGCTTTTAGGGTTTGCATGTCACTTTTAGGGTTTGCATGTCACTTTTAGAGTTTGCACTTTACATTTTGCATGCATGCAATTCTAATTGCTTGTTGACTTAAGCGTGAAGAAATAAGGCCTTCTTTACTATACTGATGACTTAATAATACTGAATAAATGCTCTGCTCTGGGCCTGGTATTAAATGTCCTCAGTCAATTCCTTTTTTCCATAATACCCGCTCGAACCTATATGAATTAAATAGGTTAACGGGTGCTTCTGATGCTTGAGTATAGAAGGACATTAAACAATGCAATCACTAGTTGTTTGTTATTTACCATGGGAGCTTTGAACAAACATCTACAGGGTGCTAGACCTACAAATATCTATAAAGCACTCTATTCCTTTCCATAGGATAGAGTAATTGTCATGCTCCTGGGCCTACATGTGGAATGGCACTAGAATTAGTCTATATAGAAGATAAACACACTGATTTTACACAATTATGTATCATTCTTTAATATTGTCACCTTTCGGTGATCTAGAAAGAATCATGAGGAAATGGAATTGCTAGGGCATTAGTTAGATTGCTTAATGAATCTAAAGCATGGGGTTGGATAAGTTCTTAGACAAAAGGCCTTAGAGAAGCATGCTGATGGGTCATAGAGGTATCGGGACCGCACGAGCTTCCTACAAGGCTTTCTGACTATGCACAACCCCATGGGATAACATAAGCCCCATATAGGGCTTTGTGATCATGTGTGCTCCCTATTGGGCTCTGGGGTCACATGTGTCCCCTATTGGGATTCGAGACTGCATGTGCATCCCCTACTAGGATTTGAGACCCCATGTGCCAAAATCACTTTCCCCGTGCATGCTTGCTTGCCAGACATCCCGCATATTGCCTACATGTTAGAGAGCATAGAGGTGCTGATGATGACCATGTATCATTTCAATTCTTAGGAAGTTTTTTCCTTTTCAAGTTAATTGAATTAGTTCCAAATTTGGGAGTGGATGGGTTAAAATTAAAAGGTCCAGAGGAGATCCTATAAATTCTACAAACTAAGGCATGGTGTGGGTTTCAAATTGGGGAGAGTGTTGATTTCTGTAATATCCCAAATCCTGATATTTTCTATTACTATGCAATTTTACTGAAATAGCCGGGCATGCAAACTGCCATGCAAAATTTCCCTATTTTATAGCTGAAATTAGGGTTAGGGTTTGCAGGATAGAATGAACACTTACCACTGATAAGTCGACTGAATGTGCTCCAGAGAGAATACGCATGCAAGATGAGCTGAGCTAGTGAAGAAATAACCTTGTTTTTGCTGCAATACCCCCAGATGGCTGAATCAAACAAGTGTGACGTTTTTGCTGAAGGGATGGTCAGTTTCAACTAGAAATAAGTCAGAAGGAAGGTATGCCAGTGTTGGAGAGGATGGTTGAAGCATGCAAGGGTTTTGACCTCCCAAATGCTGTAGCGAATTGATCTCCCAGTCTGTCGCTCACGCCCCCACAACCCTGTAAACTGCTGCTATTTGCCTCGGATGGACAATCTGATAGCTGATAATCACCCAATGCAGTAGAGTGATCCTATCAATGAGGATGCAGGCCGCATGCAGAAGAAATATAGTGATCCAGAGTCCTGGTGAATGACTAGGGTTTTCCCAGCTAAATGCCCCTAGCTGTACGGATGAATCTGCAATAACCTTCGGACTTATACTGGAATACTGAATAATGATGAATGCAATAGATACGGTGACAAACCTGGATGGTTTATCCTGAAGGAGACTAGGGCATATGTCTCATTGCCGAAATCCCGTTAGCTGAAGACGCCGTCTCCAACCCCAACTACTGTGGCCGCACGCTGTGCTACTTCTCAAGAGCTCCAAAATAATAATCCAAAAGTAAAGTCTCCATTCACTTTATCTTTCTTTTATAACTTTCAACTGCAAAAACCCTAACTTTTGACCTAATTAGGTCACTCTAACTTCTAATTTGTAGTTGACTTGCATGCATGCGCATGGAGACTTAATTGGGTGCATGCATCATTAAATAATGCTTAGATGTCATGCATGTCACTTTTAGGGTTTGCATGCATATCACTTTTAGGGTTTGCATGCATGTCATTTTTAGGGTTTGCATGCATCTTACTTTTAGGGTTTGTGTGCATGTCATTTTTAGGGTTTGCATGCATGCCATTTTTAGGGTTTGCATGCATGTCACTTTAGGGTTTGCATACATGTCATTTTTAGGGTTTGCATGCATGTCACTTTTGGGAACATTACAGTCCTCCCTCGCTAAAGATTGCTTGTCCTCCAGCAATGCCAACGCAAATCCACAATCAATCAACTGAACGAACTGAATCTCGGGATGATCCCAGGGTCCCAAATTATCCTAGGAGATCTTTAGCACCCTCTGCTCAAAACACTGCACTGTACAGTACCATCACCAGAGACCTCCTGAAAGCACCCTCTAGCAATCACTAAACTGTTAGTCACTGTAATCCCAGGTTCCCAAATCAATCTGAGAATTGCAGAGGTCAAAATGCATCCACCGCTACCCTGTGTAGTATCGACACAAGGAGCATCATGTAGACTCCCAAGTAACACCATCAGTAAACACTGTATCCATCCCTCATAAGGTCTTCCACCTGAATCCCAATGCAAACTTGTGCATATTTCATCCCAAATATCTGAAGGCTCTTGTGGGACTATACCCTTGGCTAGGAATGTCTTCCCAAGAATCGCCCACTCAATAGGACACCAACTCTTAATCTCTCTCCAATCCAACCTCCGAAAAGTACCTAGTCCATAAGCACCATCACAAGGAATAATCCTACCAAGCTGACATTTTGCCCTTCTAATTTCAACTGCAATGCTCATATACTGCGGGTCAATTTCTCGATCCTGGCTAGCCTGTAAAAACCATTCGCCAGTATGCAAATGTGGACTCAAGCTATTGCAAGCCTTGTTTATGTACTCCTGAAGAGGACTGCTTTGAAATGCAATAGTATGTTTCTTCTGCTGCCCCATCAAGAAATCTAACTGCTCTTCAATACTAGAAAGCCTGACCGCTGACTCGGTACATACAACTCGAAGAACAGTAAGCTCAACACCTTGTTGTACTATGGTGTCTCGGAGTATCTTGGTCCTCTCTTTCATTGCTAGAATGCTTTCTTGAACACGTTCAATCTTCTTTCGGTGACTATCATCTGGAAGCTCTATCTCATGCATGTATAAACTCTCCCTAACCTCCATGTGTGACTGCTCATTGTCTCGACTGCTGTGCTCATTGCCTTGCACCTCATGTATTCCGCTTGTCATAACTGTCTGGACTCTTGATGTAGGTGATGAAGAGTGTACCAACTCCAACTCATCACACAGGTTGTCAGCAATCTGACTAATGAATGTGCTTGTGTCGCTAGACTCACAGGATGGCTCTAATGCTATCTCGTCATGCACATCCTCATCATGTACTGTTAACTCCAAATGAAGCTCACCAACAACTTGTACTTCATGCTCATATTTCTTCCCTCCCCCAACTATACCTTTAAGGAGATCCTCATCCAAATCCTTGGGTTGGATCCCGAACTTGATGGTGTAATAATCTTGAAAGGACAATGCTGCACATACCTCATCACCCAAGGCTATATACTCTTGATATCGAGGCAAGTGTTGAAGTACTGCTAACCTCTTGCCAATTTCCAGTCAAGATCCTTCTCATTGTCTTCATGTTCTCACAAGCTGGCAAAGAAAGACCTTTGTTCTAACATGTATGTCACCAACATCACTGACATGCATTTGCATGTACACGCATGCATCAACATGCACTTTTATTCAATTGCTATGTGCCCACAGCTGGCAAGGATCATGCTCTAATACCACTGTAATATCCCAAATCCTGATATTTTCTATTTCTATGCAATTTTACTGAAATAGCCGAGCATGCAAACTGTCATGCAAAATTTCCCTATTTTATAGCTGAAATTAGGGTTAGGGTTTACAGGATAGAATGAACACTTACCACTGAGAAGCCGACTGAATGTGCTCCAGAGAGAATACGCATGCAAGATGAGCTGAGCTGGTGAAGAAATAACCTTGTTTCTGCTGCAATACCCCCGGATGGCTGAATCAAACAAGTGTGACGTTTTTGCTGAAGGGATGGTTAGTTTCAGCTGGAAATAAGTCGAAAGGAAGGTATGCCAGTGCCGGAGAGGATGGCCGGAGCATGCAACGGTTTTGACCTCCCAGATGCCCTAGCGAATTGATCTCCTAGTTTCCCGCTCACGCCCCCACAACCCTGTAAACTGCTGCTAGTTGCCTCAGATGGACAATCTGGTAGCTGATAATCACCCAATGCAGTAGAGTGATCCTATCAGTGAGGATGCAGGCCTCATGCAGAAGAAATATAGTGATCCAGAGTCCTGGTGAATGACTAGGGTTTTCCCAGCTAAATGCCCCTAGCTGTACGGATGAATCTGCAATAACCCTCGGACTTATATTGGAATACTGAATAATGATGAATGCAATAGATACGGTGACAAACCTGGATGGTTTATCCTGAAGGAGACTAGGGCATATGTCTCATTGTTGAAATCCCGTTAGCTGAAGACGTCGTCTCCAACCCCAACTGCTATGGCCGAACGCTGTGCTGCTTCTCAAGAGCTCCAAAATAATAATCCAAAAGTAAAGTCTCCATTTACTTTATCTTTCTTTTATAACTTTCAACTGCGAAAACCCTAACTTTTGACCTAATTAGGGCACTTTAACTTCTAATTTGCAGTTGACTTGCATGGATGTGCATGGAGACTTAATTGGGTGCATGCATCATTAAATAATGCTTAGATGTCATGCATGTCACTTTTAGGGTTTGTATGTCACTTTTAGGGTTTGCATGCATATCACTTTTAGGGTTTGCATGCATGTCATTTTTAGGGTTTGCATGCATGTCACTTTTAAGGTTTGCGTGCATGTCAGTTTTAGGGTTTGCATGCATGTCACTTTTAGGGTTTGCATGTATGTCATTTTTAGTGTTTGCATGCATCTCACTTTAGGGTTTGCATGCATGTCACTTTTAGGCTTTGCATGCATGTCATTTTTAGGGTTTGCATGCATGTTACTTTTGGGAACATTACAGTCCTCCCTCGCCAAAGATTGCTTGTCCTCAAGTAATGCCAACGCAAATCCACAATCAATCAACTAAACCAACTGAATCCGGGGATGATCCCAGGGTCCCAAATTATCCTAGGAGATCTGTAGCACCCTCTGCTCAAACACTGCACTGTACGGTACCGTCACCAGAGACCTCCTAAAAGCACCCTCTAGCAATCACTAAAATGTCAGTCACTGTAATCCTAGGGTCCCAAATCAATCTGAGAATTGCAGAGGTCAAAATGCATCCACCGCTACCCTACGTAGTATCGACACAAGGAGCATCATGTAGACTCCCAAGTAACACCATCAGTAAACACTGTATCCATCCCTCATAAGGTCTTCCACCTGGATCCCAATGCAAACTTGTGCATATTTCATCCCAAATATCTGAAGGCTCTTGTGGGACTATACCCTTGGCTAGGAATGTCTTCCCAAGAATTGCCCACTCAATAGGACACCAACTCTTAATCTCTCACCAATCCAACCCCCGAAAATTACCTTGTCCATAAGCACCATCACAAGAAATAATCCTACCAAGCTAACATTCTGCCCTTCTAATTTCAACTGGAATGCTCATATACTGCGGGTCAATTTCTCGATCCTGGCCAACTTGTAAAAACCATCCGCCATTATGCAAATGTGGACTCAAGCTACTGCAAGCCTTGTTTATGTACTCCTGAAGAGGACTGCTTTGAAATGCAATAGTATGTTTCTTTTGCTGCCCCATCAAGAAATCTAATTGCTCTTCAATACTAGAGAGCCTGACCGCTGACTCGGTACATACAACTTGAAGAACAGTAAGCTCAACACCTTGTTGTACTATGGTGTCTCGGAGTATCTTGGTCCTCTCTTTCATTGCTAGAATGCTTTCTTGAACATGTTCAATCTTCTTTCGGTGACTATCATCTGGAAGCTCTATTTCATGCATGTATAAACTCTCCCTAACCTCCATGTGTGACTGCTCATTGTCTCGACTGCTGTGCTCATTGCCTTGCACCTCATGTATTTCGCCTGTCATAACTGTTTGGACTCTTGATGTAGGTGATGAAGAGTGTACCAACTCCAACTCATCACACAGCTTGTTAGCAATCTGACTAACGAATGTGCTTGTGTCGCTAGACTGACAGGATAGCTCTAATGCTATCTCCTCATGCTCATCGTGTACCGTTAACTCCAAATGAAGCTCACCAACAACCTGTACTTCATGCTCATCTTTCTTCCCTCCCCAAACTATGCCTTTAAGGAGATCCTCATCCAAATCCTTAGGCTGGATCCTGAACTTGATGGTGTAATAATCTTGAAAGGACAATGCTGCACACACCTCATCACCCAAGGCTAGATACTCCTGATATTGAGGCAAGTGTTGAAGTACTGCTAATCTCTGCCAATTTCCAGTTAAGATCCTTCTCATTGTCTTCATGTTCTCACAAGTTGACAAAGAAAAACCTTTGTTCTGACATGTACTTCACCAACATCACTGACATGCATTGCATGTACATGCATGCATCAACATGCACTTTTATTCAATTGCTATGTGCCCACAGCTGGCAAGGTTCATGCTTTGATACCACTGTAATATCCCAAATCCTGATATTTTCTATTTCTATGCAATTTTACTGAAATAGCGGGGCATGCAAACTGCCATGCAAAATTTCCCTATTTTATAGCTGAAATTAGGGTTAGGGTTTGCAGGATATAATGAACACTTACCACTGATAAGTCGACTGAATGTGCTCTAGAGAGAATACGCATGCAAGATGAGCTGAGTTGGTGAAGAAATAACCTTGTTTCTGCTGCAATACCCCCGAATGGCTGAATCAAACAAGTGTGACTTTTTTGCTGAAGGGATGGTCAGTTTCAGCTGGAAATAACCCGGAAGGAAGGTATGCCAGCGCCGGAGAGGATGGCCGCAGCATGTAAGGGTTTTGACCTCGCAGATGCCCTAGCGAATTGATCTCCCAGTTTGTCGCTCACGCCCCCACAACCCTGTAAGCTGCTGCTAGTTGCCTCGGACAGACAATCTGATACCTGATAATCACCCAATGTAGTAGAGTGATCCTATCAGTGAGGATGCAGGTCGCATGCGGAAGAAATATAGTGATCCAGAGTCCTGGTGAATGACTAGGGTTTTCCCAGCTAAATGCCCCCTGCTGTACGGATGAATTTGCAATAACCTTCGGACTTATATTGGAATATTGAATAATGATGAATGCAATAGATACGGTGACAAACCTTGATGGTTTATCCTGAAGGAGACTAGGGCAGATGTCTCACTGTTGAAGTCTCGTTAGTTGAAGACGTCGTCTCCAACCCCAACTGCTGTGGCTGCACGCTGTGCTGCTTCTTAGGAGCTCTAAAATAATAATCCAAAAGTAAAGTCTCCGTTCACTTTATCTTTCTTTTATAACTTTCAACTGCGAAAACCCTAACTTTTGACCAAATTAGGTCACTTTAACTTCTAATTTGCAGTTGACTTGCATGCATGCGCATGGAGACTTAATTGGGTGCATGCATCATTAAATAATGCTTAGATGTCATGCATGTCACTTTTAGGGTTTGCATGTCACTTTTAGGGTTTGCATGCATATCACTTTTAGGGTTTGCATGCAGGTCATTTTTAGGGTTTGCATGCATCTCACTTTTAGGGTTTGCATGCATGTCAGTTTTAGGGTTTGCATGCATGTCACTTTTGGGAACATTACAATTTCTTTGAGATATGTTTTTTGTTTTGAATGTTCAAGATAGAGATAGAGGCAAGGTTGAAGACATAAAGGGAAATCAAGCTAGGTCGGACTCTAACAACCGAGTTTCTCATTCAGGACCTAAAGTTTGCAAGCAAAGACAGAGGAAAGCATTTTTTGTAGCAACCGGATTTTTGTGTTTAGTAATCTCTGCTTATTTAAGCCTTGTAATCTGTAAAATCTCTCCTTCAAAAGAAACAATAAAGCACAGTTGAAGCCATTCCATTTTTGGATTTTTCCTACATCAGGTTCTCCAGTGTAAAAAATCTGCGTTGAATTGTGTTTTGGTTGAATGCATTGTTGATTTTAATTTATGTTATTTTCTTTTCTAGAATTTGATAAAGAAGCACATTTACTATGATCATCATGAGAAAGGCTATGATCATTGCCTTTCTTCCCTTTTCTTCTCCCTTGTCTCCGCCTAAACCCTTACCTTCTACCCTCGACTGTCTTCTCCTTATCCCTCCTCCTTCCCTTTACCTTGGGTTACCTTCCAAACAAACTCTCTCCCTTTCTCTCCTTTTTTCAGCCTACGACCTTGACTAAAGGTCTCTAGCAAACCTTTGTTTCCTTGTTCCAAGGCCTTATCCAAGTCCTAGCCGCCCTGTCACGTCCCCGTCCCTCAACCGGCGAAGAGGACGCGACGAACACATCGACAAAACCGGGCAAATGGCCCCATGAACATAATCAAAGAAATCAAATGCTGAACTTAAAACTTACAAGCATACACAGATGCAAAACTCTTCAATCATACAGCGGAAGCAACACAAATACATTCCAGCATTTAACATCAATATAATTTACAGAGATGAAGTAACCAGCAGTACTTATCTTTTGATGAAGAATTCACTCGCAACCAGCTACGTCGCTGCAACGTTCCACCCAACCATAGGCCAGCGTGCTCATCAGTCTCTCAGCAACGCTGCCACCCCCGAGCTGGGCATGATTCCTCCGGAATAAGGGTCAATTGCAGGCTTATACATAGCCAAGGGACACAAACAGCAACCAACGCAGCTGGGTTTCACAGGCTTTCAACAGACAAGCCAAGCCAGCACAGTCCGAAAACTAACCATTGCACTCAGGCAATTACTTAGCTGTCACAGCTTAAACAGGGCAAACAAAATCTGAAGCGGCACACAACAAATTCCCAAACGTAGCAGCAAACACACTTACAGCAGGGGAAAATCAAAAGTTCGTCCAAGGCAATTGAGCCACGGGAAGACTCACACAAACCCCGCTGGAAACAAATTTACAGACTCCCAGCTTGGGCGTGGGTAATAATCAACGCCGAACCCACAATTCGACCCATGGGGAAAGGATTCAGCCACTCCATTCACCAATCCGCAGAGGAAAACGACGTGGGTAAAACCCAGGAAATTCCTGTGCGCGAAAATGAGAAACGGGAGGGAAATCCTCTGCGTGAGAATGCACAGCAGCCGGGAGGACGCGAATTGCAAGTGCCTGAGCGTTTAGCAATTCGTGAGGAGGAAGAAAATCCCTACGTGAGACCAAAATCGTGGTGAGTGTGAACTGACCAGGGATGAGTGCGTGAGGGAGAAGAATGGAAAACGTGGGTGGAGTGGGTAGGTGGGCAAAGGACTGACAGTCCTGCCACCCCACTCCCAAAGGCATTAGTTGCCTCAACCACCAGCTAAAGCATTAAAGAGGTTGACAAGGGAAGTTGGAAAATCAACAAGGTGACAAACATGGGTTTTCCCCCCATAAACCAAGGTTTGACATCCCCCACCCCTTATCCTTTGGAACCATGCCCTTTTCATTCAACGTTGCACTGCCGTAGCTGGTTGTGGTTTTAGTTTATTTGATGTGCGTGTTTACATGATGCCAAATTATAATGTGCCTTATAGCACAGCGTACCATCGGCAATTATCCCTATTGTCGAAACATAGACAACAAAATCGATGGTGGGGCTTTTGCCTTGAGCTCCTCACCACGATTAATTACAATATATACATCATGCAAACGGGGTCGAAACTGGGGACATTACACGCCCTCAAGGGTTGCCCTTACAGTGGCAACCCTCCTTATATAAGGTCTGTTGTTCCTCCCCTCTATCTTAGTCCTTCAACACCCACACACAAACACATAAGTATTGGTTAAAAGGGTTAGTGTTTGTTGGTTCAAGTTGCAACTAAAGGTGGGTTGTCAATAACCTTGTCTACACACTATATGCACACTTTGGTTGAAACATGATCATTACTTAAATTATTAAACTCGTGTTGCTGCTTTGTTTTCAGACCTTTGTTTGCTAGTGTCTACTAATGGTTATACTAATTGCTGCACATACAAAGTTGGATTTAATATATAACAGATGGTTATTGCTACTTTCATGACTGATACAACATTGGGATGAATCCATACTATTGTTGTTAATGATCATTTAAAATATTGTTTTCAGACCTTGCTTACAAGTACATTATACTGTTTATGGTATATATTGTTTCCTTACATAAAGTTTGGATTTGATACATGAATACATGTTGTTACTAATGTGGTTTACATTGCATTACGAATGAGTACATGTAATTATTGCTTCATCTGTTTAGTAAAACTTACAACAAATAACATATCATACTTGTTATTTCCGAATGCACAACTGAAGTGGATGTATTGTCTACACTTACACTATCCATATTCACACACATATAGTATTTCTTTTTCCTTTCTTGATTTGACTCGAATAAGGCACTGGTCACTAACAATCTTCAAAGAAGACATTATCTGGTGTTTAGTGTCATTGCAGGCTTACATAGGGCTCTCCCCTAGGAGGTTTCGACTTCCAAAGCAGTTTGGAAAGAGTGGCTAAGGTGACAGTGGTCGCTCTCTCCCTCGTATGTTGGCCGATGACTAGCCCTACTAGTTATTTTGATAACACTACTCGAAGAGGGGTACTGGATTGGAGTCACTGGGCCTGTCCAACACAATACCCAAACGAGGGTGTAGCCTGACGAGTCCTGATCAACGATCACTACCTAATATGCTCCCTCAACTGTAGATTTACCTACGTAACAACAATCTCCTATGGATCTTTAAAGATGTCGGAATGTGTCTCTAGGGAAGATTAATTTAAGTTAATTTAATATGAAGTGCTCATAATGTTACTTTGGGAGAGTCAATCATAGTATTACCACATGCATGAATAAAATAAGCAGAGTATACTAGCATGCAATGGGGGTTCATTATCCAACTAAAAATAGATGTGATGTAATTACTACTCAAAGCAAAATAAAGCAAATGTAAGCTATGCCAAGATAGGTAGACGAGATATTCTTGCTTCACAAGCAAGCCTGAGAACCGTTGGTGCCCGACAAGTACCAAGCTGTGGTTTGGATTTACTCAGGGGTCTTGAGAGTCCAAGGTACGCCTCAGCTACAACAAGGGTGTAGAACTTGGATATTTCTACTATAACTAGATAATAAATGAGTTTATTGCCAATTAATTACTCTAAGTTAAGCAAGAAAAGAAAAACATTCAAAAAAGGAAACACATGAAAATGACACAGGGGCTTAGGGGGATTGTGACACCACCACACCCTATTGGACTAGTTACAAGAGTCTATGTAGCCTTTAGAATGACTACTGTTGGTTTTTATATCCAAAAGTCAAGCTTACAGTGAAGAGAAAGTAAAAGCAAGAGAGAGATAGATAAAAGCCTTCTTTTGATGGGCACTTGGGGAGGGGAATTGATTGGTGGCCCATCTGGGCTGCCTTTGGACTGCGTGTTCATTGCCCTAAACCTGCATGTAAGAATTATGGTACAACGACAAAAATGCTTTGGAATGGATCCATTTTATTTCTTTTGATGGTGTTTTAACCTACCAAACAAGTGTTAGGTTGAACCAATGATAAATGAAGTCCAAAGCAATGAATCAAAAGGGACATATGTGTTAGTATCATGAGATTTTTTTGCTGTTTGGACGGCAGGAAGAGAACTAAAGTATGATAAAAACACCAATTAGAAGCTTTAAACTAGTTTATATCAACATGCAACAACATGCACTAACATGCAAGATTTAAAAATGTACTTCGGTTGATGAGCAATGCATGCGTATGCTTATTTATGACATGGACATGCATGTAGTTTTTATTGAAATGCAAGATCATGCATGTAATTTTCAGTTACATGTAAGGACATGCATGTAATTTTTGGTTGCATGCAAGGACATGCGAGTAATGAAATCAAAGTTTCTTTGTATTTGGATGGTTAAAAAACTTGAGAAAGAGAGTTGTGCCTTATCACAAATTTGGGCAGTGGAGTCATCGAGGAACGACCTTGAGGGCCTTGCTTTCTTGAAAAGATGACTAAGAGGAAGAGGTTCTTAGGCTAACCTTAGGCTACTCAGTGGATGGGACAACTTGCACAAGTCAGTTCTAAACATATACAAGGGGAGAGAGACCCTCATTGGTTTTCTTCTTTTAAGGGTGCAACCTACAGGGAAAGAGTTGATATAGCACAATTTGGACAAAGGTTAAGATGCTAAGATTAACTTCTTTCATGATAACTTAACAATAGATCTATGCTAGCGACACTATGAAGGAAGATACTACTAAATGGGGTAGTAATACCCTTTGAATGACCACAATAGAATTAGAAACACATGCATAAATAACAAGATACAAATTACCTCCACAGAAGCATGAAAAGCAAGCTACGCCACACAACAATGAGCCACACCATAGCTAGCCTCCAAAGCCTTTCTTTATTACATTAACATGGTCTCCAATAGAAACACTGATACACTCTATCTCGAACTATACAACAATAACCAACAAAAATGAGAGAGGGAAGGCTTTCTTAAATAGGAATATGCCACTTTGGGATCTTCTTCATGCATGGAAGGAGAAGGCGCCTTCTCAAATGGAGATCCCAAGGAAAAGTAATGAGAGAAATCCACATGGGGGAGCTAATCCCAAGGCCACAAGAGTGCGCCACCTTTGGAGCTCATCACAATGTCAATCAAGGAGAATCCCCATACTTGGGAGGAGAATCCAATGCTAGGATAATGTGCCACCTTTAGGAGGAGATCCCAATGTTGACAAGGAGAGATGATGCCACATCTGAAGCTAACTCATTAGTTAGGTGAGGGAACCACCTTTACTTCGCTGGATGAGGAAAAGCTCATGACTGAGGGGGCTGCTACACCTTTTAGAGGGGAGAGGCACTAGGGGTCTTAAGTTTTAACTTAGCCCACAAACACAGTCATATATTTGGATTTAGGGGGGTGCTACACCTTTTTGAGCCCATTGGAGCTTCAACATAGGAAGGGGCATATTCTAGGAATATTCCCTTTTTAATATTTGACCCCCTTAACCCCTTATTACATAGTTGTTTGACATTTTTACCTTCCCAAGGGACCTAAAAGGTCATAAATTTTGCTAGGGACATGGGAACAGACTCAAATTTTGCCATATACTCTAAGGACTTAAGTCTTAGACACTAGCCTGAGGCACTTGTATTATAACACACTTTGGTTTTGGAGGTGTGAGTGAAAAAACCTGGATACACTATGATCACTAGGATCTAAGTTCATCTAGGTGAAAAAAACACTCCAAAGTGGCCATAGTAAAATGACTCACGTGGGCGAGCTTGTTTACACATAAAATGGATGTCAAAATTTTACAAACAACTTCCTTTGACCATGATAAAGGAAGTAAAAAATACAATTGAGCAAAAGACTACCTGATTTGGATGAGGAACTAAAGGTCCTTAACTGGCTGATGTCTTCTGTCTGCTGAACCTCCTGTGTAGATTGGGTGGTAATAGAGCTTAGTTGTTTCAAGTTTTTTCTTTAGTGAAGTCAATAATGAAAATAACATTAAAATCCTCTTAAACATGCATAATATCTTGTTTGGCCATACTCATTTGGTGATTAATGTCTTTTGGGTACAACCCACAAATTTTGGACACTCAATTTAACATAATTTTTTTTTCTTTGCATTCCAATAGAAGTGCATGTATAAGTTAACAATCTTGTTCAACAACTCAAACTCTGAAGATCGAGTTACCTTTGCAAAATATTGTTGTTGCACCTTGATTAGGTTGATTCAAAGTTGATGACATTGTTGTTTATTAACAATAAAAGGACTTAATTCTTTTTACTTTCAACTTTAACTTGTTTTTTTGTTTGAAAACTTGGTTATCTCCTCAATAGGAAGCAAGTTCTAGTTTGAGCCTTTCAAAATAATTGGTAAATATATTATTTATGTTTGAAAAAAGAGATTGAAGTTTAGTTGACCTCGAATAGGTTTCTTCAACATATGAAAGTACAAAGTCCACTAGAGAAACAACTTGCTAAAGCAACTTAGTGATCGTGTTGGACTCTTGAGGAATAAGTAATTTTTAACTTTTCACTTCAATTTATCCAAGATAACTTGTAGTGTCCTCGGGGAAAATCGATAGTCAAAAGTATTTGTATTGGTCCATTCGAGTTTGCATCTTGCCAAAATTGGATTGATACGGCACCTCTAGAGCTTCCACATTTATATATGGCCATGATTGGTTGATGCGGGTGTTTTAGTGTTAGAAATCCAATCCATAGGGATTATGGTTTTTATTGTAAATAATGTAAATTGTTAAATTTTCAGTTAGTAGAATATGAAGTGACATACCTTTGGAAGGTGAAATTTAAAGGTCACTCCATCCATGTATTAATAAGCCATTTTCTTTTAAGGAGAATCATCTCACCTTAGAGTTTTCCCAAGTCTTAACATGGTATTAGAGCCCTGGCTATTTTTAAACTCCATGTTTTGTGGTCTACAACTTTTCCTTCTGTATCTGTTAGACTTGCCAGCTCCGTCGACCTTTAGATCCATTTCTCTTAGACCTGCACACAACCCAGATTCGTCTTCAGGAAACCCTAATTTTCTCCTTTTGTGTAGCTTCTCTATACCTTATGTGTGCTCGTGGTATTCTCCAATGGAGTTTTCCTTCGTGTACTTAGAACCTGCATAGAACAAACCTAGTATACTTTGTGTCTTAGACTAATGTATCCTACCTCTCCATCTGCGGCCTTTTCATTTGCAGATTTTCTTCAACGACTATCTCTCCATTTTTGCATGTACATTTACTTCTGTGTGTGTAGATATACCTCTCACTACCTATGTATGCCTGCGTGATGCATCTATGAGTCTCCACTCAAGCATGTGAGCCATCTCTACATCTTTTCCTCAAGCTCCCGAATCCTCTTTGCCTCAAGCTTGCGATTTGCCTCTCGTCTTAACTTTGGGAGTTCGGTATACCTATGCTGCGATTTGCCTCTATGTTCAGAAGGCTGCTTGTTCGATATGCATTACAAGGAGCATACATTACTTGTGATTGTTGGAAGATGATGGTGGCTTGCGACAAACTAATTCCATTTGTGACATCTTTGCAGCCAATTCAATTCTACACTAGCCTTCCAATGTTGAAAATTTTGGAGATACTGTACATTTGTGATTGTAAGTAGACTCTGAGGATTTGCGTCCAAAATCCTTTGCAGAAGCCTGTTAAGCAATCAACATGGTCATGGATGCTTTCTTTGCTCTGTGTGCATCTCAATGTTACCATCTCAAGCACTTTTGGGCATTTGTACAAGCATTTCGAATAAAATATTTCTCATGGAAGTGGCAATTATTTGCAATCTTCATCCATTTTCCCTAAGAAGCACCTTTCCACTACTTGAAATAGTCTTGCTTTTAAATCAATTTGATCCTATTACATTACCCTTGAAATTTTGATACTTGGCTTTTGACCTAATTGTGTAGAGAGTGTATTGAAAACTGTAAACTATATTGTAGTAGATTGAAATGTATTGTGCAAAGATTGTATTACAACTGTAAGCCTTTTATACAAAGAGTTTATTGTAGTATAGTGTATTGTAGAGATCAAACTATTGACTATAGTGTAGTTGTCATAATCTTTTTGAAGACAACATTGTATTGAAGAGCTTATATTTTCAGCTCAAATATTTTTTTCCTTGAGAATGCATTCCCTGGTTTCTATGGTTGGAGTTGTGCTCAATGGCAAGGACAATTATCCAAAATGGTTGAGGAACCATAAACTACAATTTTCTCATTAAGTCATCATGTGCAATCAACATAAAAATGTATTACATAGATACATAGTCACTAATAGTAAGATACTATAGGTGGGAATGCCATTGGAAATTACAAAATACTGTAGAATCTAGATACTGGAACCATACACCGAAGAATACCATAGATCAAATTCATCACTATCAAGACTCAATAGTCCTCCATGTCAACGTCATCACAATTATCATCACTGCCACTGCTATCTCCTCCATCCTCCTCCTCATCTACTATATCCATAAACTACAATTTTCTCATTAAGTCATCATGTGTAATCAACATAAAACTATGTTACATAGATACCAAGTCACTAACAGTAAGATACTATAGGTGGGAATGGCAATGGAAAATACAAAATAGGGTAGAATCTAGATACTAGAACCATACACCAGCCATAGATCGATCGAAGTCATCACTATCAAGAGTCAATAGTCCTCCATGTCAGCGTCATCAAAATTATCATCATCGCCATTGCTATCTCCTCCATCCTCCTCCTTCTCATCTACTATATCCATTGTGACATTTGTAGTTGTTGGTGTGGAGGATGATCCCTCAAGAGGATCACCATCATCAAAAGTGATCGGCTCTAGTAGCGGTTCATTGAAATCTAATGTGGCTAATGCCAACTCAACACTGTTGTCCAAAGCCATATCATTAGGAAACAAATCTCACATCTTTCTCTTTCCCTTGAACCACTCCTCCCTATGCTTGTAAATAAGACGGAGGTTAGAGTGCACATACACCATTGTCTTTGCCCTGGACTTCTCAAGCCTTCTCTTCTTCAAACTGTACAAACACCCATCTGTTCTCAAATTCCTCTTGCAAGAAGAGGATGACATAACCTGAGAGAGGATCTTCGTGGCTAAATCATGTAGAATATGGCATGTTGCACCATGAGTTGCCCACCAAGCATAGGGATTCTTAGCCCCTTGTCTCTTAGCACATCACAACCTCCAAATCTCTCAATGCCAGTGAACTCTAGAAATCCCTCCTCCACCTCGTCAAAGGATGCTCTATCTTGGAATATCCTCCTAAATGTTTCCTTCCTCTCCTATGAAATCTCTTCGTCCCTGTGAGGAGGGACTCTATGTGAATGCTCACTAATGAGCCAATCATGACTGTAGTACTTGGAATTCAATGAGTGGGCCAAGAAATGCAAAGGTGTGCAATTCTTATCCCACATGCTGATGTCCCATATTTAAGGCACTCATTTTGTAAAATAACGTTCTTAATTGCCTCAATCATGGAATTCCACCCCTCATAAACATCTAAAATGGGCTGGCCCATGTTTAACAACTACAACAAAGAAATGATGGAGTCCATGATCTTAATGGTAAGACCATCATCTGACACAGTATCCCACATGCTGATGTCCCATATTTAAGGCACTCATTTTGTAAAATAACGTTCTTAACTGCCTCAATCATGGAATTCCACCCCTCATAAACATCTAAAATGGGCTGGCCCATGTTTAACAACTACAACAAAGAAATGATGGAGTCCATGATCTTAATGGTAAGACCATCATCTGACACAGTATCCTTGACCTTTTTTGAAGAAGTTGAACCGACTTTCTTCAAAAAAACCACAACTCTGAAATAACCATGGAATCAAGAGCGGCCTTGACCTCCCTCAACCTCTTAAGCATGATGAATGAAGAGGCAAAGCGAGTATCTGCAATCTTCATCAATGATAGACGTGCGTACTCTTTATATACTATGAGGGCATTGCTATGGTTTTGTACACAATGGCGAATATGGCGTGCATCATCAATAAGACTTCCCATCCATGTCACATCGGAAGCAATAGATTTAAGTGCTCAATTTAAAGAAAGAGGAATCCAAGGTGCCCAAAATATCTATGGATATTTAGGTTCCACAAGCATCCTAGCAACCTTGCAAACAAGTGCATTATCTGTGATAATTTGCACACAAGATTTAACACCCATATATTGTATATCCTTGTATTTTCCAAGAGAATCCACTTCTTTCAAGAAGACTGGATTGATGAGTGGATGTCATGCTGTATCTATCCATCCATCAGAAACAATATTGACACCGGATGAAGGCCATGATGATTTAATGGGTTCTAAGATTTTATCAACGTTCTTCTTTGCCTTAACCAACAATATGTTTCAAAGCTTCTTTGAACTAGGAGGCACATACCCTGTTGGAGGTTTTTCAACTAAAGCTCGACACATCTCAATAAATAAAGGTGATATGCAACATTAAATGAAATGAAGTTGAGATAGAAAAAGAACCCAAATGGTAATATCAATATCCTCTTGCTTCTCTTGCTGAAATATCTTGTCCATTGGACCACCAGTTGGAGCTAACTTATTTCTTGTGGTTTGCTTGTAGTCCCACTCCCAAATATGCTAGTAGTAGTAGGTTTCCTCAAGAATGGAAGCGGATCATCTTCTTTTTGTTTCTTACTTGCTACTACCACCTTCCTCGAGCCAATTTTATCCTCTTTTTCCATTTCTCTTTGTTTGGTAGCATCCACCCCTTTACATGGTTCAAGTCCAAATTCAGTGGCCAACAAATGGCCCTTAACTTGGAAGTAGGTGCTCTTGTATGTATTGTTGTAGAAGTTATATTTTCAAAGAACATTCCCTACCACAACAAGCTTTGCCCCAGGTTCTTGTTGTCTTGTTACATCCATAATGGATTTTTTTCTTGAGCTTGCTGTCTTGCTACTACAGGGTTTCTTTCAAGATTGGAAGCAACTCCACTTGTAGTAGATGGAGCACTAGCATCAGTGGAGATAGAAAGGCTTGGAGGAAGGGGGGCACACCAATAGGGACATTCCTCCCTTTCTTTTGACCTATACAAGCTTCCTTTGATGAATGAACCATGAAAATTGTGGAATAAGTGAAGAAAACAACAACCTGAAAATTTTGTTTGCTAATCAACTTGCAAATCCTTCAAATGCACTTGCAAATTGTTCACCAACTCTAAGAAACCCTCTCATAGCTTTGTCCCTTGGATAAAAATTAAAAAAATGAAAGTGAAATTGCCTTTAAAAGACACCCATGGGTCTCTCTTTATGCCGCATGTGTTGACACATGATACATGATTGGGATACGTGTTCGACACGTGTAGGACACATGCCAAACACATGTCGGACACGTGGGATACCGACACTTTGCCCCTATGGGGTGTGTCTTTTCTTAGCCAAGATGTGTTGGGTTTATTTATTGAAGCACAAACCTGAAGCATCTAAAGAAGTTCCTTCCACCTCACCAGAATTGGAGGTTCAAATGGATGATGTGATCGAGAGGATTGAAAGATTGAATCTTAAAGAGAATGAAGCCCAACCAACTGAGCAATCTGGACCCTCACAAAAAGTTCGAAAGTGGGTCATGAAAACACTTGAAGGTGTTCATACTTATTAAGTTGAAAAGGTAGGAACTGGAAGTTTGACAAGATGAGAAGATGGAGGAGATGCAAATAATTCAATTTTAGGCGATGTAGATTCTAATATGTTGTTCTATGGATGACAACCTTTGATCCAAAAAATACTTTAGGCTATGATGATCTGTCTTGATTTGGAAGCAATGCCCTATGAGTTACAGTTGCCACGTGTCAATTGCATGTTGGATGGCCATCATTTCTTTTTCATAGGTAGAATTCCCCAAGTTCTTGTCACATAAGTGCTTACTTGTGAATTCTAAGGGTCTTCCTTCTTGCATTAAAATTGCACCCAAGCCTTTTTTGGAGGCATCACATCCCAATACAAAAGTATTAGTAAAGTTAGGCGTAACTAAGATTTGTGTGGTGCACATGGCTTACTTTAGAATTGAGAATGCTTGTTCTGCCACTTCGTTCCATGCAAAGGTATTTTTCTTGAGCAGGGTTGTCAATGGCATTGCAATTTTACCATAGTTCTTCACAAAGTTCCTATAGTAGCTCGTAAGGCCTAAAAGCCCACGTAAGCTCTTTAAGGTTATACGGTGGGGCCATTCTTGAATTGCTGCAATCTTCTTGGGCTCCACTTTCACCCCATCTTGTCCAACAATGTGACCCAAGTATTCGACCTCTAAGACCCCAAAAGCACATTTGGAGCGTTTGAACTTTGATGAATATCTGAAGGTCCCAAAGGAGTTGCAAGGTTTTATCAACATGTTGTACATGGGCATCCCAAGTTTAACTGTAAATCAAAATGTCATCAAAGAAAACCAACACAAAATCACAAAGATATGTCCTCAAAATTTTATTCATGAGGCTTAAAAAGGTAGAGGGGGCATTACAAAGTCAAAGGGGCGTTGCCTAGAATTCATAATGGCCTTCATATGTTTGAAAAGCCTTCTTTGGAATGTTGGCCTCTTTCATCTTGATTTGGTGGTATCCTGAACGAAGGTCAAGTTGGGTGAAAAATTTAGCATTATGGAGTTCATCTAGAAGGTCATCAATGACAGGAACGGGAAATTTATCCGTTATTGTTAACTTGTTGAGCTCCCAAAAATCAAGATACATATGCCATTCGCCTTCTTTTTTTAAAACCATAACCACTGGGGATGAATATGGGCTAGTGTTTGGATGAATGGATTCTGCCTCTACTAGCTCCCGAATGATCTTTTCAATTTCATTATTTTGTGCAAATTGGTGCCTATATGGTTGTACATTTTGTGGTTGACTTCTTGTAATGAAGGGAATATCATGATCATGCTTGCCTCTAGATGGGGGATTACCTTCGGTGTCTCAAAGACCTGTTGATGTTTGTCCAAAACCCTTTGTAATTCGGGTTGGATTTCTGGTGTGTTGTTGCATTTCACGCACTTGGGGAGTTTGGGTTGTCGTGGCAGAAATCTTCAAGCCACTAAGTGCGTCCTTGGAGGCAAATCTCGAGTCAAGTACAGTCACATGATCTTGACTCCTCTGTTTGGGAAAACTCCTAATGAAGCCAAGGGGGGTAGACCCTATTTGGTTGCCAAGGCCGATTAAGCTTTAGTGGTAGTGGTTTAGATGAATGAGTTATTTAGGAGTTTTTAGAAGGTACATACTAAAACCGGATATTGCAACAACAATTTAATCCCACAACATGAAATTATATTCAATCAACACATGAATGAACTTGAAGCAAATGATTGTATGATACAGAATAAGAGACCAATGTTGAAAATGGAGTCACAAAATTGTAGTGTTGAAAATGTGTTGTAATTGTTCTTGGTTAGTTTTAAATTAGTGATGAGATGAGTGGATTAAAAAAAGGGAAGGGGGATTCCAGATATACCTGATGGTACGAGGAGTATGTCCAAAACCTTTATCAAGTGTGGCTCCACGCGAAGAAATGTGGGCTGGATCAGAGTCTCTGGGAGGTGTCCAACACCACCAAAAGAAGGTGTAGCCTGACGGTATCCTGCGGTCGCTACCTAGTGGTTCCCGCTTCCTCTGTGAACCTTTCCCACAAGAGATTAAATCAAGGTGTTGGATTTTCGCCTTGGGAGGTTGATTGAAAATGAGACTAATTAAACTAGCCACTCACGTTGCTTTTGATGAATCCAACTGGTCAGTGGAACCATAATGGTGCAGAGCATACACAATGGAGCCTTGATAAAGTTTTAAGAATTTTATAGCAATTTTTTTATTATCAGAAAGATAAAACCCAAGAGTCCCTTTCCAGGTTTAGTACTCAGGCAAGCACTTGTCCATGAACCGTACTCGAGAAAGCAAGGGGGTTTATTTTAACGTGAAAAGAAAAATTGAAAGTAGAACTTGTCTAATTACTACACTACCGTAGTAGTGGGTAAGTATTCGTTTACTTTGAACAAGGAAAGATATATCGAAAATAGACTTCTCAAAGTATACAGATCTGGAAAAGTAAGTAATCTAAACAAAAAACTAGAAAAAGCACGAAAAATGACATCGACACAAATCTCCCCTGGGGGGATGGGGAATGGGCTCTGAAGAGCCTACTCGGAAATTTTTATTACGTGGTTACAATATGCATGAAGAAAAATGTGCTTTGGTCCTTGTTATATGGGATCCAAAGGCTTACAAAAAGTTAAAAAATTGACTATAAGCAAGAAGGGAGCCCTGGGAAGCTTTGAATGGCTCAAATCTTTGAAAAATAGCCAACACCTCCTTCTCTTTTATCGCCAAACCTGCAAAAATAACAAGCAATCAATCCCTAAAGATGCTCAAAAACACTTTAAGAGTGTCTTTGAACATCCACGAAAAAATTCTAAAAAATGACTAAGTCAAAACTATGATAAAAATGCTTAAATTAATCAAGGAAAGCAAGCTTTCCTTGGGATCTTGGCTTGCTTTTGGGGCAGCCAATATGATGAGCACTGCTTTGCTAGATTTGAAAATGAAAGTGTATACTAACTTATCTTTCCAAGCTTAAGATTTTTTAAATTGCAACTTGTGAAAGGGAGCCATATTAAAACTAGATCTAAATGAAAACGAGACTTTTGAATGCTTTAGATCTAGAAAAATTAAACAAATCTATGTAAATTATAACTTTGTAAGGTAGATTTGCAAGGAACAAGTAATCGGGAGAGTGTTTTAAAGAAGAGGAAGAGAAGTAGAGCCCAATTTGTTGTCAGAAAGATCAACCAAGAAAAGCCTTTTTGTGGAGTGCCAAGGGACAATGTCTCGTAATTTTGTTGGAAATGGAGTGGAGTCGATCTAGATCCACACCTTCTCCACACTTGGCAACCTGAAAACTAGATCACAATCTTGCAAAACACCTCATGAAATTTGGATATACATATGTAAAAGACAAAAATAACATGCAAATATTCTTATTAAACATGTAAATTTTAGATCTTTAAACACATATAACACAAATAACAAAAACTAAGTAATTTTACTTACAAATCCCTACTCCTAATGATTGGAGGAATCCTTGAAGGCTAGTACAAAGATGAAACAAGAATTGAGAAAAGTAAGATCACCACATTTGCAGCATGACGTTGGTACTCCATACACAATAGCATACCACAGTTTAGCCTCCAAAGCTTCTTTATTCTCGAGCAAAATAATGAATATCACAGTGTTACAATAGCCAACCAACTCTTCATCCAACTCTAACTAGCTTGAATGAGAGAGGCACCGCTTTATTTATAGCCAAATTGACCAAGAGGGGGCAACCTACACTGGCAGAGGGTGGTCGAGTTGAGGGAGATGATTGAAGGATTTGGTGTGGTTAGAGTGGAGTGAAAGTACGGAGGTGTAGGCACCACCTCTCCTACCTAACTCCACCTATCCACTCAACCTTTGCCACTTGAAACCTACGTGAGGATGAGAACGAGGGGCACATCCTTCACCCAGTGTGAGCCTGCCACCCTCTGACCTACCTTTAGCCAATGCCTTCATCAAGGATGGAACTCGCCTCCTTCACTAAGAGCCAATGCAACTGATTGCAATCAATTTCGACAAGATTCCACTGATTTAGGAATTTTGGATTTTTCTCCATTTTTTTATTTTTTATTTAGCTTTTTTGAGTTTTTGGAGAATTTTGACTTGAGTGGTAAATTTATTGCTTAAAACTTAGGAAAAGTGGGTTTTTGGGTAAAACAGGTGCTCTGAGTTAGAAAATGAGCACCCCCATGGCAAAATCCGATCCTTAACCACACTTTTATTACATTTATAATTTTCCCAATTAGACTATTAAAAAATAGCCTAAGTTTACGGGAAAAATTATTTAAAAAAAAATTAAAAATAAAACCTAGGGGGCCTAGCTCATGTCCATATGACTCAATATTAATGCCTAGCATGTTTATAAACATTGACACAGACTCTAATAACCTCCTAAGGCCTAACCACCAAGACAACTGCCCCAACTTTGGAGGTGTGAGTGAAAAAATCAGAAATTATTAGTCGTTTGTTCAACAACAAATAACTACCAAGGGAAAAAACACTCTGGGCTAGTCGACTTAATGTTTAAGTCTAGGAGACCGAGTCTTTTACATACTTCATCATGCTAGGACATTTATTATAGTTCCCCTATGGGGGTATGAACAATTATGCTTGTTCTACTTTGCCGGCTCACTTGATAAAACCAACTAAGCATGACTTAGTAGGTAACATGGTGCAGTGTTATCTAGAGTTTGGATAGCATGGAATTGAGCAATAATTCTAGAATGCCCGTTCTTCAGGGGAGCCTACCTGGAGACCTTCAAGGGTGTGAGTATGAGAGTCTTGGGTAAAACTCAAGTATAATTCCTTGAAGTCCATGGTCATTGGACCCAATTTGTGTAGCCATTCTGCCCCTAAAACTATATCACAACCACCCATATATATGGATAACATATGAGTTTTAAGATTATACATCACCTAGTTGGAGTTTCACATTTTCATAGTGCTCCCCACATTTTATCATCCTTCCATTGGCTATCATAATTTGAAAGTTGGGCACTAGGTGGGTATAACAGTGGAGTTTTTCAGCCTCTCTTGTGAATAACGTTGTTGGTGCTTCCACTATCAACCAAAACTACCACTTTGCAGTGCTTGATGTAACCCTAGAGTTTCGATATTTATGGCGAGGAGCATGAAGAGAGATGAGTGGTTGTTCTTGATTGACTTCGGGCTTCAATTCTTCTTGCATAGAGGGTGTTTTGTCAACATCCTTAAACTTAGGAGTATCTTCCACAATCATATGTTCAGAATGGATAGGAGCAGTCACATCAATTTGAAATAACTTTTGTTCTTTACATTTATGACCTGGAGCATACTTTTCATCACAATTATAGGAAAGTCCTTGTCTTTGTCGTTCTACCATTTATGTTGGAGATAACGTTTGCACTTTCAAGGGAGAAGAACAAATTGTGTTTGAGAAATTGCCCTACATAAGGCGTGAGTAAGGGATGAATGTTAGTTTGTTGGTATGCGCATTGATCACCGTCTCTGCTTTTGGAGCCCTCTAAGATGCTTCTAACCAGATAGCTGGCTGCTGCATCTTGACTTGTGCTTGAATTGCCTCCTTAAGGCCACCAATGAAACATTCTTTATAGAAATAATTTGTTAAGTTCTCTGTGCGAATGGCTAATTCTTCAAAGGAAGAGATAAAGTCTACGACTGAGTCTGTTTGACGTAACTTGGTAAGTTGTCCCAAATAGTGAGTATCTTGCTCGTAACGGTCATGGAGAGCTTTAACAAATAAACTCCATGGAATGTGGTACCCATAGGATTTTTTATGCCACTACCACCATTGCCATCGTTCTGGATCTAAATTCAAAACCCCCACCCTAAGTTTCATCATACCATCAACAATTCCATGTGAAGGGTTAGAAGTAGAACCAATGTTACTAGAATCGGAATTGACAATAAATCAATGAGGCAAAAGAGTCAAAGTTTTGAATCGTATCGGGAGAAAATTGGGAAAAGTTTGACAAATACAAAAAATCAAATATATACACATATTTTGAATAAAAAAACATTTGTCATTGATATTCAAAGTAGCCATGTCCATATATTGTAAGATATCAATAAATGTCCAAAAGATATCAATAGATGTCCAAAATATATCAATTCTCATCCATAAGATGAGTTCAGATAGATAAATCATTGCCTATATTGGGATCCTATTCATCAATAACACCTTGCTCCCCCTCCTCTAGGCTCTAGCCGTTACCTCTACCTTGAATCACGAAGTTGATCCTCCAAGAACATTAGTCAACACCCTACAATTTTGAGGAAACTTCCCAATCCAAGTGCTAAAATAAGGTAGAATTAATTGCCAATCCCTTACCCTCATACATGATAGAATCCAGTGGAAATGTTGCAATCCTGAAATCTTGAAATTTACTGTTAAGTTTGTGGAATTCTGAATGGGATCTAAAATTCTACTTTTTGCATATGAACTCTGATGAGGTTGGAACCATTCTCAAGTATCCCGAAACAATTAATACCCCGAAACAATTAATGGTAATGTTAAAAACTTTAAGTAAAAGGATAAAAAAAAAAGATAAGGAGAATGCCACTTTTACTTTAAGACTTTAATATTACCATTACTACTGAACACCTCCAGTAGACAAACACAACTCCAACAAGCAAAATAATTACCGAAAATAGTCAAATTTGTTCTTAAAAACTTTTCCTGGGTGCGTAGTTCAAAAAATCAGAGCTTCAAAACATGAGTCAAGAAAACAATTGCAAGTTTGACTCATGCTAATCAAGTCAAACTCAGTCAACACGCATTTCACTTAGCCCGAACAAGAATCGAACCTTTTTGGGGGTGATCCGAGTCAAACTCATGATTTTTCTAGTTTGACTTGTGATTCTTGTTACATTGGTTAGGACCACCAAACTTGTTCAAGTCTACCTTAGGAAAGCAGTTCTAGGTGTTATTATCCATGGAGTGTGGGTTAGGGTTGTGAGGCCTCGAAGAGTGTTGTTGGTGGCTAAATAATCCCAAGTGAGATTTTTCTTCCTGGTGTGGCTCATTGTGTTGTGTATTTGAAAGGACCTCTTTTGCATGCGGTGTGATGTTAGCCAATTTAGGTATTCAGTTGGCTTTTCCAACTTCTCATCTTGATCTAGGTTTCTTACTTCATTCTGAAGTTCCTTCATCTGACCTTGATTGTCCTGGATGTTT
The DNA here is from genome assembly GCA_001517045.1 of Pseudotsuga menziesii. Lineage (NCBI taxonomy): Eukaryota > Viridiplantae > Streptophyta > Pinopsida > Pinales > Pinaceae > Pseudotsuga > Pseudotsuga menziesii. The sequence continues at coordinate 48,927 of LPNX010347297.1, forward strand.
GTCTGAAGATTGCTGTAGTTTTTTTCAAGGTCATCAAACCTTTGGGCATTAGAGCGTGTGTTCATGTTGCTTGGGGTCTTGAAAGGTGGCCTATAGGGAGGAGTACCTTCTACCATGGGGTAGTTATGTGAGAGTGAGGTTTACACACTGAATTACAGATCTTTTTCTATTTAGTGTTTGAGGCCAAAATTTAGAAATAAGCACAACTCCTTGCAAAACCTTGATGGGGAGACTTTTATAACTTTGAAATTTATGTGTCTTTGGGTATAATTTTTTTTACTTTGTAGTAGCTTGATATGTCTACTCTACAATTCCAAAGTTTCACTAAATTCTGATGTGCCAAGAAAAAATAGGGTAGGTTTTGTCGATTTTGGATTTCTAGAGAGGGTGAACTTGTATAGACTACCATGTGTCCAATTTTTCAGTTACAAATATGAGATTGATACCACAAGTACTCTGTTCTAGCTTGTTTTCAATGCAATTGGTGGCACTCAATTTGGGGTTTTGAAACTTCAGATATAATAGTTTTATCTTAGACATCTATTTAGGGATATTTTTTGGGCTAGTCAAATTGCATGACTTACCCTGCGTGTATCTCCGTAATGGTAATGACCCAGAAGTTGAAACCTGGACACAAGTTACTTTGCTATGTCCTTTCTGTACCTTGTGAGTTTCGAACCCTAAGGTGTCATTGAAAACAAATGGGAGTGAAAATCCCAAAATGGCTCATTTGAAAGAGCCAAACCCTAGGAAAAATTCCCTCAACTTTGACCAAGTATATCTCCAAAAGTATAACGACCCAAAAGTTGAGACTTGGACACAAGTTACCTCCTTATGTCTTTAATGTACCTTGCGAGTTTCAGATCCTGAAATGACACAAAAAAAATTTGGAGTGAAAATGCCAAGATGATTTGTTTGAAAGGGCTGAACCCCAAAAAATTCTTCCCTTTTGGCCTGAGAAAGAGTTATGATATCACTTGTAATATGCTTAAACCCAGAAATTCATAGAAAAGATGGAAAATACAAGGAAAATAGATGAAATAGATAACAGTGTTCATTTGCCTCTTCAAGGGGTCAACCTCCAAGAGTACTAGCTCCAAATAAAATGACAATTCTTGACTTCACGGTACATATCTTACTATTCTATATATAGCACTTCAATATCCTAATTTCTAATGAGGGTGACCACCAAAGGGCCTTTACTCAATAGGGAAGGCTCTTTTACCTCAAACAACTACCCACTAACTAACAAATGGGCCTTATGGCCTTGTACATAGATAAAGTAGGGGTGTTAGGGTAGGATCCTAACATACATGATATGTATGTTTCATATGATTGTGAATTGAATTTATCTGCTAACCTTGAACCAACTTCCTTTGAAGAAGTTGCTTCTCATGATGAATGGAAATAAGCCATGTAGAATGAACATGATGCTCTCATAAAAATGGGACTTGGAAGTTGGTGGATCCTCCATTTGGAACCAAACCAATTGGCTACAGTGGGTCTACAAAAACAAGTATGAATCTGATTGCAAAATTTTTTTTCACTGAAAGAAGGCATCGACTATGAGGAGACTTTCTCCCCCACAACAAAATGGGCTACCATCAATACTCTATTGTCTTTGGTTGCACAAAATGGGTGGAAAGTTCATCAGATGGACGTGAAGAAATCTTTCTTGAATGAGGACTTGAAAGAGAATATTTTCATGTCTCATCCAGATGGTTTTGTTGTGAAGGGACAATAACAAAAGGTATGCAAACTCATCAAGTCTTGTATGGCTTGAAACAAGCACCTCACACATAGTATGGAAAGCTAATTGAGCATCTTTTGAAATTGAATTTCAAACACTTTAATCTTGATGATGCAACATTGTTTGCTAATTGAAAGAGTTTTAGAATATCTTGTAGTGTATGTAGATGATCTATTGATGATAGGGAACAATGAAAGCTACATTGCATCCATAAAGAAAGTGTTGAAGAAAGGCTATGCGATGACAAATTTGGGACATCTTCACTACTACTTGGGAATTGAAGTGACTCAAAATCCAAAGCACATATTTATCTCCAAGAAAAAGTACATCAAAGAGTTGTTAAACAAGTTTGGCATGATAGAATGTAACCCTGTGTCTACTCCAATGAAACAAAACTTGAAATTCACATCAAAAGAAGGGAATGAATTTGAAAATGCAACCAAGTGTAGACAACTTGTGAGGAGTCTTATCTACCTTACCACCACGAGATCAAATATTTCATTTACTGTTGGGATCCTTTCTAGGTTCATGCAAAAATCTTGTGAAGGACATTGGTTTGCTGCAAAAAGAGTTCTAAGATACTTAAAGGGGACTCGACTTGGACTCAAATACTTCAAAGTGGATGACTTCAAATTGATTGGATATTGTGACTTAGATTTAATGGTGATAAAGAGAATGTAGTGTCTACTTTAGGCCACCTCATGAGTCTTAGATCAACAATTGTCTTCTGGAGATCACACACAATTTGTTCCAACAGATTCCATAACAAAGGAAAAATATGTGGCTGTAACAGAAGCAACAAAGGAGATTGTGTGGCTCACGAAGATACTTGAAGATTTGCAAGAGAAACAAGTGAATTCTACTCCTCTACAAGTTGACAATACTTCTGCAATCAAGTTTGCCAAGAATCCCATATTCCACGATTGAACTAAACACATTAATACAAAATACCATATGATTTGATATCATGTAGAGGCCAAGTCCATTCATTTGAGACATTGTTCCACAAGTGAACAAATTGCAGATATCTTCACCAAAGTGTTTGGAATAGAAAAGCTTGAAAGTTCAAAAGATGCTTGGACTCATAAACGCTTCTTCGGATTCAAGGGGCAATGTTAGAAACCTAATTTGTAGGGATTGCGATTTTTTGTTTGTTTGTTCGATTACCTGTCACTCAGGATCAGTAGCAATGAACCCTTGGTTAAGACCCGCAACCCAAGGGAATCTAAGCCGTCAAAGTCACCTAAGGATCGCACTTGGCATGGGCCACACCAACCCTTAGCATGGATGGATTTTTTGGTGTCTCCTCTCAACTAGCTCACCCCTTAAGGGAAATTCAACCTGGGTCGCCCTGTTGACGAGACCCACACCTTAACTGAAAGAGCTAGCGAGAATTGACTTAAATGTTAGGAGGACATGGGGGTGGTCTTTGATCCGCTTATGTGTCCATGTGTCACGAGATCATTTAATACAATCTCTTTGGGTGGAACCACACATTCGACCACTACCTCAAGGTTCCCCCATGTCTCCAGGGTTGGCCCTCATTGGAATTGAACCTTGCCCACTGGTGAAAAACTCTACGCTCTTCACCAATGGATCCAACCCTTTTGGGCATAGGGATTACAATTTTTATTGTAAACAATGTGAATAGTTAAATTTTCAATTATTAAAATATGAAGTGAATAATGACGCACGTTTGGAAGGTGAAATCGAAAGGTCACTCCCTCCATGTTTTAATAAGCCATTTTTGTTTACGGAGAATCATCTCAGCTTGGAGATTTCCCAAGGTCCACATTAGAGGAAATTTGGGGTCTAAAATGGGCCTCATAAGAAAAAGAGCACATCAAAATGGGCCTCATAAAAAAAAGAGCCAACCAATAGAATTTCAAGAAAAGAGTCAACCATAATGGTTGATTTGGCATATTTGTCATAAAAAACTATTTTTCTTCTTTGTATTTTCAACATATCTCCTTATGGTTTTCCCTAAATTTCGAGCGGGAATATCTCCAATGAGTACCCACACTGCATACTTTTGATGGACCCCCACTCTACGAAAAACGAGAAATACATTTAAAAATGTGTTACTTTGAAAGTAACACGTTTTTTAAATGTAATTATGATTTTTCATAGGGTCGGGTCTGTTATCACACAACTTGTAGTTGCCCCACAAAGGCATCCTATCCAAGACGGTAGAGGAGACGAGCAACTAAAGAGGTGAACCTAGAGTATCTTGACCAGTGTTACAAATATCGTCGATATATCGGCAACATCGTGATATATCGCGATGTTAACTCACTGGGGATATATCGCCAATATATTGCCCCGATATTTTCCCGATTTTTTTTGGCGATTTTTCCCGATTTTATCACGATATTTGCCGATTTTTGGCGATATTTGCTGATTTTTTCAAATATATTGTGATTTTTTTCTTTTTTGTATTTTTTATTTTGCCGATATATTGCCGATGTTTGCCGATAAATCCGATAATTTCTTTTTGGACCCTTGGCGATATATTCGCCGACACGATATTTGTAACACTGATCTTGACCCCTAGATATGGATCGGTTGTCATTCTAGTTAGGATTCTCTTCACTTTATGGCACTAACAAGCCAAGTGACAAAGGGGGAGATCTTGATTTAACCTATAAGGAAATACCTAAAGCTAAGACACTAGATCAAACTATGGCAATAGTGTACGTAAGGTGTATAGCTAATGAAACCCTAGATCCTTGGAATAAATAGCAAGAAGTAATTAAGGGATGGGATAAAATTTAAACACATTAGAATTGATCCTAGGAAAGTGGTTTCTTACTATCTTAATCAATTATGTTGATCTAGGTTAGAGGTGTCATGCAAATGATAGTTAAGTCAAGACCTTGGGGAATTTGATCTGGAAATTAATGAAACACTCAAGGAGATTATTTAACTGATAATTAATACTATTTGACACTTGAGATGACTTACTTGATGGAGAATTTCACATTATCTAAGAGCACAAGCAAGTGCGGGGCATACAACTTAGAAAAAGACCAGTTAGCCAAGGGTAGCGAATTGCTTCAAAGGGCCAGTGCCTGAGTAAGGTGGGCATATGAAGTCCAAAGGTACTGCCGTAGGAGATCCAAGGATTTTCAGGGATAGCTGCAAATACCCAAGTGTTGAAAATTTAATATTTAAGTGTATTAGGCCTTGTGAATTTTTCCTACTTACTAACGAGGGTTTTAAAGTAGAAATTGTGCAAAGATGGTTGGATAGAATAATGGGATAGAAATCGTACCTTGTGAAATGTACCTGGAAATTGTAGTTGAATGCCATAATGGTGAGGATAACTCCCTCTAAGATCAAATGAAAGATTTAGTGAAAACCCATCTCAATCCAAAGCGCCTAGGTGGACAAGTGCCCCCCTCTTCTTGCCAAGCCAAGGAAATATCATTCAGATCAACAAGGAAAATGAGCTACAAGCGAGAAAGAAATTATAAGAGATATGATTGATCATAGACAAAACCACTTCCTATGTAAACCAAATTTGAAAAAGAAACCAACAGTGGGTTTCTCCAAATGATTTCTCTTCTTGCAGCAAAATATTAATCCACGAAAATAATGCTAGATTCTTCCCAAAGATCTTTCAGTGCAAAGGAAAAGTAGTTTCAATCACAATAGCCAACATTCAATCCACAATAACAAAAGTATTTCTCACAAAAGATTTTTCTCTATTCCAATAGTCAAGAGCCAAAAGTCCCAATGGGATACAATGAGAGGATCGCTTCTCTTAAATAGATTGAGAGTGTGTCCACATTATAACCAACTCAATCTGACAGTTGAGATTATAACACCATCAACAATGGAGATTACAGTTTACATCACATACATAGATCACTGAAAAGAGGGGGCACACTTTTTTCCAAAGCCTATGCCTTAGGAAGGCGACATACATCATAATGATCAAATATAACAATGTGGCACATGATGGGGGTCACCTTAGGGGCATAAATCACCCTAGATTCCCACTCTAATACATAACATCAAGATATAACATGTCAATACATCATATGCCAAGGTGAGGGGCGCCCCCATGGGGGACGTCCTCCCTAGATGAGCCAATAAAATAAATGTGGGCCCTATGTTGAAGAATACTGGCAAAAAACAATCCATAGAGCCACTATATATCATGATATAACATCCCATGCCATTTCCTAGCTCCAGAATGACCAAATCGATTTCGTGGAGGTAGCCTTAGTTCATTTTTTATGAATAAGAACACTAATAATCATTGTTGGGAAATAAAACTGCCAATATCATCATTTTCTTTGCCCAAAATCATGATTGGAATATTCCAATGGAATTAGAGATGCCAAATCCACTAATGACTACAAATACACCATGAATCCATCTAGATATGCCCTTGGAAGCTCAAAACCATGTCCAATAATAAAAATATGGTCATAATAATAATAATAATAATAATAAACCACAATAGTGATGATCATGACCAAAAACCATCACACTGAGTATGGATATGGTATACTGGATGTAGATAGGTGACAAACAATCAATCTCAAACCATTGTAGCCAAATCTACTCCAAGACTTGTGTTGACCTGGTCAAACTAGGTTTGGCCAAGTCAAAATAACCAAAATAAAGCCTGTACTATAATATGATCAATCCAATGTGCACAAGGGATGCAAGATAACTCTTTTATTCATATTATTAGCCATCTTAAACAATAACAACATGATATTGGTGAAAAATTTATTGAATCCATAAAATAAAACTTCGCAATTAGAGTAAACAAGTGATATTTCATGAAGTCCTTTACATGTGCCCACTTACAACCTTAGTCAGATTGCTAATGATGGGTGAAGTGGATGAAACAAGGCTACGATAAGGAAATGACTTGATAACCTTGACACAATGATCTCTCAGACTAGTAGGAGAAATAGGGATCCACTTGTACATATGAAGGATAAAGGACAATAGGGAATGGGGGTGTCTCACATATGGGTAGAGTGCTTAGAAGGCTTCTTGTAGAATCTAACAAAGTTTCCTTCAACTCACATCCAAGCTTGACTCAAGCTCCATGATGATCTTTTCTAGGACTCTTGCGTTGAGTACACAAGAAACTGTAGTATAAGAAATCCTAGGGGACACTTAGAATTAGTTGTCCCTTACTCCATCTCACATCAAAACCCGTGGACTCTGTGATGAATTTATCATTACAAAACATGGCTTGCAGTCTTTAGATTTAACATGTATTTAACTACTGCTCTTAATTGGCCTTTAATTTCATTTGTAGCCCTCTTACGATTTTACATGCGCTTAAAAGCACAATTATTTGCAGCTTTCATCAGGGAAATTGGCAAAGAAATATACCAGCTACTTGCTTTGTGAGGTGAACCATGGCTACAACAAGTCCATCTCAATGGATCATCCAAGGCTTAGTCCTGCCATGGGATACCATTGTTGATTAGAAGAAATGGCTCTCTATGACTGCACCACTGATGATCTCTAGAAAGATATGCTCACGATATTTGGGACTGGCACTGACTGGAAGAAAAATGTAGTATGCCGCATCATGGTAGCTCTAGCTACAATGTATGTGATAACAGGGTCCATCAAAAGTATGCAGTGTGGGTACTCGTTGGATGCAGAATTGAATTTTGCATCCAACAAGTGCTCCCGCTCAAAATCTAGGTAAAACCACAGGGAGAAATGTTGAAAATACGAAGAAAAATATAGTTTTTTCTCTCTTCTTCCAAAGTTCACAAATATTATTTTATTATGTTAACAACTATTTTATTATTTTTGTTAGGAGGCCCATTTTAGACCCCAAATTTCCTCTAATGACACTTAGTCACACCTTATTGTTATACAGGTCATTGAGTAGATGATCCTATGGCACTGTTGGTACATGTATTATGTCTTCATGCATAGACAATCACATGTGTTATATGGATTTCTATTATATTTCCCTTGGATCATTTCATATATTGTCCTTGATGGTGGCTTAGGGTGGCTACAGCATCCATTATTTATGTTGGATATCACTTTCCATTTTTTTTTTCAATGTGGTTCACGCGCCGGCTTGACCGACGGGCTACATCCACGGAATAATTTCTGGCGGACCCACCCGAAGGGGCCTCACACCCGCGGCCTCTGCGTGCCTAACCCCAAGAGAGTCGATGAGAATGGATCCCGCGACTTCACATGCTGGGAGGCCTAACTACGAGTACTCGACCGATTGAGCTAACTCTTGGGGCTATCACTTTCCATTTATCATTACTATGTCTAACATTGCATGCTATATTGGAGTGCCCCTTAATGATTTATTAGTTGGTGGTTATGGTTTGTTATAATCGTTGTTGTGCACTTAGTAGGAGATATCTATATCGCTCTATAAGTAAGGAAGGGAATTTCCTCCTTTTTGATTAATACATGCAGAGTCACATGGTTATGGATTATTATGAACCTTGTTGTGCACTTCATAGGCGATATCTATAGCACTCTTAGTAAGGAAGGGGTTTTCCCTCTTTTTAATGAATACATGTAGAGTCACATTGTTTTGGTTCAACAACGATGCAATTCAATTCGAATTCGAATTTTTGAATGAGATTCTTCATTAAGTTTGAGTATATGTATATTTGTATCTATTTATCTATCTATATATAATATATTTTTAAAAACTATATAATCTATATATATCTAAAAACCTATAATATATAATATAACATACATATTATAATAAGTATCAGTCTTAGGTTTAATTCGTATACTATATATATTGCAATTATAATATATATTATAATACAATATATTGTTTTAAATCACGGTATATAAAGGTTGAATCACATAATGACATCTTGCTGTCATGCAATCATGAAATCACAACTTGCTTGGGCTTGGGCCATGAATTGGGATCACTACTATGGAGTCAAGAGTTTGATCTGCAGATCTCAAGACTTGCAAGGAATGATGAATCCACTTTGTGTGAATGAGGAACCACGGGGAATGAGAAATCAGGTGCTGTTGGAGGGAACCCAACTGAAGTCAAGGTTAAGAGAATGCAAGGAGAGTGTAACATGCATCATGGGGAGAGTGTACTGTGTAATGTTGTGGTTTGTGAGGTTTTGTGTTGAAATTTGATAAACCTCAATGAATTCAAAAAAATCCTTGATAATCAACGAATTTCGAATCTCATTCTTTCAAATTGTTGAACCCTGTGACTTAGTATACATGATGACCATGCATGTTTAGAGGAGAGAGCACTCCCCCTTTTTGTTGTTTCATTACATCATATTTCACTTTTATTTGTCTTGGGGAAAGGGCACACCAAGGTTTGAGTGATTAAGGTAACACATGTTCATGCAATGTGGGTCCCCTTAGATTCTTGATCTCACATATATTGATCTTGTTCACGTGAAAATGTTTTTGTTGCTAAAGTGTGATTAAAGGGCTTGGTCAAGGTCCTCCTTTTCTAGGATGTGAATCACTAAAAGATAGGTCAACACACAATTAATTGCCTTCCTCTAGAGGATTGTTCATGTCTATTGACTAGATCCATGTTAGATGTCATGTGTGGCACAAGTTTCATGACATTTTTCAAGAGGGCACTAATGCTTGGTCAATTCTTTATACACCTAGGAGGGTGCACCTCAAGAAAATGATAAAATATTCATGCTTGTTAGAGCCAACCCTCGTCAAATGTGATTTTCTTCTTAGAGCCAACCTTGCTCTGATACGATGTTAAATTTTACTCAATACCAAATTCTGATTTTTGCGCTTAATAATTATTATACTTAGAATTATAAACAAAGATACTTGATATTTTAAACCAGTAATGCAGCAGAGGAGAAAGTAAAGCCTAAGGAGAGGAGAAAGACGCACAAGATCACAAGCTCATTGTTGGAGAGAGATTTTCTGAAGAGGAGTGAGAGAATCAATTGTTGAACAAAAGAGAGCAAAGATTTTGCAGGGAGAGAAGATCTAGGCAGAAGAGAGAGGTCAATCAAAGAGAGGGCCAATCCGTACAGTGACGTATAGGGTTGAAAGGTTGACGCAGGGTGCCATACAATTGACGCAGTCGCACAAGGGAGTGATGTAGGGGTCGAGCAGGGTGATGCGATCTGCACATGTGATGCCGAAGTTACGCAGGAAGCTGTATGGGTGAAGGTTGATGCAGGGCTATACAGGTGATGCAGTCATTTGTATAGGGTGATGCAGGCATTCGTATAGGGTGATGTTGGGCTGATTTGATCTATGGGATATTTCTCTAGTGTGTCGATTTTCTCAGGGACTGAGTTAGAGGTTCCTGGTTGTAATTTCTGATTTTCTCCATGAGCCAAGATTAATAAATAAGAACATTGAATGTTTTTTTCCCCATTTGGGTTTTCCAAGGTAAATAAATGTGTCAAGTGTGTGAATGATTTTCTATTTATTTCCATTGCATTACTAGTTAAAAATATCAAGTATTTCTTTTTATAATTTCTAGGTATAAAAATTATTAAGAGCAGAAATCAGAATATGGTATTGAGTAAAATTTAACCGCTTCTGATTGATGCAGTGGAAAACTTTTTCTTGGATGCTATCCTAAACTAGTAATTCTGTTCCATACTGAAAGTATGAATGATAAATAGTTTATTTTCTATTCCTTTTCATTATCATGAGATTATAGGCATTAATTTTCAGCTTATTATCTATAAAGAAGAAAGAACTTGATGTCTAGTATATGCATCCACCTCAAATTGATCTTGCTATAGGTAATGAATAATTTAGAGCTCCTGCATATCCACCTGTAGCATTATATGAAGGGATTGGTGACTGCTGTTATACATTGAAATCTCCCTCTCTTCTCCAAGGTATAATATTAGGAGAAGCTGCTTTAGATTGGACCCCATGTGCCTTGTTACCCCCCATTTTGCATGGATGTCCACACTGATTTTATCACATGTCTCAGTTGGGGTTTGCATCTTATTGAAGGTTTGCTGCATTGGTTTCGAAATTGCTACATATATGCTTATCAAATGGATGAGCCATAGAATATTTTTCTGGTGGATCATGTTGTGCCTACACGTAGAATAAAATTCAGAACACCATTAATAAATAAGACGTGCTGCTCTGTCCTATTTCCGAGGTCAACATGTCTCATGTTGGATACTTGTATTACCATGTCCTTTGTGCCCTATGTCCTCGTGTGTCACATACCCATCTGTTGGTGCCATGGATACATAAAATTTTCCTTAAAAACATCCAGTCATGGATCGTGAAACACCCTTCCACATTCCTTTGGAAGCTTAAATACCACTAGAACAGTCGTTCTGCCATCAACAGATCCACTCTGTAACCGAAAAATTCATTTCCGCGCTGAACCTGGGTTTTCCGTTGTCCGCTCTCTCTACATTCTGCAATGCGGCTTGCGGCAGGCGAAACTCTTAGATTGGTCACTATTATTTCTTCCCTTCTCGCCTTTCGCCTTCCGCTTTCCACGGAGGCTCCGAGTAGCGGAAAACCAACAAATTGATACCTTTACTTGTTCACTTTCCGCCTTCCGCATTCTACGGGCGAATTCCAGATCGCAGAAAACCAACACTTGGCCTCATTTCTCTTTTTATGTTTTGTTTTCCGCCTACTGCACCGGAGTCCGGGATGCGGGAACACAACACACAACATTTTGCCTTAACCATTTTCTGTTTTTCCTCCTTTTGCTTCCCGCCTTCCGCAGGCAGAGTTTGGGATGCGGGAATGCACATTTTACTTGGTTATTTTTGCTCCTTTTTCGCTTCTGCCTTTCACCTTCTATAGGTGGATTTCTGGGTGTGGAAAACCAACATTCTGCCTTGTTTTAGCTTCTCTTTCTGCCTCTAGCCTTCCGCCTTCCGCAGGCAGATTCTGGGGTGCGGAAAACTAACATTCTGCCTTGTTTCAACTTCTCTTTCCGCCTCCTGCCTTTCGCCTTCCGCAGGCGGATTCCGGTGTGCGGAAACACCTAAGTCAGATGCATTCTGACTTTGTAACCAGGCTTCTAGCCTCCATGAATTTAAGCAAAATGCATTGGAAACCAAAAAGCATACATAGATGCAAAATGCAAGAAAATATAACAACGATAAACTCTACTTGAATCTTTACCAAGCATTCAACACATTCATAATAATTCATAAACAAATACATTGCAGAATGTAAATAGAGAATACTTATCTTGAAGATGAAGCTGTTCCTCAACTAGCTATGTCGCTGCAATGTTCCACCCAACTATAGGCCAATTGTGTTCATCAATCTCTCAACAGAACTGCCACCCTCGAGCTGGGCATGATTTCCACAAGGAACTAGGGAACAACAGGCTCAGACATAGCCAAAAGACATCAAAACACAGCCAAGCCAACCTCCAGTTGGGTTTATCATGCTGTTTAGCCAAGCCAGCACATCGTTGGGTTTATCAGGCTGCTAAAGCAATGACTCACACATGGTCAAATGCACAACAAGACTCAACCAAGCCAACTAACAGTTGGGTTTATCAGGTTGTTAGCCAAGCCAATATGTATTTGGGTTTATTAGGCTACTAAGTCAGTGGAAAGGAAGAATTGCTAAGCTAGTGAGGTCAATCACAGAGCTAGGGACACCTCCACGAGATGTATCTGGCCTGGCATCTACAATACCTACACACCCAACACAAGAAAGTATCCCCTTCTCTGCTACATAGTCCCTTAGGACATACCTTCGCTTCCAGTGCTCTTCAGGGTGTGCATAGAAGATTAACCATCAACTCTTATCTTTCTGTAAGGTTCCCTTCTCCACTATGTTTATCAAGCCAATTCTGGGCCTCTTCTACTCCTAAGTCTTGCATACAATTCATACCCAAACCAAGGTACACATCACAACAAACCACAAGCGCTTGGCACAGAAAAACAGGGTTCCACTTTGTAACACAGGAGACCAGGGTTCCATACCACTATGTAATACAGGAAAACAGGGTTCCAATCAAGGATCGATGAGGATAAACACTGCATGACGCGAAACAATGCTATGCTAGCTCTTGCTGTGTTTGCGAGGTCACACTCTACGTGAGGGTCGGGATGGACAAATGGAATGACTCCTGCGTGAATGAGGATAGGAAATGACTAGAATGCATGAGAACTCTCCTCTGAATGATTGTTCTCCCATTGAGGAAAAGGATGGCGAATGAGAGAATCCCACAATCATTCTTGGTCAATGATGATAAGCGAATGGGAACGCATCCTCCCAATTTCTTGCCCCATAAGCAAGAATATGGGTTCTGTAGACTGCAGGCTGGCTCAGTCACGAAATCTGACTGCCATGCCTCAACCAATCTTCTGGAAGATTTATATGATTGAGTACAGAGGACAAGGAGGGTAGATGAGAGCTTAAGAGTTCTCCCATTGACATCTGGCCTCACCCTATTGGCTCAAGGGTTTGGATAATCCCCCTCCCCATTCCTTGTGAAATCATGTCCCCATCTCTTTCGTTGCAGTGCATAGCTAGTTGTGGTATTTTATTAAATTGCACATTTACATGATATCTCAAAATATACCGTGCTTGACTAGCACGAGCACCATAGGCATTGATTTTAATCGCATATACATAAAACACCAAATCAATGGCAGGGCCTTGGCCTTGAGCTCCTTGCCATGATTCAATAACAATATTTACATCATATACAATTTTAATACCATGGGGTCAAAACCGAGGTGTTACATTCCCCTTTTCCTTCATTAGCACTCTCTTCAGTGCTCTGCAAAATTGAACAAAAATGAATGTGCCAATCTCATGGCATCCTCTAGCTCCCACGTAGCCTCATTAGGACTGTAGTGCTTCCAGTGCACCTTTATTTGTCCAACGGCTCGATTTCGGAGCACTGTGACCTTCTTGTCGAGGATGTGTAATGGCTCGGTTTGGAACTCTCCCTCGGGTTCCACCTGGATCACATACCAATTTATCACATGGTTAAGATCATGTACATATTTCTTAAGAAAAGAATCATGAAAAATAGTATGAGCTCTAGTGCTAGTGGGCAATGCAAGTCTATATGCAACTTGCCCTATTCTTTCAAGCACTTCAAAAGGCCCACAATATCTAGGTGACAACTTGGCACAACTTCCAAGCTTCAAGGAACTCTTCCTTGGCCTCACTCTAAGGTAAACATCGTCCTCAATATTGAACTCTCTATACACTCTATGCTTATCTGCATAGCTTTTCTGTCTATCTTGGGTTGCCTTTAGGTTTTGCCTGATCTTTGCAACCTCTTGCTCCATTTCCTTGAGCAATTCTGGACCAAGCACAACCCTGCTCACTGGATTATCCCAAGTCATTGGTGTCCAACACCTTCTTCCATACAAAGCTTCATATGGACTCATTCTCAATGATGCTTGCTGCCTATTATTATAGGCAAAATCTACCAAGTGTAAATAATCCTCCCACTTGGTTGGTTTGTCCATTACATACATGTGAAGCATGTCTTCAAGTACCTAATTCACTCTCTCTGTTTGCCCATCAGTTTGAGGATGGTAGGCGGTGCTAAAGTTCAGCTTTGTAGCCAAATTTGCAAACAGACTCCTCCAAAAATTGGAAGTAAACTTGGTATCCCTGTCATAAATTATTGCCTTAGGCAATCCATGCAATTTGAAGATTTCCTTCATGAAAATCTTTGCAATGGAATCAACTTTATATGTGGACTTAACTGGTATAAAATGTGATGCCTTTGTCAACTTGTCCACCACAACCATGATGGAATTATGTTGTCTCATAGTCATTGGCAAATCCTGTAATAAAATCCATGGAAATGACTTCCCATTTCCATTTCGGAACTGGCAAAGGTTGCAACAAACCTGCTGGGTGTTGATGCTCAACCTTCACCTGCTGACATTTCATGCACTTAGAAATATATTCAGCAATGTCCTTTTTCATTTCTGGCCAAAAATATTGCTTTCTGGCTGTAGCAATTGTTTTTTGATATCCTGGGTGACCAGAATATGGAGCTTGATGGATTTCATCCATAATAATTCTCCTTAAGTCTGCTACATTTGGAATATAAACTATGTTCTTATAAGTAAGAAGTTCATCTTCTTCCAATTTATATCCCTCATACTTCTTTTCAAGGCTTTGCTGTTGCAACTTGTCTTTTATCTGCACATACATTTCATTCTCAGCAGTATGATTAATAATCTACTGTCTCAAATCTGGTTGGCAAGTACTAAGAGATGCCACATGCATTTCATGCACCTTCCTGCTGAGTGCGTCAACCACTTTATTTTCTTTTCCTTTTATTTATTTGATTACAAAATCAAACTCACACAAGAACTTCAGCCATCTAGCTTGCCTAACATTTAAAGTTGGCTGATCAAACAAGTATTTCAGGCCACAATGGTCTGTCCTTAGCTCAAATTTCCTTCCCATTAAGTAATGCCTCCACATCTTGAGAGCATGTACTATGGCTGCAAGTTCTAAATCATGAGTAGCATAGTTCTTCTCATGATCCTTGAACTTTCTTGACTCATAGCATATCACGTGGTTGTCTTGCATAAAAACTCCTCCAAGTCCTTGATTACATGCATCAGTACACACCACAAAGTCTTTTTCTGGGTCTGCAATCTTCAAAATTGGTGCACTTCTAAGAAGATTCTTCAACTGCTGGAAGTTTTCTTCACATCTTGGTGTCCATTCAAACTTTATCCCCTTCTTTTGCAAATAAGTGATTGAATGTGCGACCTTGGAGAATCCTTAAATGAATCTCCTGTAGTATCTCGCAAGTCCCATAAAAGATCTCACATTTGTTACATTTCTTGGAGTTGGCCAATTCATAATGGCCTCAATTTTCTCAGGGTCCACAGATATGCCCTCCTCTGAGATAATGTGACCCAAATAATGAATTTTATTTTTATAAGAGTCACATTTGATCAACTTTGCATACAACTTATGCTCCCTTAGCGATTTCAATGTCATTCTCAGGTGTTCTTCATGCTATTCTTCATTCTTAGAATAAATAAGAATGTCATCTAGGAAAACAAGAACAAACTTGTACAAATGCTTGCTGAAGACACTATTCATGAGACACATGAATGTAGCTGCTGCATTTGTGAGACCAAATGGTACCACCACAAACTCATACTGTCCATGCCTTGTTGTAAAGGTTGTTTTATGAATATCTTCCTCTTTAATCCTTACCTGATGGTAACCAGACCTCAAGTCAATCTTTGAAAATACCTTTGCTCCTCTCATTTGATCGAAAAGGTCATCAATTCGAGGTAAAGGGTATTTATTCTTCACAGTGACTTTGTTCAACTGTCTATAATCAATACAGAACCTGAGTGTACCATCTTTATTTTTCACAAATAGAACTGGTGCTCCCCACGGGGACACACTTGGCCTAATATATTTCTTTTCCAACAATTCCCGCAACTGCATTTTCAGCCCTAGCAATTTTGGTGTGCTCATCCCATAGGGTGTCTTGGACACTGGTGGTGCTCTAGGAACAAGGTCAATTGTAAAATCAATGTCTCTCTTTGGAGGAAGTCCTAGAATCTCATCAGGAAAAACATCCCTGAATTCTTGCAATACATGAAAGTCCTCCAACCTCGGAGTTTTATTCTCCATTGCCTCTAAAACATGGGCTGCATACAATCTACAACCTTTCCTACAGAACTTCTTCAAAAGCATCGCTGAAATCTGCCTAAAAAAATCACCTTTGGAATGCCTCTTACAACCCTTGGGTTCTCTTCTTTATCCATGCATTCAAATGTCTTGTTGTAACAATTAAGCTTAACTCTGTGTGTTTCTAACTAGTCCATTCCAATGAGAATATCATAGGAACCAAATGGTAGAACATTCAAGTCTGCATAAGTGACTAACCCATCCATGACTAATGG